>CM057813.1:100055112-100147612 GCA_030067965.1 Latrodectus elegans
TTTTAAAAAAAGAAGAGAGATAAGATAATTTATATTTGCCAGAATGAATTCCATGTACCAAAAATAGTTCTAATAGTTTTAATTTGTTTATGAAATAATGATAATAATCAAATTTCCAACAAAAGAAAACAAACAATTTGTAAATTCCATAGAATACACCAAAGTTTAGTACGTGACAAAGAAACCAATTACGACCCAATTAGAATGACTCCTCTTAACAGATGCAATGAAACAGTTGAGGAGGAAAGCTCTCAGAAAAAAATCTTGTTTTGCTTAGGATGAAGAATTCCTTTGTTATTGAAATGAAGAGATTTAAGAAGAGTGTACGAATCATTTTGTTTTATTCATGGGATCTTCATAAAAATATTGCATTCTAATTTCCAGTTTCCATTCATATTCTAATTTGTATTAGTCTCCTAAATGCAAAGTAAATAAATTACATGATAAATTAGAAGTGAGTTCATGGCAAACAATTGTAGGCTTCATTTCGCACTACGCAGCATATTTTTTCCAGAGAATTTCCTTTTCAAAGATCATGTTGATATCTAATTTACCATTTATAAGTTCCATTGCCAATTTAAATTCTTTTTTTATGAATCATGTTAAAATTCCATATTTTTTTTCATATAATTTAATATAAAAAGAATTTTTTTCATATTTATGATGAATAAAAATTAATTAAATAAAACATGCGATTTTAAAAGATTATTACTTGAGATTTTTTATTTACTTTATATATCTAGTTACTAGCAATAATAATATTTTAATTTTTCTTAATTACTTAAATATAAAATATTCAGCCATTAATTTTAATTTTTTTTCTAATAATAATTATTTTAAATTCAAATTCTATTTATTGTTAATAATATCTATCTAAATTCGAAAGCTAATGCTATTAATTTCATTGATGTATTGCTTAATTTCTTGATATATATTCCAAATATATTAATTCAAAATCATAAGATTTAGATTATCTTTTTAATTAAAGCTAAAAGATTTATGATAAATTATGTTATAATGTTATAAACTACTAGATTTTATTATAATAAATTTTTCTTTTATTCATTTTTCTTGAGCAATAAATATTTTTATTAAAAATAATGAATTATCATATTAAAAAATTATCCAATATATTTTAAAGAACGTATATGTTGTTAGCTTTTGAAGCAATGCAGTATATAAATGAATTGCAATGAATGATACCTTTGCATTGCAATTATTTTATGGTGGAATTTTCAATTACTTATGGATATCAGTGCGTGTGTCTACAGTTAGTGTAAGTTACGCTTTCTACAGAGTGCCTCAAATAAAAATATTTTATGGCAGATTCTTCTTTAATAGGCTACATTAAGATTTTCGCATCATGCTACTTATTACTAAAAACAAGAAAAACTTACAATCTTCAAATCAATCCTATTAAGATCATCGTATATTAAGATTGCAGTTTATTACTCTCCTGCTTTCATGTTGTTTAGACTTCACCCATGTTAGACACTTATCGAATCGAGATATCTTGATAACGAGATTAATAGCATAAGAGGTCAAATATGCTGACTTCTCAGTTCCAAAATACATCATGTTATTTGAATTAACAAATTATTTTACGCGTATAAAACTTTCTTCTCTAAGTATTTTAAGATGACTACATAACCATAAGGGTCAACATGACACATTCACATGAAGATGATGATGAAACCACAGCATAATTCATTTCTTAAAACTTTGAACAGAGACCCGTATGATATTGGGATGACTTAATGCTAAGCACAAAGGTGTCACTCATTTTTTTCAGACAACTCTTGGTTATCTAAGAAAATACTAGATAAATTCGTAAAAATGCATTACTGCAATTAAACGTTCCCAATTAGAATGCATTATAATCACACAAATCCATGATTATCTTAAAGATATAGATTATCAAAGAATATATATCTTGATTATCTCTAATTATCGTAATTTATTTTGAAGACAATGATAATTTAATTTATGATATTTTAATGAAGTTGAGTATATTCTGCCTTCGAGCATAAATTCATTTATCTTTCAGTAATAAAATATACCTTTTATATTGAATGTGCTCATATAATTTTCGAGAGTATAAAAGTTTTGAAACGCTAACATAATCTTTAAATCGATTTTTCAATAAAAGCATGTGGTTATGAGACGCACTGGCCTGCTATGTTTGGGAGTTCTAATAAGTTGGAAGGTTCGAATCACAACTTAATAGATGGTCTATCGTGTTCACTAAAGAGGACTGAGAGATTATAATTAGATTGCTGTCGCAATGTCTTCCAAGTGAAATGGTACTTCTAGGATTGGTACGTTAAATATAGGGTGATTTTCTGATTGCTCATTGATTTTAGTTTGTGAAGACTCTTACTGTATAGCTTCTACCTGACTGATAGATCCCAACTCTTGACTCAATACAGGGAAGATACATACGCACGTATACATACGCGCAGTGAAATGCATGCGAGAGAAAATGGGATGCAATCAATCACTTGACATTACAATTGATGATCAATAGCATAGTTACAATTCATGTGAATTGAAATCCCATTTTTCATTTAAGAATGATACCACTTACTATATAATTAGATTACAGGTCAAATTAAAATTTATTCTGTCAAATGCAATAAATTCATGTATTTAAAGTTGTACGCAATGCCTAGCAAAGCATCAGAAACTATGCCTTAAGCACAAAATAGCTATTATAAGCAAGAACTCAGGTTTATTGGATTGACACTTTTCTTTATATAGCAATCTAAATCTTCACCGTTTTGTTTCATTGAATGTACTGTAAATTTTTGAAAGTTAGTAAGTAACGAAATGATTTTAGATCTAGATTTCGACTCCCAGCTTCAACATGAATATTGGTAATTATACTTGGAATTCCTTTTAAATGCTGGTCACAAAACTTGATTATGAGATAAAACTGAACTCTAAGATATTTCCTTAAAATATTAAGTTCCAGATTACAGCCATTTCAATATTTTTATTATTAGAATATGATCATTTATGTTAAAATACTGATATCCGAATATGTTGTCTAATAAATCCATTCTACTGTATTTTTAATGGCAATCAATATGGTAATCTGTCTAGTTTACAATTTTATTTTCTTTCTCATGAGAAAAATCAGTCATTTATTTCCATTACTCAAGAGGAAATGGATCGAGTCTGATTATTTTCGTTCATGGTTGAGATTTGAAAAGATTAATGATCCATCCTTTTTTACATTTTAAGAAACTTAATTCAATAATGCGTCTACAACACTTTATTTCAAGCTATTAAATCCAATTTGGTTACAATTTGAAGACGAATGACATTTAAATTTTTAATAATTTTGTTTATTTTTTCAGATTTTATGTAAATTTTTTCCCAAAAACTTATTTTCTTTTTCTGAAATGTAAATTATATCTTAGCAAAATTATCGCTTTGTTAGGGAAAGATAGATAGTTATGTTATTTTGAGCTACTTATGGAATTGAATATATATAATAATAGGATTTCTCATTTGGATTCATCATTTTTACATATTTTACTTTATTAATGAATTGAAATTACCATACCTCATTTAAAATACTGAAGCATCAAAGCCCTATATTATACAATGAACACAAAGAACTTATATATTTTAACTGAATCGCACACGATGACATTTAAAAATAATAAAGCATTTTGGGTTCATAATTTTTAAGACAGAAAAAAATTTATAGCTTTTTCACTGTTGCTATTACAATATTAAAAAGATTTTTGAATATATGATACAGTATTTCAAAAAAATAAAAATACTTCCAATTTTTTTATTTAACAAAAGGTTTATTAAGGTTATATTATATATATATATATATATGCATATTAAGATTCAAAAATACCTGCCCATCTGCTATTGCTTTTTACGAAGCTAACTTATAATTACTGCACATTAGAATAAGAGCTAACTTAGTTAATTATTTTAACGAAATCAATAGCTAAGGCCCGCATCCTCGTACCTCCTTGTATTTACACAATTGGCGCAATAGTTAAAGATTAAAGAAATTCACCCCTTTTAGCCTGGAAGAATCTCAGAGCCTATTTTCGCGCAATGTTGAATCTCAATCTTTAAGATCTTGTTTTAATCCCTCAGAGTGAATGCCAAGAGTCATCTTTCACTTTGATCTGAATTCCACTGCAAACAAGCAAATTGACATCGGAGATCATCTTGGACAATTAGCACCTGAGATTATTTATTGCATTCATTCCCTGTGATGCAGTGCAAATGAATACCGATGGTATTCGTACAAAAGACCGTACTGGGAGCGGATTCTATATTAGAACCCCTCAGACTTAAATTACGCTAAAGCAACGTAACTATGACACTCGTTCAATCTTCAGAAGTGAGTTGATAGGGATTAAGGGGGGATTTGCTGCTATCATTTCCAGCAACTGTGATTTGGGAGAACTTTGGATTTTGTCAGACAGCCGCAGTGCACTGCAACATCTCAGTGACCGGTCCCTTATAAAGGATGAAACAAGTTAATCTATTCTACTTAAATTGAAAATGATCTCCCAAGATCATGATGTACACCTCCAATGGATTCCATCCCATGTAAATATTAGTGGCAATGAGACCGCAGATCGACTGACCAAAAAGGGCAGTGAAGAAGATTTGCCCACTGGTTCAGTATTAGGCACTTTATTCTAATAAAAAAAATCTAGGCTTCATTCAATCTGGTAAATTACACCAACACACCAATGGTACTCTGGAATATTTCCTGGAGCACGTCTGGAAACAAAATGTGACCGAAAATCTCAGAATGCTTTCGCCAGATTCTCAAGTGGGCATCTAAAGTGCTTATCGTTTAAACTTAGTACAAAAATTTATCCCACTTGTAAAAAATGCTGCGACTATTCAGGCTCACTGAAACATATTCTATATTGAGTCGGATTTTCCCGGGAGGATTTATCCTCAAATCTCCTGCTAGTCATTGACTTTCTTACTGTCAACAATTTAATGGAGTAGATCTGACTAATGTCAGTCAGATATTTAAAGAGGATAAGCCAACAACAACATATATATATATATATATATATATATATATATATATATATATATATATATATATATATATATATATAAGTATAAAGGCCAATAAATCATAATCATACATCAGAAACAATATTAATCGCTATTTAGTATTGAAACTAAAATTAGTGGTCTAGCAGTTCGAATGTTCTTAACTTTTCCGATAATTTTTCTCTTTTTTTAACTTAAAAATAACATTTTTATGTTAATCAAATGAAAATATAAACAAATAAGAAAATTTATTATTTTATTTACATTTACAAATTACATAAAAATTTATTCATGTTACATTTTTATAACTCCTTATTATCTCCGTATTTCTGCACTTATGTATAAAATGAGGAACAACTCAATAAGCTTTTCCATTTCATATGTAGTCGCATTTCTCATAGGATAATAATTTGGAACGAATAGTGAGTTACCTGTGGGGTTAAAATATATGGAAAATATATTAAATGAATTTAAGAGAGAACCGCAATGTTTATAGAATATCCCCTTTTATACATTAAATATGCAATGGGAGAATTGATTTCATATGATAACAACACTTCAATATTTATTATGCTCCAATATGTTCTCTTTCCAATTAAAGAACAAAAAATATATTTCTTTACTGGTAATACATTTCTGAAAAGATTAATACGATCAAATGCAACTTCTTTATTTGAATTTCTCATCCTTGAAACTGGTGCGGGAAATAATCAATTCAAGAATAATCTCTCTGTCTCGCAAACTCAAGCTTCTTTTTCTTCATCTCAGCAATAGATATTTCTTGTCATTGCCTATTTTCTTTGAAAAGGAAATTAAAACAAGAAATATAAATCGAAATCTCGTCATTTCTTATTATTTTCACTGTGATTTGGAAATATATATTGGTTTGTAATGGAAGATATTTTTACTAAACATGCCTTGTTTATGAAGAAGATGTACGGAATATCGTAAGCAATTATCGTAACAAAAATTAAAATAGTATGTTTATGAAATTCACCAAGTAAACATCACAAAGTCCTTAATATACTGATGAGTTCTTTTTTATCAATTAATATGCTGCAAAAAATTTAAAAAAGTAAAGTTAAAAAAGTATAATGTGATTACAATGTTCCCTCAATAATATTCTAACGACTATTTATTAATAAAATTGCATAATGTTTGATTTAATTAATTAATATGCAGCAAATTAATAAAAAATAAAATGGATTTCATATAATGCGTAAAATTAGTAAAGTGCTCAAAATTAACATCACAAAAAATTTCATGATTAAAATGTTCATTAATACATTTACAATTTTTATGTAATGCAATAAATATTTTTGCTATGATGTCACATAGTAAAATAATTATTCAGATAATTTTTATACTAGAGTTATTATAATTATATTATAGTTATTATAATTATAAAATTATGAATATATTTCACAAGAATATATTTTAAAAATCCGTTTCAGTTTATTCAGAGTCAAAAAATGCATCGAATATTATTAGTTCAATATGCTACTTGCATAAGAATTACCTGCACATGAAAAGAAAACTGATGATCATTTTAATCAGTCATGTTCATTTTTTATACATGTAATGCGATCTCCGTTGTGAGGAGAATAAATAAAATAACAAAATAACCGTGGCCATGGTGACCTAGTGACAATAGAATCGGCTTTTTGTCCTGCATGGCGGGATGCGATTCCCAGTGCCGCCAAAGATCCGCCGAGTACATGCAATATACGTGTTCGTTAAATCCGTGGAATCGAAAGACCTGTGGTCAGTCGTTGAGTAGATACCATGGGTGTAATGGTCTGGAGAAATTTTCTTCCCCCTCCAGATCAATGTCAAAATTGAGGAAGTGGATCCTTTGGTAATGCCATCTATCGAAGGTGTTAAGAGAAAAGTCGTACTTTCACCTTCGTAGTGCTCTGGTTAAACGAAAGATGCAGTAATAGGAATAGTAACCTGCTGACTTTAAATCGCATAACCAACAGCATATCGAGCTTGGCTTTTCCAAGTGTCATAAAAAATAACAATAACATAAATAAAAGACGATTGAAAAATAAAAATGCTATTATGAAAAAAAATATGTGTATGTGTTTATTATATGCAGTTTTATTATTGCATTGTAAAAATAAATGATTAATTGTGAATTTTATTCCTGTGAGGAAACCAAGCTAAATTATTATAATCAAAATACATGATATTTGAAAATGCATTTGTCTTCTAAACTACACAAACTCATGAATCATCTAAAAATGCATTATAATGTTCAGCATAATTGTCACCTATTGTAAGGCTTTCCAACTTCAACCTCGAGTTGCTTTTGAAAAATTCCATAGATATTGATTATGCCGTATTAAGGCAGAAATTTGATAAACTAAAAAGCACCCACCACTACAGTTGTACATTCAGAAAGCATAAAGGCAGTAATTATCTCACTTCGCTCAATAATGGCCAAGATCGAACTCTTAAACTTCCATTCTGAGGACTGCGATAACAGGATTATATCAAAATGAACCAATGGGAATTTTCTTAGAAAAAAAAAACTAAAAATATATTTAAAACATGGGAAAGGGACTTTTTTAAATAGATTTTTTTTTCTAAACTGAGTCAAATACAGTCTATAATTCAGTTTTCCTACACAATGCTCATGTGAGGATTTCTCATAATTTATAATTAATATAATTTCTTATTTTATTCATGAATAACTTTAAAAAAACTTTCCACTAAAAGGATGAAATTAGATTTCGGAAGATAGATTAAAAATCAAAAAATAAGCTGCTTAGAAATTGTGAGGTTTTTCATTTTTACCCAAAGAAATCATACATGGATATCTGTAATTCCTCATTGTATCATTATTTAAAGAAAAATTGTAAAGAAACTATTCATATTTAAATAAATATTTAAAAAATATATAATTAATTCTGTTTGTTAATTTTTTCATTGATTCCATACAATCGTCTTACCTTCTGATTAATTTAAGAGGGCGTAGTTTACCGTATTGCAGATATAATGACAAATGTACTGTTTATTGGGAAAAAGATTATCTAGAATCCCTCTATGCATCAAAGCAGGAAACCCTGAATGAAGACTGGACATAGAAGACATGTGATTACCCAACAAATCTCTATAAAGGAAAGAACTGCCATCTATATCTTGTTTTCCAATTTAGAGAGATATAATCCTTTAACATTTTACTATAAAACGGATGAACCAAAATAACATGTATTAATAATATAGATTCATATATATCTGTGAATAATTTTAAAACATTGGCACTATCAATCAATTATTACCAAATATTTTTCTCTACGAAAATAAACATGGTATTTTCTCGGCTGTATCAATATTCGCCAAATATTTACAACAACTTGATCACAATTTTAAGTCTTCGCCATGCCCTTGAATCATTTTCTAGTGGCGGAAGAGGACTTCATCTGTCATTAATATCATTTCGTTACTATAGAAACGAGAAATCTTATCTCACCTTTTCTAACTCCAATTTGTATGGATTGTGTCTAAGCAGCCATTATTTTTATATCTTCATTACAAGCGCCTCGTGACAGTTTAAGGGAAGTTTTCCTCTCTGTAGTGCATGCTGTTTCCTAACACGAATTATCAAGGGGAATATTCTGAAACCTAGAAACCCAGATTGTCGGAGAAGTGTTTATTTTCGAGCGCATAATACTCGCAAATTAAGGAAAATGAATGGTTACGGAAAGGAATTGTTGAACTTGACGTAGTAACTCATTAGTATGAAATTGGTTGAAAGATACTCAAGCGCCTGTGCGAATTAGATACCACTATTGAATATTTTGTGCGCCATTTAATAATTGGGTTTCAACAAATTTAATTTCAGTGCTTTCAGTTAATGTTTAATTAGCTACAGTATCACTCGAAAGCGTAACAAATGTTTGTAGTTTCTGCGGTTTTCAAATAATATATAAACAATAATGGCAATGCATGATGTAACAGATTGAAAAATGCAAGTAAAAATAAAATATGGAAGATAATTATCTCTTGATTGATTCTGCCAAAAATAAGTAAATTTTTCCTTTGATCTAACGTTATTAAGAAATATATTTTAAACTTATCAAACATTTTGCTATGAATCTTTCGCATACTTTTGTTTCTTTTATGAAAGTTTGAATAACTCTAATTATCAAGATCAATATTACTTTTTTTTCAAAAATAAATTACTTGCGTGTCCTTTTTATTCTGGTTTCAGCATAAAAATAAAGTGCGAAATTTTTATCATGCATGAATACTATTTATAAATTATGAAGTAAGTATTTTAATTGAATCGACCGATGGGGGTGAAGTTACAATTTCTAACTTTGAAGAAATAGGTCTCGGGTTCGAATCCATGTTTGGGCAAACATGTTTCTTTCTCTCTCTCTCTCTCTGTCTTCCTTTATTCCTTCGATTTCGTAGCGAAAATGGCACACCAACTGGGTGCCCCACTGTATAAGATACCATCATGTTAGCAGATTATAGCACTATATAGATATATCTTAAGGCCAGCCGGGCATTATAAATATTTTTTTTATTTCCAGTGGCACAGTTAAAAAAAACATTTACAGCAAAAATACAAATAACAACAAGAAAAATTAAAAAAAAACAGCTGTAACAATAGTCCATGTATCTAAAAGGCCCCTGGCCTCCCAGTAGCAGTCCGCAATTGAGCGCTTCGATAATGCCTTACAATGGAGTAGATGGTCACGATCCATGTCCCGTCGTAGATTACAGAGGTTGCAGATAGGACTTTAAACTATACGAAGACGGTACAAGTGTTTAAGAAATCAGTCATTACCGGTGGCGAGCCTAAACTCAGCCACCATTATATGTCTGGGCCATTTTCAGACCGCAGAAAGTCTGTCTTTCCAAGTCTTTTGTTCTGATCGAGATTCGAGAATCTTTTTGAATCTTTCAGACAATGTATTTTTAAATAGTAGTTTTATTTTGCCAAAAGATACACTAGAAAAAGATGTTTATAAAGTCAAGCCCCCCCCCCCTTTTTTCCAGTGTATCGGCAATTTTATTGCCATGGATTCCACAGTGTCCAGGGATTCATTGAAGAACAATGTCTTTCTCATTGGAAGACAAACTCTGAAGTAGACTCCAACATTCATGGACAACAGAGGATATAGAATTTGAAGTAGGCATCAAGGATTGCAATGCGGCCCGGGAGTCACTAAGTAAAACTGCCTTGGAGAACTTATTAAGATGGCAAGTCAACTGAGAAAGAGCAATCCTGATCGCAAGCAGTTCCGCATCAAATGCGGATGCAAATGTGCCAGCTGGATTTCCAATTGAAAAAAGGGGACAATAGACCCCTGCTCCAGCGTTGGGTCCTTCCTGCAACCGGGAGCCTTCAGTATAAATTCTCAGCCAGTCTGGCTCAGGATAATGAGTGTTTATGGTCTCATAGGCGACAACCCTCAGGATCTCCGTATCTGTGACTTTCTTGAAAATTCTCTCGGATAGATCAAGGCACACCCTAAAATTAATTGAGCAAGGGGAGAGAGGCAGAGGCTCCGGTCCACACCGCAACCCAATATCTCTTTTTAGCAAGAGGACTCCCTGAATGAAACCCCACTGTGTTTTAAAGTTCTTTTCGAGATTAAGAGCGATATTATGATCACACCAGAGCTCTAGGGCTCCTGGAATACGTCCAGGATCTCCTCCGACCATGCCATCGCAAACGCCTTTGTACAACATTTTACAGGTGAACAGGTTTTAAATGCCAGTGTCAGAAAATTGAATAAGACAATAAAACGTTTACTGGGAGGCCCTCGAGAGGATCAAACTAAACCTACTGAACCCCACCCAATTTCCTTTTCTCGCATAACAGATGGTGAATTGTCTAAAGCTATTGGATGCCTGAAGCCAGGCAATTCCCTTTGAAATGATGGTATACATTTAGGGTTCCTCTGTCATTTAGGCCCAATTGCGTGTCAGACTTTATTACGTTTCTTCAACCTGGTTTGGAAGACAGGAATAATTCTGACACATTGGCATAGCTCTATTATTATACCGATCCATAATAAAGGCAAAGATCCACAAGACATTGGTGGATATAGACCAATTGCTCTGACCATTATTTTGGAGAAGGTGGTGGAGCAAATTTTGGTAGGGTGACTGAATTGGTTTCTGGAAACCAATAGACTTATTGCCTAAGAGCAGGCTAGCTTTCGCCAATACCTTTCTACGAATCAACAAGTTGCCCTCATTATCCAATCAATTAAAGATGATCTGGATAAACAGCAAATACTAACTGATATATTCGTTGATTTTAAATCTGCATACAACTTAGTCTGGAGAGAAAAATTACTATTGAAACTATCCGAGCTTGGAATCAGCCACAACTTGCTCAACTTTTTTAAGGGCTTTCAAAGCCAAAGGATGTGTAGAGTAAGATACGGATCTTCTCTCTCGAAATGGAAGCTTCTTAAGACTGGACTTCCTCAGGGAGCGATTTCAAACAGCAGTCTTATCAACATTTTCATCAATGACCTTGTTCTTATGTTTAGATCAATAATTTTTAACTAAAATTAAATATTTATATAATAGTGAGCATATGTGACATTAAATGTTTTACTTAAATTTTCCGCCACAATAGTATAATATTCTTTAACACAGAATATAATACATATCAATTATAACAAGGTCCTTAAGACTTATTTAAGAACTTTCATATTCTACTCATGACACTTAAATTTTTTCTTAAAATCTTCTTTGCTATGGGTATAATAGAAGATAATAATTTATTTATTTTTCAATTTAAAAGCGTGAAAACTTGAATAAAAGTATTGGCTTTATAGCAAAATGAAAAACAAAACTTAATATTTACAAAGCTATATTTAACTGTCATAATAAAATTACACGTTTGGCTATAAAATAGAAATATCAAATAAATTTCTAAAAATCTCTTAAAAAGTATGAACTGCATAAAATAAAATGGAACTATTACTTATGGTAATTTTTGAAGTTAGTTTAAGATCAAAATAAAATGTAGACTTATAAACTAACCAGAAAAATATTTTATTACTTCTATATTAAAGTTGCCACATATCAAAAGAAACGAATGATCAATCAAATGAATTTGTTATATGTATTGAAATTTCAATGTAAACTTACATTATTTATTTATATATGAACAATAACGTTTTTATGTGCTTAAAACAAAATTATAAAAAACATTATTTTTTAATGAAACGAAAAACATGATTGATCACGCTTTTTAGAGCGTAACTAAGAAACTTTTTTTGCAAAGAATAGTTTATCTTCAAGCAAAGAAAATAATATTTTACCATTACATATAAATAAAAACTTCTGAAGTCAGAAAGTCTCAAGTGTCACATTTTATTTTTGCAATTTCTATCAACGCAATATCTATTTTTTTTTTCGCGTTCCAACTGGAAAAATTTCATAAAAGTTCCACAGGAAAAAAGAAAAACAACTGGTAACATATAAAATAGAAAACTTTTAATTAAATGATTTGGTTAATTTTCTATTTTAATATCCCATCTATATTTTAATAAATATATATATATATATATATATATATATATATATATATATATATATATATATATATATATATATATATATATATATATATATATATATATATATGTATGTATGTATGTATGTATGTATGTATCTGGTTAATGCCTTTTTTAAATTTATATGTTTGTTTTAATATCTGGAATTGTTCTATTGATTTTTGTCTTATTTTCTTATATAAGTTAAAAATTGATTATGAACTTTGTGAAATTTCACATTTTATTTAAAAACATTAAGCTTTTATTCTCATTGTTGGTCATAAAAAATTCTGAATTGCATTTTACTCTGACAAATATTTTAAACAGTTTTTTGGTCCAAATGTCAGAATTTTCTGTATACATTACATTTACAAAAAAAAAAAAAAAAAAAAAAACATAATACTTAATTTAATAAAAATTCTCTACCTTTCTGTTCAGTAAATGGATGTTGGTAAAAATTTACCAATCTATTTTAATATGTGTATCTTCAGTTAAACTAATTTGTACATGGAAAAGTGATTATAAAAACAAAAATTAAAAAAGAGAAAAAATTTTTAAGTTACCCACCTAATTATTTCATTTTTGACGTACAAAGGATAGATTTGTCATCCAATGTTTACTCCAATATTAAGCCAAAAGTTTCTCTCTGCATTTAAAGATTATGAACAAATCAAATACCAATGAATTGGACCGTCCCTTCATAGTGGTATTTTTTCTCTTGGAGGATATTGCAACTATCTATTTTGCATATTTCTAGGCACCATTAGTGAACACGATGGATTTTCTTCAGATCAGGTATATATGCTTCCGATAGGGAGAATGATCCCTTTTCTACCCAGAGAGAGGTCCCCAGGAAATAAACAATAAATTAATATAACATAGGTAATAAAAATATGGCGCATTATAGACATGTGCTTTAGAAGTTCGTATTTAAGTAAACATTATATAAATATATTATAAATGTATATTAATTGTTATTAAATAATCTAGAGATTTGTTTAATTTAAAAATAATCAAGAAGTATCATCTTTATATCATAATATTTTAATACTGCTATTTTCTTTTCTTTAAAGTTTCTTTTTCAAAAACCATATATATTAGGTTCAGGATTAAGGATAAGAGTTCTAATAGACGAAAATAAAATATAGCTTTTCTCCACTTTTAAGAGCCA
This sequence comes from Latrodectus elegans, assembly GCA_030067965.1. Taxonomy (NCBI): domain Eukaryota; kingdom Metazoa; phylum Arthropoda; class Arachnida; order Araneae; family Theridiidae; genus Latrodectus; species Latrodectus elegans. The sequence continues at coordinate 100,068,880 of CM057813.1, forward strand.
ACTAAGAGATATGTGTTGTTTTATAGAAACAAAGTAATAATCTGACATACGTTTACCCTTATCTGGATGTTGTTTATCCAGGTGTTAACAACCAACAGAGTGAATATAAGGCTCCGAACGATTAGTCTCTAAAGTGCTGTGTCGGGAAGATGAACTTCGACAAGATCGTAAAAGGAACTAAAGGATTATCGTAAAATAAAGCATATTGGCATCTTAGGGAAACAGTCTAAGTTTAAAGATAAGTTTCCGCCAAAGTATCATATTTGGTTAGACACCTAAAAGAGTTATAAAATAAATTATAAAAATGTTCGAATGACTTATTACTTCAATGTCGATATGCTATAAATTCAAGAGCTTATGTCTTAAATATTTTCATGGAACTTAATTTCATTTACAACACACCATTTTTGTAATCATTCGATTTAGTTAGAGGAATAAAATATATTTTACATTTCATTCAAAAATTTTATAAAAAAAAGTGTAAATGCTAGTTTTGTTAAACTTAATTTGTAGTTTTAATTGAGAGTTAATTAGTTTGTATCTTAAATACGTGTACGAATTGCGGAAAAATTACAGTGAAATTACAATTACATTAAAAGCAATTTAAATAAGGAGTTGCTTAAATGTGTTCATGATGGAAAATATTCTGATAAAAGATCATAAAATATTCAAGAAAAGTTCCGATCTCAATCATATTTCTCAATATATGAGCATAAATTTCTAAATATAGAAATATAAAAAATAATTCTTAAATATAAATGTATATTTCAGCATGAAATATATATATGTCAGCAGGAAATGCATATTTATAATAACATGAAAAGCAAAAATATAGATTTGAAAATTTTTTATCTTGATAGAAGCTCTTTAAATCTAAATTAAGGAGAAATATTTTGATTGCGTTTTGAAGAAAACGTAAAACATAAATATTTATGAAAATTTCTCTTAAGTTTGATTTTTGATTTCCATCCATTTCGGATTATTATTTCCTTAGTTACAATAAACAATTAAAATACTAGATTAAAACAATTAAAATATGTAGATCAAAACATTACTCAGAAGAAATGTATTTCATTTTTATGAAAAAAAGCTTAAAATTTCAAACAATTGAATCATTCTAAGGCCTCAAAATTTATTAATATAATTATTCATCAGTGTTCAGAATATATGTTTTCATGAATACTTACATGATGATTAAAATGTTTTAATTTTGTAAAATTCAAAATATTAATCAACATTATATGAGTTAACGTTTTAAATAATAATATGTTGATTAAAAATTTTAATTAACATTTTTAATTATGATTGAATAATTGTTATTACATTATAAGAATTCTTTCCAAAATCAATAAATAACATTAAATTTTACACCAATTCAAAAAGTCTTATTTTGAATATGTAGGATATATATCAAATATCATAACTTTACATTAAAAATTAATAAATTATTCATTTTCATTGTGACGTTAATAATTATTTTTTAGACATTATTTTTTCTAGAATATATGGAGATAAAAAATAAATTCTAAAAACATTCAAAATTAATAACATAACTTACAATTACGTACATCATTTCTCTTCAAAAATTCAATTTTAAAGTAATCAAGAGCGCTTAAATTGATTCACGCGAAATAAAAATCTGCCAAAGTTATCCTCAGTATAAAACAGAATAAAATTAGAGAACAAAAAAATATTCTAACAGTAAATACAATTATATCTTTATTTGAATGAAGTTTAAATAATAATTTTTCATTAACTGAGAGGCACAAAAATTGTTTCCTTCTTTTCATGAAGCTTTTAATAAACTCTAATTAAATATTAAATCTTTTCTCTATAAATAGATATTTAATTAAATAGTTTCACAGAAATAATAACATTTAGATACCAGAATAGAGTTAATCCTGCAAGAATTAAATAAAAATTCTTTTTTTTCTTTTCTTTTTTTTTTGTGCAGTAGAAAACATTAAAGATTTATATTTTGAATATTTAAAGTGATTTCAGGAGAATTTTCATTTCTCAGGAGCATATTTGAAAGGAATTGAGAGAATTTGGGACTTCATTATTCTTTTGACTAATGCTCCTTCACCTTTAAAATATTGTTGAATATTAAAAACGGCATGGGGGTTATTCAATTTAAATTTTTATTTCAAACTATTAAAATGGCTGGTAAAGTTTTAGTGCTTTTTCTTCCTTATTATTTTTAATATTATTTCTGTTTATAATAATTATTTGTGTTTAACAATTTATTTCCGCTATAAAGATTTTCCTTTCCAATAATTTGCATGAATGTTAATCTTAGCTTACAGTATTTTTAGAACTTGAAAATTCACCAAATGTGAAATTATATGTATTTATTGTGAACAATTTATATTCTTTAGTTATTGTTGTTGATTAGTATATACATAATTTCAAAAACACCATTTTTTTAAATCATATAAAAACAAAATAATGGTATGAATGGATGATACGTAATTAAAAATTGTTTTTTAATTCAGGCAAATTCAAATTATTTATATAAAGCATATAGACAGATAATGATGTTTATTTAATATCAAATGTGTTATTCATTTTGATAAATATAAAACTTTCTGAATTTTGACTGCCAAATTTAAGTATTTGCATTATCACTCCCTTTGGTATTTACAAAATTTACGAAATATCTATCAAAATAACGTTATCATAAAATGTCTAGACACATACTTACTTTCTAAAATATTTTGGAAAAATTGATACAAATTATAAAATAGAATTCTGCAAAATATAAAAAGAAAATATTTTTTATAAATACATTTCATGCAAGAAAAACATTAATGTCAAAAATTAGCAGATTTTTATATGACTTATTAATTTCTGAGTCATCATTGGAAAAATAAAAGTAAATTACAATTTTAAAAAACAGTTATCTCTAATAAAATAGGAATAAAATATTTTACTTGAAGACTTTTATATGAAACGGAAAATAATAATTTTGCAGTAGATAAGGATTATTTTGTAAGGTAAAATATTTGTGATTGTGCATTAAATATTTATCATTTAAATTTAAGAAAAATGACATTTTGTTCTTTTGAATATCGTAAAATCTCTCATATCCTTTGACTTTATTTATTTATTCAATGCAACTCTAACGTAATTCACTTAATATTATGAATCACAGATCTACAAAGATTTTATAAAATACATAATTCTTTGCTTTCATAATTACAATACACAACTGACTGGTTATTTTTAGAGTTTTATAACAGTCCAAGCTCAAATTATTTGTCATACATTTTATTAATTTTATTTGCACTTCAAAAATTTACTTATGAACAAAAAGAATCGAGGATAATTTTTTATTAATCAATTAGTCAATTATTTGTTTGTCCCTTAACGGATAATTCTTGAATATGAGGGCTGATAATACCAAGATCTACGTTTTTAAGTGGATTCCTAACCACTATAAATATCCGTGAATGTTATGGGATTCAAACCCACGAACTGTTGAACCGATGTCAATAGCGCAAACCATTCGATTGCCTGCTCAACTATTAAATCACCAAATTTTGCTGCTAGAATTATCTAAAAATTTACATCATCATTTATCTCAAAATATTTTTATATTTATAATATCAAAATATTTGTATATTTATAATTTTTGTAGCATATTCTTCGCATTAATATTTTCGTTTATATATTCTTCAGTTTATTCATTGGTATCACAATGGAACAAATTTGCATCTGAATTGTTAGCACACTAGCGGTAATTTATATTCTTCCTTAGTTGAAATAACATTAAGAGGATATTTTTAAACTGTACAATTAACACTTGTATGCAAAAAAAAATTTGCATAAAGTGACTGCAAACCAAATAACATTGTACTCACTTGGTTTAGTTGCAGTGTTACTGTAAAAAAAAATCCAATGCATGTTTAATCTTAGATTTTACTGGTATCACCTAGCTTTTACCAACGTGATTTACTAAATGCCCGAATCATGGCTTTAATATGATTTCATTTCGGATTTGAGAAAATCTTATCAGTGCAACCTAGGACGTACCATTGAAACTTGCCTTTCGATAGAAGTCTAAAATGAGATTTGACTCGTGATAGGGTTTTCCTTTCTCAATTAAAAAATTAAAGTGTGGTTTAATCTTTTCAGGGCATACTGGATACATTATACCTGTGTATAGAATATTTAGCATAAGTTATTCTAGGTTCTGAACTTTTATTAGGAAACACTGGTAACTATTATTGCAATAACATAATATGACTTTTCAATAACATACTTTTGCAATAACATAATATGACATAATAAGTCATTTCAATGATTAACAATAGTTAATAAAATTAATTTCAGAAAATTTAAGCTTTTCTAACGCAGTTTTTAATTAGCTTATATAATCTTAATTTTAATATGCAATTTTCAAGATTCACTTATATTTTAATCAAATTTTAATTAAATTTTTACAATTTTTTAATTTTAATTAATTATGATTTAATTACTAATTTAGTATTTACAATTGAAATGGCATTTTAAATTATTTTTTTCATTTGGAAGTATAGAAATTTTTAATTAATTCATTTAATGTAAAGAAAAATAAAATAAAATAAATTCTATTCTTTTTAATTTAATGAACATTAATGTTTATTGTGCAAAAGAGTAAATTTTTCAGTATATATACATATATATATGTGTGTGTGTGTGTGTGGTGTGTGTGTGTGTGTGGTGTGTGTGTGTGTGTGGTGTGTGTGTGTGTGTGTTGTGTGTGTGTGTGTGTGGTGTGTGTGTGGGTGTGTGTGTATGTGTGTGTGTGTGTGTGTGTGTGTGTGTGTGTTGTGTGTGTGTGTGTGTGTGTGTGGTGTGTGTGTGGTGTGTGCGTGTGTGTGGTGTGTGTGTGTGTGTGGTGTGTGTGTGTGGTGTGTGTGTGTGTGTATAATCATACATATATATACAAATATATATATATATACACACATACATATATTTATATATATACATACATATATATATATATGTATGTATATATATATATGTATATATATATATATATATATATATATATATATATATATATATATATATATATATATATATATATATATATATATATATATATATATATATATATATATATATATATTGAGAGAGTATTCTTGCTATTTTAACTATTCTAAGATTACGTCCAGGCTTAAATTCTGCAATGATTTCAAAATGTATGGAAAAAAATCAAGTACAATTTTTTTAACTATAAAATTTTAAATTTAAACTCTTTTATTATATTCACAACTTTTAAATAACTTCAAAAGGCAGAAGTGTGTTCTCTCATTTATTAAGAAATTAAACTTTTTACTTCAAGTAAAGTTTTTAAGGAGTTCTACTTCATAAATATCAAACTTATGAAAAATAAGTGTAAAATATATGTATGTAAATATTTCCATTTTTAATTTCAATCGAAAGTAAGATTATTTTTTGTAATTACATACATTTTTTATTATTAAAATAAATATAATTTAGAAAAAAAAATCGTTCCTAAATTAGGTTCTTTCAAAAAAATGTTGGTTCTTAATTATTTTATTTTATACATTTATATTGATCAGTAAATTAATAGAATGATTTCATTAAACTTCAAAATGCTTTTTAAAATTGGTTTCGTTATTATTTTAATATTGAAATAGTTAAAGAAAATTATTTTTAGTGATTGTATTGCTTTGTTCAAGAACAAAAGAGAAAATACTGCAGTAGTCTACATTCTTAAAATTAAAATTAAGATGGGAAAAAATGTCAGAGTAGTTTGTTAAAATGAGCAAACATTTAACTTAAAATAAAATAAAAGTATTAACTGTTAAAATGTTGAAATATTTATTTATATTCATAATCAAGCTTTAATTATATTTTTATCAATTTTTTTTAATATACTGAGCCATTTATTCCAAGTACCTTTTAAATGTAGACTGGAATAATAACCTGCTTAGAATTTATTTAATGGCAAAAGTAATGCTGTTGAATATGCTATTATGACATTTCAAATAAAATTCTCCCTCTGCGACAATAACTTCAGAAGTTAAAATTAATTTTCTATTCCTTGTGTGCATTGATATATAAATGACAATCGCAGTCTATCTTTTTATTTAAAAATAAAAATTAGATGCTGAAACTTAATTAATTCTCTGAGGCAATACCTTTTGTTTGAGAAAGTAATAATCTTTAGATAATTACACAGAAAATGAGCAAAAATAACAGAAAGTAAATTATTTGGATCCTTTGTTAAATTATACCGTAATTCCTTGACTTTATATTTCTTTAAATACGAAATAAAATATTCCATACAAGCATGTGTAATTTATCATTGCAAACATTATTTGAACATATTTATCAGAAAAGAATAATATAAAGAATATTAATTAGTTTTATAAATGTAATAAGTAAAGAAATTTCTTTTTTCGTCACTATAACTTGATTTCATGATAATATATATATATATATATATATATATATATATATATATATATATATATATATATATATATATATATATATATATATATATATATATATATATATATATATATATATATATATATATATATATATATATATATATATATATATATATATATATATATATATATATATATATATATATATATATATATATATATACAAACAAATACCAGATGGCTTAGTGGTAGCGCCGCTTTACACTCTCAAGGCCGAGTTTCGATCCTCAGGCCTTGCAACGTCAGTCAACTCATCCTTTCATCTCATCAGGGGATCGATGAACTGAGTGCCAAGCATGCTTGGAAACAAAGCACTGGATATTCACCTTAGGCTGACTATCGACCCCAAGAGCCTTCAATAAGGAAAATAGATAAAGGGCACTGAAGTTCTTGGCCCATATTTGGCTGCTGTGCTGCTAGTATATATGTAACAATACATTATTTAATTTGTAAGATGAAAAATGGCAAGTTACTTTTTATTTAAATAATTCATATTGTTTTGCTTGTTTATCATTAATTTTAAACAATTAAACTTTAAGAATTAACATTTTTTAATGTTTTCTCAAATTTACTATGAGCAGAATATGAGAAAAACTAATATAAAATTCCTAATGTGTGGTAGATATCATTACATTTATATAAGTTTAAGATTTTTCTTGTTTATTCTTTACAAATTATAGCTCAGAATAAAAATTTTAATGGAAATAAATAGCAGCTTAATTATAAATATTTTTTCAAAAACTACGAAAATACTATTTTTTTAATTCGTTTCGAGTACTTGAACAATAAATTAATGGTAATCAAAGCTGCTTCTTAAAATTTTGATATTGTATATCTTTTTGCAATTTTTATTGAAAATCCGACAGTGAAATATTTTCAATATTTTAAATCTTTACATTCGCAGCATATGAAAATAGTTCAAATATAAATTTTTTTAAAAAAAAAATTCTAGGAATCAAAAATATCTATTATTTATCCTTATAAATATTGTAAATTGATTACAAATTTAGATATATGAGTAATAAATGCATTTAATAGAAATATTTAATTTACAAAATCTGAATTAAATAACTTTATAAATTTTCAGTCAAACTTATGCTTTTACGCATTTAATCTCAAAACTTATTTTTATATGATATCTTACCTTCCAAATAAATGCAGTCAGTATAGTATGGAAGAGCTTACACCTTAGAAGAAATAGCAAGTTCTTAAAAATATTTTCTTTGGACAGAAAAGTTCGGAAACTTTGATTAACTTTACTTGTTTTCACTGCAGCAGTAAACTGAATCCAAACATGTTTCCCTATTCCTGTCAACTGCATTTAATTTATTGAGTTATAACTGATTTATGAGCTAGTATGATTTATACAAATGGAGATATTAATCCAGACTAGGATATCAAAACACATTGTCTGAAATACGTTATGCAATAAGCACATTTATTAGCCTGCTTTGAAGAGAATATATTTGACACTGTAAACTGAAATATCACGGTATAAATTAATAAGAATGTGCAGAACAAAAGTGTTACGAAATCATGTTTGAAAAACGATAGCATTTTTTAAATTCCTTTAGCTTTTTATAATAATTTTTAATTTATTATAATAAAATGAAATATTTTAATAAATTATTAATACACTAGCATTATAAAACAATATGATGCTTAAAAAAGTTTTAATTAATTAATCAGAACCCAATAATAAAAATTTTTAATTTGGACTAAAAGTGCTATTGAAAGTAAATTACGTATCAGTAACATATCCAAGAGCTTTCAAATAATAAATAATATCAAAAAAGTCAGAAAACCTTCAAAACTATTTTAATTAAAGCAAGCAAGTAAAGAGATATAATTTGAAGTATAGAAAACCTTTGTCTATCATTTTAATACCGATTCTCAACAAAGAATAAATAAATATCTTTAGTGGGAATAAAAAATTTAAATTTTAAGAATTAAATAATAATTATGTTTATTAACGAACACACATAAATGTGTGTTTGAGGAATAAGATTTAAGCACCTAAGAGGATTTTTAATATACAAGTTCTTAATTTTTCCAAGTTAAGGATATAATGACGAGAGTTTTTAATGATAAATCCTTAATCTTCGCAACGAATAAGGATTTAATGATAAATTTCCAAAAAAAGAATTGGATTCATAAGCAAATCACTGAACATGAAAAATTATTAAAAAAAAAGGTATTGAGAATGTTTATCTTTAATTTATTAATTTGTGACATTTTTAAATATTCCAATTTTTATTTTTCTCCAAAAATGCATTGGTATCTTTTGAGTTATTGAAATAACAAACGTCGATGTTGAGACTCAGGATGAAAAACAAAAACTTATCTAACGAAAAAGTCAATTTTTATGATATGTAGTAGTACGATAGATTCTCCTTGAGACTAATTTGTCATTTCCTGCTATTATAAATATGTATACTTAATTTACAGTTAAAAACACAAGCAACTGCCTATAAGAAGAAACCGCAAAAAATTTGTTTTAATATTATTGAGCGATCGTGAAATTCAAATTTGTTACACAAAATATACATATTCATATTAAAACTGTGTTCTCGTCTAACTCAACAGATGGCGCTTTCATGAATAATATTGGGAGTCACAAGGGAAGCCAGATTCATCTCAATAACCAATTTTTTTAATAAAACCCAATCAGTTTTATTAAAAAAAAGTTTAAAAAATAAGTTTTAAAAAATATTTCATTATAAGCAATTAATTACTCAACTCTATTTAATTGTAAAATTTTCATTATATTTTGAATAAAACGTTTTTAATGTTTAAAAAGATTGCTCATTTATAAAGTATAAAAGTAGAATTATATACATGCTTGTATTAAAGATTCCGAATCAACATACTCTTCTAATAAACAAAGGAAGAAAAATTTTTGCAAATAATATAATTGCATTTTGTGCTAAAAATAATAATTTTATCATCTCTAGAACTTGGACAAAGAACTCATCGGCCTTTCTCGGGTTTTGGATTCTTTGTTGGTTATTGAATATCTTCTGGTTCACTTGAAATGACTGCAATAATTTCTCTATAAACCATTTGCATATTTTATGTTTTCATATGTGATTCTATATGAGGTAATGCTTAGTATTTAAGGAATTTCTTTTTATTTGTATATTGTTTTGAAGAATTATTTGTTGACATGTCTTGGTTACTGAAAATTATTGAAAACGAGTCTGGTATTTTATTTTTCATTGACATTCAATGAGCAATAAAATTTAAAATTGGCCATCTGTTGGTTTTTTACCTATGAAACATGATACGGGCACTGCATTTAATGTATCTACTCCTCCTTTTGTTACAACATTAAACTGAAAAATTTCAAGTTTTTTCTTATCAATTTCATCAATAATCGAATATTAAGAAGATATGATTTATATTTGACTTACTTTATTCCAAACTGTTTAATTTTCACTCACAAATATTTTCTCCTGATTTAGATTTTTCATTATTTGTAGCTCAAATTTGCTGCCAAATTTTATGAAAACTGTATATTCCTTCCGCAGATTCATCCACACTCATGTGATCAATATCTTCGGCAGAAGATGTAACTTCCGTCTGATAGAGTTTTAAAACGTCCTGTTTCTTCCCACTCTGTTAATTTGCTTTAGTACACCAATACTTAGAAACAGCAAACAAATGCAGACTTGGGAAAACACTTTGCACAAAAATAACGAGCTTCTTATAGAAGAAATTTTGAAGCAATGCTGGAAACATGGGGCTCAAAGTCAATGCAGATAACATAGAAATTATAATAAACGATTGTTTTAAATGGAGAAGGGTAAGAGGACCGTGAAACATAAGACTGACCGTTCAAAGGGAAGGGCCTGGCAGGGGGGTATTGCAAAACTGAGTGATTACAGACAAATAGTTTTCCCAAGCTTGTTGATTTTCAAACCATGGAATGATTCAGTGCCACACACGATTTCCCTCGGGTTAAGAAAGACTTTCTGTTCCGAAGAATAGAATACTTTCATATCAGTTCTACACACGTTTTGAGCAATTATTGTTGAATGTTATTTTTTGCTTGATTTTGTGAAAAAATCAGATTTGTTTTCCCCACTGAAACACGATATATTTTCGACCATACTCTAGAGATACAATAGATTGTTTTACATTTATTTTTTCTAAAATCCGAAAAATAAGTAGCAGTTTATATGTGTGTGTGTGTGTGTGTGTGTTCAACCGAGACACAGAACACAGAAATAAGTCCCCTCTTGAATCGTGGGTATTCAAGGTCACGCATCCTTAGACAGTTTTTTTATAGTGTTATAGAGGGAAGTTTAAATGCTATGAATAAATGGTTACTGATTAGGAACCTAAATCACAGACATAATATGATAAATAGTAAGCTTACAAATTTAAATATTATGTTTTCCACAAGTTAATATTTATGAGTTCTATATTATAATATTTTGATATTATTATTATTTATAATTTTATGATTGAGGAATAAAACTTCAAACACAACATTTACGTGCATTACTTATCATAGGCTAGGATGTTTTCTTAAGTTCTTTTGATTTTAAATTAGTAAAAAATTTCATACATAAGCTAATTCCTTAACCATAGATTCTTTCATCAAGCCGTTATCATTAGTCCTTGAATTGTTTGTTAAAGGAAATTCTGTACTGCTGCTCATGTCCTAGAAAGCTTATTATATCTATATATATATATATATATAGATATAGATATAGATATAGATATAGATATAATCTATATATATATATAGATATAGATATAATCTATATATATATATATATATATATATATATATAGTGTAAAATAATAATTGTATTGTTGCATTGAATATATACATTAAATCAATTGAATGAAGTTGTAAAAAATTAAGAACTTCTTTTTCCTTCAATGACATTTAAACTGTAATAATTATTAACAATATTTTAGTAAAGAGATCTAAAGCAATATTATGCGCTTATCCATCCAAATATTACTTCATGTGCAAGAAGAATTCAATTTATTATGATGAAAAATGAACATTATAAAACTGTGACAGATATTATATTTCATAACCACTTCGATTAAACATGAAAAATATTTCATAAGAAGTAATCAAAATTTTACTTTTATTCTATATGAAGATTTGGTAAGATGTATCAAAAGATTTTGAATATTCTAAAAATAAATCAATGTAGAAGTAACCAAAAATAAGTTGTGTGGGAGAAAATCTAAGAAAACATTTCCTTAAAAAGCTATATAAATTCTTTATTTAACATGTTTTTAAGCAAAACTTAACTTAAAAAGTATTAAGAGAAAAAAATATTCTTGAAATTATTTTCTCTTTGAGCATTAAAAGATTTAATACCAGCACAATATTTTTTTAAATCTCACATTGCAAAATTATTCAGAAACTCTGAAAATTACATTTTTAATAGAAAAATGTATTCCGATAGCAGAATTCTAAAAATGGCTACTACTTCATTGATTCTACTCAACCCCCAACATTTTCGGAGAAACGTGTTTCTAAAAATAGATACAGTTACCTCCATCATCATCTTTCTCTAGATACTACAGTTCAGAAATGTGATCATCTCTGGAAGGTATTATCTGTTATTTACCAAGAAGTAGAAACGATTTCCAATTAAAAAGGATTATTTGAAATAATCGTTATCAAAGGTCACATCTCCGCTTGTTCAATTTCAACGTATTCATTTCGTTTTTTCACAAGAGATTAAAATAATACCTTAAAAAATTGAGGCCAGCTTTCTTCACAACATTTCATTTAAATAAGACAAAAGGTGTTTCGGCTTGAATAACTAGACTGTAAAAAAACACTTCTTTTAGTTAATTATAGAACATCTTTTTTACAAAAATTTAGCCTGTTTTTTTAATTCCCTAGAGATGGCCCTTTGAAAACACGTGTTGCACTTTCAATTAAGAAAATTAAATGCAAGTATTTTTTAAAAACAATTTTTTTAAGTACCTCATTATTTTTTTAAAGAATTTATAGAAATATAATGCTTAAAACTTTAATTCTAGGTACTTTGTTGATCTTAATTTAGAAAATGGGAAAATGTTGAAGAAACCATTTTTTTTTTTTTTTTTTACATTATTCTCTAATTTAATGTTTTTAAGCAATATCTGATAGTGAGCTCTAATCCATTTTCTAAATTTTTATACTTTTTAGGTTCTTATATGTATGTTATGATAACTTATTTTTTTTCATATATATATCTTAATATTACTGAGAATGCTAGATGTATTCTTCGATATCTAGGGAGCACTGTGCATCTGAAATTTATCCCTGGAGGATGCATTGTGAACAAAGAACTCTAGGTTGAAAATCTGTGTCGTTTGCGTGATTCGATCCGGAAGAAGAGACCAAAACTGTGGATTGACCAATCATGAATGCTTCTGCATAACAGCGTCTCTGCTCACCGACCCCTACTACGTCGCTCGATGTGCAAAAATGAAAACTTTTTTACTTCATCCTCTTTACTTACCTGATCTAGCTCCCTTCGGGTTTTTTTATATATATTTTTTTTATTTCCTGAGTTGCTAAGATACTTGCAGTGTTGTTGATTTCATTCTTTAGATGAAGTTAAATGTGCAACACCTGCTGAATTAAAGGACATGGCCAAAAATGGATTCCAGACATGCTTCAATGAACTTTACAGTGTGCAAAAGTGTTTTCTTGCACAAGGAATCTTATTAAGAAGGAGCATATGTTCCTAGAATTTAATTCATGCTATTTTTTACGTTATAACTCAACCCGGGAACTCAGGATCGGGGGAAAATCCGGGAGCATGTTTGCATCCAAACCTCGATATATTTGTGTGTGTGTGTGTGTGTGTGTACATAGATAGATAAATATAGATATATATAGCGCTGGCCAATGAGTTAAAAACACATGATCAATATTTCATTGGACCAACTTTTTCATGGATAATATCCATTATTTGATGAACATCGGGTCTGGTTCTTAATGCTTTTGAGCCCAGCGGAAATATTGCCCTGGCTTCATAATTTTTAAACCTAGAATGTTAAATAACTGGAAAAGAATATTGGTGTGGGATATGTATCCCCATCAAATTCCACACATTTTCCATGCGGTTAAGATTTGGGCATTGCAATCGCCAGGGAAGATGTCACAAATGAGACTGATGTTCAGCGACCCAGTTTCATACATTTTTGCACAATGTATGGTTATATTATCATGAAGGAACCATCCGTCGACATTAGAATGAAATGCAACATTATATATTAATAATATTGAACCATTACTGTTATGCTGATAGAGAGAGAAAATGAATACTTCCTGGTATTCCTTTATAATGTTTAAAAATATAGCTTTAATTATTTTTCGAAATTGAAATTGTTTGTTTACTTAAACATCTAAAACTTCAGAAATAATACTAATTCAAATCAGAATGCTTGTGTGAAGATGAGAGAGAGAGAGAGAATAAAGCATTAATATGAATTTATTTATTACAAATTACTTCTTTAAACTGTTGTTGTAATACAACATTGATTTTAAAATGCTGCTTTTCTATAAAATAATTTTTTAAAATAAAAAATATTACTGACATAAACATTAACGCTCGAATCGAAACAATATAGAAGTTTATTATTATTTAATGTTATTAGTTGTATAAACTTCGCTATATTATTGTTGCTCTTTCTTTCGTTGCTCGCATTCGTAAATAAAAGTAGTCATTCATCACGTGATTTCTTTTGAGTCCTTTCTCTTTATCAAGCATCTAAGAGACATTTTCCAGAGCTCTTTATTATTTCGACGTTTACTAGGTTAATGTGTTATTTTCTGATTTATTCTAAGAAATTTATGATCATTATTTCGGAATTTCTTGCTCACATTTTATTATAAAGATCTAATTTTTTATGACTTCTCACATATTAGATTATAGATTATTTTATATAATATATGTTTGTCACAAGCTACAAAATATTTCAACTATATACTGGTATATCATATAATGAAAAAGTGTGTATTTTATGAGATATTAAAGCATTTTATAACTGAAAGTATTAAAATGAATTGTTAAATAGAAGATTTATTTCAGTCTTTTCAAAACTACTTGAAAAGTTTTACATTTTCGCTTTTAAATATGTCATGTGACAATGAGGATAAGACATCATTATAAAATAATTAATAATGGTGATGACACAGTGTTGAGTATTTTTTACAATAGTATTAATTAATGAAATATATATTTTAAATTGGCAAAGATTAAAGAGCTTTCGAACACTCAAACTATTTCGTTAATTATTGACGTAAGCAAAATTAATAAATTTCATATTCAAAAAATTTGCGAGCATTTTGTAAAATAATTTATTAACTTTTTAAGAAAATATGAAAAAGTATATAGAAAAAAATAATTATAATAACATAGTTTCAAGCAAAATGTATTTAATATTTAAATAAATAAAAATATATATATTTAATTAAATAATGAAATTATTATTCTCTGTTATTAGTCACAACTTCATAAAAATAATAAATAGATGTATTGCAGAAAGTTCGCTTTGCATTCACAATAAACACCATGTTTGATTAACTTAATCTTTAACTTGTAATAGTTTATTCACATCACAATGAACGGAGGGAGGAAGCTTTTCTTTCATGAAAGGTGTCAAGTATAACTTTCAACAAAACCACTGAAGCTAAATAACTTTGGTATGCTTATGATGTTTGGTGTTAGAACAGTATATGAACATGAGACATTAGGCTTAATGTGCCTGTGTGGAATCTATAACTTAAGTCAAATTTCAACTTATATTAGTTAAGAAGCTTAAAAAGGACGAGTTGTAAGTTGACCTGAGTTAATATTAAATCTATAATATACGAATTTTTGATTGTGAATAGTAATATTGTGTAGCTTGGATATAATTTCATCACATCAAGTCTGGAAAGAATGAACTACAAAACGACAGAGATTAATGATAAATTTATAGTTTGTGGAATTTCATATATGAATAGTTACATTCTATCATTTATCAATTTCAACTCATGTTAATTAGGATTAGGCAATGAATTAGGATTATTAATTAGGCAATAAATTGCAAAGTAACTTGGGTTACCATCGTATCATGCAGAGTTTTGAAAGCGAACCATTGAATTCGGTAGTGTAAATCAAATTTCAACCTATTTTAGTTATACGGTGCTTAAAAGAGAAATTTCAAAATGACTCTAATTAGCATCGAATTTATAGTTTAACTACACTTAGAGGAGAATTGCTACATTCTGTAGCTTAGGTCAAATGCCAGCACATATTATTTAATAGGTTTAAGAGGAGATGGATTTTAAAATAACCGCGGTTAGAATGGAAGTTAGGGAATCCCGGAGATGAGTCATAACTTCTGCAGCTTAAATAAAATTTCCGTTTACATTAGTTATGGGATGTTAAGAAGATTACGGTGAACAGGTTGAAGATAAATAACATCAGGATAAGTCTTCAAAGCCCCTTAATACCATAGAAATGTACAGGGGTTGAAAATGAAATTTGCTATAGTCCAAGATTAGTAAATTCTTCACTTCATAATTTTGACTTCTGATAAAAAGAATGAATTTAATATTGGAACTAAGAATATTATTAGGCTAAAATAATAGTGGAATTAAAATAATGAAATACTCTTTGAATTATATTTAAAAAAAACATCTTTGATATTACAATCTTATTAAATTTATTTTATACATTCAATCCAATATAGTGATGAAATAGTCATTATGTAAACTAAATAGCTTTTAATCTAAGATTAAATCATTTTCTTATTCTCATTTTTTATTAAAGTATATTGTAATCAAGTTTTGTAATCTGTTGAAATTATTGGCTTTTACTTTTAATCCAAATAGTAAGAAATACATTATATTTTTAAGAATAATATCTTCCTCAAACTTCTTCACAAAAATGCATTACATGCTAAAATGTTTTAGAATAAAAATGTACGTAGACTTCAATAAAACACATTTCAGCTGTCCATCTAATTAACATATTATTTTTATTTGATATCCAAAAGGTAAAGTCAGTTCAGTCAAGTATATATTACATTTTAAATACTAAAAAGGCTTATCATCAACTGTTCTGGAAATATTTCATTAATTTTCATAAAATTACATTAGAAAAATAATAGGATTTCATCAAATTTATGTATGTAATTAATTTAGGTACATTCTTAAATTTGATAATTTTTTTGTTAATAGCTGTTTATAAATGTTTCAAAACCATCAAAAATGTATAACCAAAAATAATTAAGCAACAGTATTATTTGATATCATGTATAAATAACATTTATACATGATATCATGTATAAATGTTATTTTCTAAATAACAATTAACAATAGCTGTAATTTTCTTTCAAATCAATTTTTCATAAATTAATAAGAGAAAATAAGTTATTTTGTTAAAAAAATATTTAAGTTTATGATCTGATACAGATAGATTCCATTTTAATCCGATAAATTCAAGTATCCTTTACTCTCTTTCAAAAGTTAAATTATTAAATAAGCACATAATTGGCAATTTTTATATTTTGAAATTTAAAATTCTGGAAATAATATTAAATTTATAATCATCAATATCAAAATATATGATTGATAGTTTATGCGTATTAATTGCAATTAAAATAGTTATTATTTCAACTAAAAATTTAATTTATGCTTTTAAATAACATTCTTAATACACTAAATATGAATACATTCAAGCAAAAAATGTATAATTATTATGTATATTATTATATTAGGATTAATTATTATAAATTCTAAATAACAGATAGTTTATAGTAATTAACAAATGAAAAAATGAAACAAGAATTTTGTAAGATGTAACAATCAAAAAGTATTGTACTAGCAAAAAATTTAATTGTCATGTTTATATAGTACAAGTTTACTTGAAAACCACCACAAAATTATCAAATTAATAATTGGTAGTAATTAGTAAGAGAGAAATTACTAAAATTTTATGAAAGAACTAAAAATTCAACTAGTTACTAATTTATGACATCAAAGAATGAAATGTAATAAGTAATAATGTAATAAAATTAATCAAATAATGTAATAAATCAATCAAATAATGTAATAAATCATCAAATAATGTAATAAGTAATGATTACAATGAAGTAATGAAAACGTTATTTAATTAATGTCACATTACTTAAAACCTTTCAAACGATTATAATGCAAAAATAATTTAATGGAATAAAATTAATTGATACATTAATAAATTTAATAATGCAATCATTTTTAACAATTATATTAAAAAATGTTATTTGAGATCCCTTTTCACAGAATTTAAATCATAACGAAAAATAGGAACAGCCTAAAAATATCTATAAAAGCATTTGTGTGAACAAACTATTTGAAATGCTTCTTCATTCTTTTCTTTATATCGTTTTAAAACGAAAAGTAACTTCCGGTTTGAAAAAGTTTCATCCATTATTTTATTTTATTTATTTTTTTTTTTTTTTTTTTCGTTTGTCAACACAGAATGTGCTCAAAGAAGATCGCTATTTCAATTACGTTGACACAAATTCGATTTCAGCACCCACGCATTACCAAAATAACTCTGTTATGTAATAAAATGTGACTGTTTTATAAATGAATCGCTTATCTCTCTTGATACTATAAATAAAGTATAGTACCGAAAAATTATATTTAAAAGTTTGATTTAAATTTTTGGCAACAACATATATTCTATTGATGTCTTAAAGAAATAAATTTTTATGAATTCACTCTGAATTATCGTAATTATTTGTTCATAAAATTTACTTTTCATGGTTAGTTTTTGAAAAAGATCTTTCATAAAAATAAAATATCTTAAAGTGACAGCTCATTTTTGCAATTTTCAAATTTTCATACTCGATTTTTAGAGAAATTTAGAAAAAAAATCTCATCGAATAAACATTCAATCAAGTTTTCTATCACGCATTTAATATTGCCGATACTTAGACTCAAATAATTTTCCTTTTGATTTTTATAGAACAATATGAAGAAAATTATTTTAAATTTTCTGAACGCTATAAGTTTATCAGAATTAGCATTGCTTGATAATATGATTAATTCAAAAAGAAATCTAACATCTTCACTATCATAAATGTTAGATATCATTTTGAATTTGAATTAATCATATCATTAATACTTTAGCAAACTATATAATATTTACAAAGAAAATACTTGTGCAAATTATGTAAAGATTATTATTCTAAATTCATATTTATTAGAAATCACTGTTTCACAATATTTCGTATTTCCGTTGGTTTTATTACGCTTGTTATTTTTTATAATAAAAAATTTTACAATATAATATTGTATCCGCGTTATCTAAGTAATATATATTATTATATATTACTTATAATATATATATATATATATATATATATATATATATATATATATATATATATATATATATATATATATATATATGTATATATATATATGTGTCTAAATTCATATTTATTTCAAATCACTGTTTCACAATATTTCTGTATTTCCTTTGGTTTTATTACGCTTGTTATTTATATACTAAAAAATTTTACATTATAATATTGTATCCACGTTATCTAAGTAATATATATTATTATATATTACTTATAATATATATATATATATATATATATATATATATATATATATATATATATATATATATATATATATATATATATATATATATATGCATATATATATATATAATATTACAACAAATAAATATTTCATTGCTGTTTTATTTATAAATGAAATTATGAAATGATAAAGAATTAAAAACAGACCTATGATTTGAAATCATGTGTGTAGTGATTTTACACTCATTGAACTATTTTTGTATTTATTGTACGGAATATTGTAATTCTCAATCTGATATCTTAAATATAAATAAATAATTCTCTTATTTATGGAACAATTATATATATATATACACATAAATACATACATATATTTATATATATATATATACATAAATACATACATATATTTATATATACATACATATAATATATATATATGGTAAATGTGCCACATCCGCTTAAAAAATATGCATATTTATACATAATTTATTTACTATCAATTTATTTTTATGAATTTTTTGAATTGGTTTTTTGAACATGTTCAAAATAAAATACCACATATAAGGTAGAGAAAACGTATTCTTTATCCGATTATATTTCACTTTTTCGATACTATAATAATTACTTATCGAATCGATATCGAACAATTATTTAACTACTAATAAAACGCCAAGTAAATAAATTTACGGTTAAGTTCAGACAACAACGTACTTTCGTTGCCAACCAAGCATAATGATTTGAAATCTAATTTCATAATTATTCTTAAGTTTATTTGTTCTAATACAATAAGTCTTGGTTAGAAAAGCTTTCAGATGTTATCGAATAATTTTTGACAAAAATAACAAAAAATTATTCTTCAATACAGCTTGTTAAAACAAGCTGTATTGACACACGAAATATGCAAAGTGTAATTTATTAATAAAATGTAAAAGAAAAATGTATCAGGTTATAAATAGTTTCTACAATGCAAAGCCTAGGCAGTGCACATTGAAAAAATAAATGATTATGGCGCGAAAGACAATAAATGAAAATCCATACTTTTCTTTTTCAAAGTGAGTTATTTAAAGCTTGAAATATTTTTCTTTTCCAAAAAAGAAAAGATTTTAAGGAAAAATAATTTTATGAAAAATACCAGAGAGTTTAGTTTTGCATAAGCCTGCTTAGAAATTCAAAACTTATATACATAAGTAGTTGGAATTTCAGAAATGAATATAGTTCACCACGAAAGAAAATACCTACATAAAATATATTATTTTTTGACATACGATAGTAGCTTATTTATTCAACCAAAGTAATCTGAAATCCCAAATAAAGGAAAAATATTTTTCTGGGAAAGTTTCTCATTAAAATACTTACAAAGGGGTGAAAGTTATTAAAATGACGACAAAATTTAGGTTTTTTTTTATTCTTTTTATTTCATAAATTCATGCTATAATTTTTATAATAAATATAATTCATGACTTATCGTTTTTTATTTTTCACTTTTTACATATAATTTTGAGGATATTTTCAATACATTTTTATGGCGATAAGAAAATATTTTTCTCAAGTTATTTATGAGTTATTTTTTATCGTATTAACAATATCAAGAACTAAAATTTAAAACCTTTGTTAATTCAATTAATGTTTCCATGTTGTTGCTGTTGTTGTTATTTATTGCACTTGGACAAGCCAAGCTCGTTAGCCGACAGCTATGCTAAATTAAGTCAGAAGGTGAGTTTTTCGTTTTTAACCAGAGCACCACAAAGGGGCAAAAAGTTCTTTGCTCTAAGACTCCTCCGATAGATGGCACCACCAAAGGATCCACTCTCTCAATTTTGACTTTGATCTAGTTGGCAAGGAAAGAAATTTTTTTAATATGAAATGTAATATATTGTGTTAAATAATTTTTTGAGCGGTGATTTTAAGCTAACAACTTCTTCTTAAGAAGTTTGTAACTTTAGAAGTAATAATTTTTGTAAAAAAAAAATTGATTTTCTGCATTACATAATAAGCATGAAGAAACATCAAGATGAAGTACTGTGGATTTTATCTCAAAAACCTAGAACTATATAAGTGTTAATTATTTATATTAATAATAAATAAGGACTAATTCAAATGTTTTTCAGCATAAGTTATATTCCCCCATTAGGTATTTGGTTTTCAAATACAGATTTATATTCATGCATGACGATGCCCCGCGCCACAAGAAAAAAAATTTATCAAACACAGGAACAAAAAAATTGCGAGAAGTTTTCTGTTGCCTGGGAATATATAGACATAAATTGATCAAGAAGCTTTGATAAGATATAAAGAATTAAATAAATCTAATATTATTACAGAAATTCCTATAAGTGAATAATTAGTTAAATTTAACTTCATAGCAAATAAAAAGGATTGTAAATTTAATTTATGAAATTAGATCAAAACATAATAATTGAAATCGGCAACATCAAAAATTAGATGCGTAAATTTGTTATACATTACTACACAGAGAAATAGCTTTTTTAATAATTCTTATTAATAGAAATTCATATAAATCTGTTGCTGAATAATCACCGATGGTAGGATTTCTACCTTTTAGCACAACAAGGGATGAAAGTGGGGGCACTTTTTATAGTGGGGCACCCAGTGTGTGTGTGCAATCGTAGCGCTGAAGTAGGAACCAAGCAGGAGGCCCACAGATTTGACCTCCCACCCCTAAGGGTATCATTTCAAGTGGAAGATATTGCGACCATGACCTATTTAAAATAACTGCAAAGCCCATGTAAAATTAATTTTATATAAATATAAAATCAATGAAAATAATTCCTAATTAAAAATGATATTTTCTTTTCTTCACAATTGAGCGACGATTATTATACTTTTCTATTAAATTGAATCAGAATCTTTGTTGGGATATAAAATCCACTATGAAATATGCGATTTAATGTTGATAAAAATGGTATCAAATGTTAAATTTAAATTTCATATATTATTTCGCATTAAAAGCAATTTAATGAATTAAGAAATGAGAATATATTAAATTCCCACTATCCACACCAAAATGACTATCACGCGAAAGGCAACTTTTTGAGGATAATTCCTGAAATTCTTAAAAAAAGGAAAAAATTAATCAAACAATTGTATACACAATTAATATGATAATTCGAATAATTTATACATACAATAACTGACACAAATATGAAAATTATTTGTGAAGAATGCTAAAATTAATCACTTATGAATTTACCGATTTACTTTTATAGAAAAATCATTCAGAAATTTTAGTGATTCTGCATTAAATGCTTCTTCACTAAAAATTAAAATTTTTCCTAAATTTAAACATTGTAAACTGCAATAGGCTTACGTTTAGCAGAAATCAGTCACCCATTATTCAGAAGTCTCAATATGTGAAACATTGAGATATTTATTAATTTCAAAGGAATAGTAATATATATATATATATATATTCATTTTTTAAGATTTATATAATTAACTTATAATGTTAGAAAGAAATCGCTTATATATACAGTGGTACTTAAAGAATTTTTAGGTCAGTATTTCAAAAAAAATGCATTAAAAGTGTTATCGTTCCACTTATAAATTGAGATTTTCGACAAAATATTAATAGCATATAGTCACAGTAATAGAGAATCACACGCATTATCTTTATTAATTAAATAATAATTTAAGGTAAAAAGTAATTTTAGGAATCAAAAAGATATCAGTAAAACTCTTAATTAATTATTTATTTTTAAATAAGAAAAATAATCTCAAAAAAAAAATTCCTCCAATTAAATCATAAAAAAAATTTTAGAGTTGTATTTTACAATTATACAATTTTAAAAAAATTATCCCATAATCATTTGCACTTATTTTTCTATATATATCTATAACATATACATTTTCAATACCTTTTTGTGAAAAATTATGAACAAGAGAAAAAATCTCTACTTTTCTTAAGCATTATATTTATTTGATAATAATCCCATTGCTTATATTGTATACATAATTCATCAACAAATAGAGCCTATGATCTATCTAATGTTGGGAATGCATAGAAGGAAGGATGGCATCTCAGGCGTCAACCTCGTCCTCATTCTAATCATTTGAGAAATAACTATGAGATTTCAATATGATAACGTATTGATAAAAATATAAGCTTTTGGTAATTTAAATATTGAAAAAATAAAATTAAGAACTATAAATGGATGACTTGGAAATTTTTAATTGAAGACTGTAATTTTTAGCATCAAAAAAGCAATTTTTGAAAAATAACAAAATATAATATTTTTTACACAGCGGAATCCAAATGAATTTATCTACACCCAAAGTTCTTATACACCATTTCTTTCTTTTAATTATTTTTATTAGAGCCAGTTCAGTTAATTTAAGAGTGTATTTAATAAAAGTTTAATATTTCCTATTTGAAGTTTTCTCCTAATTTCAACCCAAATTAAAGAATTAAGATATTCAGCAAAAGTGTGCAGTCATTTTTGCTTTCCTCCACTTTTTTCAAAAATGTTTCCATAATTTTCAATAAAACTCCTATTTATATTCTATGGGGAAAATATCTTTTATTTTACCAGTTTGCATAATATTAGCTTATTATTAAGTAATTACTAATAAGAATCCATTTTTTTTCTATTTTCTCGATAATATACATTTACACATACGTACGTATATTCTAAAAAATGAGAGAAATCTTTAATTTTATTTTTTCATTTTAATCCTTTATTTTTTGCATTTTCTATCACTGTCAACATTATTTGTTCTTACAACCCTAATAATCATGTGTTGTAGTTAACTGGATTTCTTACAACTTCAGTAGTTAATCTTAAGATAATAGATCACAAAGAAAGTTTGATTTAGTCAGTTGAAAGAGTCTTATACTGAATGCTCAATGTATTCTACAAAACTTTAATTAATTTTGATTTGCAGTACAAGGATTCTCAAAATGTGATTTCAATGCTTTTTGAATCAGGAAAATATTTTTTCACTTTTATTTATGATAGAAGAACGCTCAGATGTATTCACGGGTTACCTCGTGCTTTCGCATGCTATTGCTAAATATGTATGACATGTAATTTTTAATGGGAACAATGTATAAACAACTGGGAATGATACGCATTTCTTAATGAGCATATATTCAACGGTTAAAAACCTCAAATTGATTGCTCTAATTCAGTTCAGATAAAAAAATAAATTAGCAGAAATTTCCCTTTTGAATTTTGATCACCAGATTCAATTCACAAAAACGGATTCCTTATTTTAATATGCAAATGTTTTATTACATATAACTGATAATTATATATAACTGTCAAATTATCAAATTGTATACATTTGATAATTAAATGAGTGACGTAACTTTTACCTGTTGGTCACTATAACAATAGATTATAAAACTGCTCTTGATTTGTATATTTAATATTAATTGTTACAAATTTATTTCAAAAGGAATCATATTGTTGACGAAATTTTAGTTAATAATTCATAACACAAGAAGAATCTTTATTTTATTTTTAATTTTATAACTCTTTCATCACTTCTGAAATAACTCATATTATTTTAAAATTGTAACCATCAAATTTGTTTAAATTATATAGTTGTTTAAATTATATAGAAGGAAGGATGGCATCTCAGGCGTCAACCTCGTCCTCATTCTAATCATTTGAGAAATAACTATGAGATTTCAATATGATAACGTATTGATAAAGTAGATGTTTATATTAATGTATATATTGTTTTATTCCTTTTCAATATACATAACAGTACAGTCTAATTATTTCAATACATATATCTATATTATAAATCAATAAATATTCCAGAAAAGGTGTTACATAATATGGCTTTTTAAAGAATGAACAAAACAATTTAAAAACCAATTATTATAACGACGAAACAAATATACTGCTAAAACTTTAAAGATTACTGCAAACTGCAATTTATAATAAACTATGATTATAAAATAATATACTTACTAATTTAACTATAGATATAACAATATGAACTGATAGTCACAATTTTTCTATAACTAACCGAAAAATCGCAAGAATATTACGTGTATAATAACAGTGATTGTTGATTTATTCAGATATAAACTGATTTGGCTATTAGAAATGCTTAACAATATAATACCAAAAATGTTAGAGCAGTAAATATTTGTTTCCAACAAGCCACATTTTTCTCTAAGAACACATTACTTATATGATTTGAATATTATGAATCTCAATCATAAAAAGGGAAAATTAAATATAACTTTAATAACATGATGTTATAGCATCTATTACAGTTATCATTAAAAACACTCAGTACCCCAACTCGCAACCTCGGAATTTTAAAATACCTTCAAGAAACTCAAATTTATCATCTTCAACAACTTTGAGTTGAAAATGATGAATGGGAAACAAGTGAAATCACGCAGAATGAAAAATCTCTTCTGACAACCCGGAATTTAAGGAAAAGCAAGAAGAACGTTAAAATTCGATTTAAAAAAATGAAAAAAATATCAGGCTGTAAGTTAAATAAAGCTTGCAAAGAATAAAATAACTACGACGTTACACAAGCATGAAACATTGCCTTGATCTAGAATAATAATAATTCTAATCTTGATTTATATATTAGCAAGATTATATTATCAATTTTTGTATTTCTTCTATTAAGTACAGATTTTTCTCCTCAGGAAACAAATATTTCTTAGAAATTGAAATTTTGAAGAAATCTGCACCAGAATTTATATTTTTATCATGTAAATATTTTATTCCAATTGCTGATAATTGTAATACACTTGAAATATATATTTTCCCAACTTTATTTAAATAAATTGGATTTGTACTTAAATTATTTTCGTACTAGCATACTTTTTTCTGGAGTTTTCAGCAATGAAAAGATTTATGTAATGTGTATATATATACATATATGTGTGATAAAAAATATGATTTAATTTTATTTACTTCATCCAGAAACAATATTTTTAATTTTATGCTTTTGAACAAATTATTTTTCTTTAAAATATTAAAGGGCGTGAAAATTAGCATTTGAAAATAAAATGAAAAGTTTTAATAACTTAAAATTTAATTTAAATCTATTACCTCATTAGTTTAAGATATTTCAATAAATTTAATTTTAATGATTAAATTTAATATTAACTTTTTCTTTAATTACTTTATTAATAGCATGTATATATATATAGACATTTTAAGACAAAATATTAAAATTCGATAAATTATACATTTCCCAATATTTTCTTGAATTTTATTTATTGCTTCCACATCGCTTCTAAGTCAACTCTCGACGCAAGGGAAAAATTTCGGTTGAAAACTTATCCCACGTAGACTAATGGGAATAAAATCTAAATTACTTTTTATAAATATATTAGTAAAACAAATGTACTTAGTACAATACATACTGAAGAATATATGACCGTATTACATTGTAAAAACTAAACGAAAATAAAGTTTCGATATATAACTTCTCTATTTAAAAGTTTTTATTTAAATAGAAATAAATTGTTCTTCTAAGTAACACATCAAAAATTTTCATTTTAATAATAGCATACAATTTTATTTCCATTTAATTACATTTTATTTAATTAAAGTTAAATTTATTTCAAATTACAAAATGAAAACATGTATGTAATTCATATTAAAAATTCTTTGCATATTGAAAATTAATTCACTTTGTAGAGTGAGTAAATGGTACTTATTGGGAACACTAGGTGGCAGCAGAAATGCTTTTGAAATTTTTTCACTATATTATACAGGATTTTTTTTTTTTTTTTCTAAATTTTATAAATATTAAAAAAATAATTTCAGATATTCTACTAGTTTTTAAATAAATAAAAATATAATGCATTTAATGAATTGTTTTTAATTAAATAAGCAATCTACTCGATATTTCTGAGCAACAAACATATTTCCTTAATTTTATTTTTACCTGACTAAATTAGAAACCAAATATTAAAATCTGTAATCCTTAAAGGAGGATTTAAAAAATAATTAAATAATCTTCATAACACATACTGTTGTAATTAATTTATTACATTTATCGTAAGTTTAAGAAATGTTATCTATGATAAAGCTATAATTTCAATAATTTTTTTAATTTTATTTCAGACAAAATTTCTTTTCAAGTTATAGTTAATTTCACTCATTTTATATGTTGATATAAAAGTAAATGTTTGGTCTTATGAATCTCTCTCTGACATTTGTTGAACGGAAAGTTTTTCATTAGAGAGTGAAAAAAGAAACAAAAAATTTCATTAAATAAATTGATGTTTTACTACACAGAAGCATATAATTATTGAAAAGAATATATATTTAATTGAAACTTTGTATTATAATTTTAAAATATAAAATTTTTTTCAAATTTCTAAGTGAATTCGCATAATATAAAATTGCATAACTGAAAATTACCAGTGATTCATTTCTAGCATGTTAGTCTACACTAGATGGCAGCACAAGACGTAAGAAGTTTATTTTGCTTATTTAATTGTTAAAAGTTTTAATCATCACCACAAATATTTCTAAAGGCATTTTTATAATATTAATATATAAAAATATATAACAGCATTTTTATAATATTAAAATTTATAAAATTTTAGGATGTGAATATTTTGTAAATAAAGGTATCACACACACAATTTTTAATTGAAAAATTAATGTAAATAAACTAGGTTAAATTTTACGAACATACTTTTTATTAATTTAAGAAACCAAAGTGAAATCAAATTTAAATGGTTTTAGGATTAAAAAATGAAACATTTAAAAATAGTAGCATATTGAAAAACTTATTCCTTATTTTAAATATGTATAAGCTCAATTTTTTAAAGATTTTTTTTTTTTTTTTTTTTTTTTAAATAAATATTTTCTACAGATTTTATTCTGTTATCTGCAGTTAAAATATAATTCATAATTATAAAATGTAGCAAACGTGTGTCTTTTCAGGAATATTTATAAACTATATAATAATATTTATAAATATTACTTTAAAGAACATAATAAATATATAAAAAGTATTATTTATAACTCTCACTTTTTAAGTTTTTTCACATTTCTATATTTAATTTGGACTTCAAAAATAAATTTTCTTCTTTATGTTGAAGGGGGAAAAAAAATAACATAATAATATAATTTCTACTATTATATTTATACATAATCTATTGAGACTCATATTTAAATGTAAACAAAGATGTTTCCACAAATATTAATTACCCATACCTTCTACAAGTAGAAAAAGTACTTTTCTGTTTTTGCACAAAATAAAATTTGTACAAAAAAGTAAAGGTAATAAAAACTTTCTAACCTAAAAAAAATCCTTAAAGTTACTTATATATATAATTAAAACAACTTACATTTCATGTATATTTATAAAAATCATTCAAATTTCACTAAATTTTAACTTCGAATTGTTGAAACTAAACAATTTAAAAGGCTGAAAGCTGATATAACAACAAAGCTATAATACAGGCTGCTACGAAGATTAAGTTAACTATTAGTAAAAAGTTATAAATTAAAGAAAATGTGTCGAATAAAAAAAAAATATCTTTGATAAATTTTTTATGTGTCACAGAATTTCTCTTTAATTAGAAATGTGATTATATTTTTTGTCTTTAGTCTTCGATATATCAGTTTATTTCAGAGTTCAAATATGTTGTCTGATTACTGTTTGATTCAATTTCATATTTAATTAAATTTTCTTTTTGTTCCATTCTATTATATAAATTTATCATTATATGATGAGTGTGTACGCTATTGTGCAAATTGCGCGCGCGCATCACTAAGTTTTAAGTAAATTATTTAAATTTACTCTAAAGAATACATTTGTCGTATTTATGACATTTTTTATAAAGAAACCATCTAAAGCATTAGGTTGTTTACGTATCTCATACTGTCTGATAAGACTGATGAATAGTTTTTTAACTTAATGAAACAATCTTCATCAGATTTTTCAATTGCGTACCTCTGAAACAGTCATATCGGCATCACATAATAAATGTAAATTGGAGTCGTGAATGCTTCCTGCAGAGACCTAACTTCCAATTAATATCCCCTGTAGTTTTTAGAAATGACGTCAATAACGTGTTTTAACCAACCAGGTTTCGTTTTTAATTTCCCGCCCAATCAGCTAACAAAAGTCTTTCCTCTCGATAGCCTCGAACTCCACTTTTTTCAACATCCTTGCGAAAGTAAATTCTGCGAGAGTGATTCGATTGATAATGATGATGACAAGCGGGAAGATTGACTTGCCACTATTCGAAAAGCTTTATGATGTGAGATGTTTGGTAAATTTATTCTCTCTTAATCTCAATTTCATACTTTTTTTACTGTGATAAAATTGTGTTTAATAATTATTTCTATGATGTTTTTTCTTTTCTCTCTCTCTTTCTCGCTAGATGTGAATATTACTAGCAGTTTTGGTTGAATTAAAATCCTCGATGAGCGTAGATAATTATTTTATTTCAAGGTTTCTTAATTTCCTACAGTAAGAAAGAATCAGACTCGATTTTTTTTTCTTTGCAAATCTAATATTATCTGCAAGAAACAATTAGGAAATGTAAGAAACATATAAGTGCAAAAAAAAATATGTCAATTACTTTTATTTAAAAGTTTTACATTAATAAGATTTTTATTTATTTTAAGAATATACTCAAATGTTAAGGAATATTCGTGATTTATTAGAATCGAAACTAATAAATATTATATCTTTTACTGAGATACATGCTGCTTCTTACACGCTTTAATTTCCAAGAAAAGCTATTTGGAGCATTAAATATTTATTTAATTTTAATGTGTATTTATCAGAATGCTGAGGTAAAGTTAATAAACTTCATAAAATTTCATCTTTTTTTAATTTCCATTAATTAGAAACAAAATAAAGTTCATTTCTTCATCTTAGAATAATAGTCATTTGCTTTCCATAACATCAACAAAACACTTTTCGAAGTGTAACAAGTATAAAAAACATGAATTGAAATTAAAATTCTTCTATTTTTTATTAATATAAAATAATAATTAATCCGAAATTAATGACAATAATTTCGCATCAATATTTCATTATAAATTTTTTTCATACTAAATTTAATTAATACTAAAAAATATATTTAAGCATAGATCAGAAATAAAAATCACATTTACAAGCTGAAATCATTGAATTTTTCTAATATTTGAACCTAATTAAGCAATATCAAATTCTTTCTTTAATGAAATTAACATATTTTAGGCGATTATGTATAAGACTCTGTTACATAGATAGTCAAATTCTTTGCTACCATGAAAAGTGATGAATCAGTGCTTAAGATTGAACTTATCACCGCTTTTTTTTTTTTTTCTTCTTATAATTTGCTGGGATATATAACATTTTTTTCTAAATACTGTTATGCACATAATTTCAATACTCAAATATATTAAAAATAGTAAGAAAATTTAATGATAGTTTTTGATTGATTTCCATAAATACTTTTATTTTTTACAATTCTGAAAATAATAATTTTTGAGTGAAAACCACGTTTATATGTACTTAACTTTGTGAATTCAAACTCTAACTATAATAAAATATTAAATGTGAAAAAAAAGAATATTTAACTTCTTATAGTGTGGAGATGATCCGTTTTATCATGTGATGTTAGCAATTATTAAATTTATTTAGGTTCATATTACCCTTGCAGAGTAATATCATAGAATTTCCTGACGCTTCTAATTATAAACTTTTTAAAGTATATACTTTAAAGTAATAGTAAACCATTTATAATTTTCAAATTCAGTTATAAAACTTATCGACTTTTTTAACATTTCTAATAAAAAAATTATGGAATAAACTTAAACAAAATATATAATGCATTCAAACCATAAATTAATTTTTTCTCTTTAAATAAGTTACATAAAATTTGAAAAATTTCCATGTAATTCACAATTATTATATTAGGATATACGAAATTCAACACTCGTATTCAAATTTATTCATAAAAAATCATGATAATGAATAAGAATATGATGTATGAAAATTCACAATATAAAAAAGTGATATAACTTTTCATTGATTCTATTGATTTTTAGTGAATGTTGATTCGCTGAAATAAGTAAAAGTAAAAAAAACTGTCACTAAAAAAAATTATTTTAGAAGTTTTCTAAAAATGCAAATTTGTGAATAATACAATTTAAAAATTGCTAATTTCTTATATCCGTTTATAAAACATGATTATTATTTTGAGTTATATTAGTAATATATGAATGACGCATTATAAAAGAAACTTAATTTGGCATATTGAGAGAGACCAAAATTAACGATAGTAAATTGAAAATCTTCTATTTCATCATGAGGTATAAATTTGAATTTTAAACAATACACATTTACTAAAATATATGAGATGCTCATTCAGTTTGAATTTCAAAGCAGCAACAAAAAATTTGTAAAACGTAAAAGGGATAAATTCAAGGCCATTATAATTACATTTCCGTTACAAATGGAATTCCAATTTAAATTATTAAAACTATACCAAATTTAATATAAGTTCTTTTGGAAAAAAAAGTGTCTCAAAATTGCTTTTCATTTCACACTTATGCTTTTGGATCTCATTACCTTTATAAATTGTTCATATATACTTACTTAATATAATAATTAATGAACGTAAAACTATTCATTCATCGCATTTTAATTGGGTCAATTAAAACTATTAACCATAAAAATTAGATTTGTTAATATTTCAAAAGATAATTTCTCTTTATGCTTTCATTTAATAAAAATTCTATTATGCTGAAAACAGAAACTGTTAATGCCGCCGATGCTCTCATTGAAAATGTTCAATTTATTACACTTTTTAGAAATTTTATTTTCAAGCATTTTTAGGTATTATTAAACAATCTATCATAAGTTTTAGTTAAATACTTTGAATTAATTTCCTTGAAAACTAATAATCTCATGGGACGGAGGAAGTAGATACATAATTAAATTACTTGATGATTTTGTTCCCCCTAGTTGAAATTCTAAAATCTAATCAGCGCCGCTACCTACACTCTTTCTAATTTAATTAACTAATTAAGGAGTGATCAAACACTTGATGTTTTATTTTTATTTTAAGCACGACTCAAATTTTTCGGAGTTGTCTTTCAACTTGAATTTCTAATAATACTTTCCATGTTCAATTATTATGTAAGTTGTTATCCATATATATGTATATAATAATTTGACTAGTGTAATGAAATTTTATTTTAAATATTATTAACATCATTATTTCATTACCTATCTTTACTTACATATTTGTATATCTGTGTGTGTAAGTAAATTTATAAGTGTATAAGTAATAAATCAATTAAATTTAAAAGCAATAAAGAATATGAAAATATAAAAATATATCTAACCACCTATCCAGCGCAAAAGTAGCTAAAGAAAGGTAAGTCAGGAGTATAATTAGAAATACAAAAATCTAAATTGAAATATGAAGAAAATATATTTAAGACAAAGTATGAAAAAATTAGAATCATAAGGACCATGTCTTCTTCAGGGTGGATCTGGTCAACTATGCAAAACAAACACTCTTTTCTGGCATGAAACAAGTAGAGGATCTAAAAAACTCGCACAATTCCCCGAAAGAATATCTGGAATACAAAATTGCACCTATTAAATATCCATTAAATATCCATTATCCAAGAAATGTTAATTGGTGCTTTAATTAACATTTCTCGGAAATTAATATTGGGAACAAGTTATTTTAAGTTAAGCTTATTTTTATATAAATCACAAGTAGTGAAGAATATTTATTAACTGTATAATAAACCAACTTATTTTTTATTATTCCAAATAAATTGAATTAATTTGGTAGTCACTGGTATATCTTATTGCTTATATGTGTGTTACATATGTACCGAAACAATTAATTTTTTTATTAATAGAATAACAGGTAAGGGTTATTATTTCCAGATAAATTGATAGTAACACCCCTATTTTTGTATTTATAGATTGTAGTAATATGTTGCCTAAATAATTCCATTTTTATTTTTATTAAATTGGAGCTATTTAAGACATATTTTATTATATTCTGTTTTTGTCAATAATTTTAATCATCATCAGTGATTGTATTTAAGATTTAATAATTAATTTTCGTAGAAATTTCCTTTAAATTTAAGAAATATTCATAATTATAAAAAAAATTACTGTTTTTTTCCCTTTGAAATTAAAGTATAAATTCATTATGTAAAATACGAGTAATACGCTATTATGATTCCAAGTGCTGAGTTTCATTTGATTGTAAAACATTTGTTGTCATTGCTTTTGGTTAATAAAAGTATTTGATTCACTTTAACACCCACAGAGAATCATCCTAAACACTACAATTACTGCTTACTTTTTCTTCGTTGTCCCCAACTGCGTAATAACTCAATTTTTCAAATTTACTTAATAAGATTAATTAATATTTATTCATTCCCATAAATATGTATATATTTGTATAAAATTAATTATGTATTCAATGAAATATAATGAGCATTGATTGGATGATTTTATGCGTATTCAAAATAAGAGGAACTTTAAATTCTTATTATCGAACAGCAGAATTTTATGGCAAAAATATGTATTTGATGTTAAGTAATTAAATTAATCGGTTTTCTATGTATTATTGGAATTTTATCGCATTATAAACAAAATTATTTTGCAAAATTTTCTCCGATAATCGAAACAATCACCGAAGGTTCAATTATCATCAAGTCTAAATTCTGCAAATAGGATATGACATACGTCTATGTTAGTATCACTTAATATTTCAGACTGTCATTTTTTTATACATGGAGTTTTGTCCTTGACCCAGAAAAGGGATGACGACATTTTTATCGATATAGTGTTTTGCATTTATAGACTTCCCATATTATATAAGCTTATTTCCTTTTTCTAACATTCACAACTATTCTCTTGCACTTGTTCTTTCAATGAGTATAAGATTTTAATATATTCTCAAGACCATGAAATCAGATGGTATGTTTGCATAAATCTGCCGAAATTTGTACATTAAACAACTATATTTCACAAAAATTCTCGAAATTATTTCTACTAATCTGATATAAATGAATAGTAATTACTTGGAAGTAAAGTTTGAAACGTATGCAAAAATTTTATCTGTATTGAGTAATAACGTAAAAATACAATTTAACTAACATCAAAATATAATATAATGTAAGAGAATAGTTATTATAGATTTAACATCGAATGTAAATATTATCTATTTAATAGAATATTTAATTTGATATTATATTCTATAGAGTAGAACTTGTTATAATTATACTTAATTTTCTATCAACACTTCTATATTTTTAGTATATACAAATAGATACATATAGATACTATCATTTATAAATTTGTAAGCCTATTTTTTTTTAATTTGCTATAATTTTGAATTATATCTTCTATGAAAACTTAATGCAAATAGTGTGAGAGAATCTGTTCTTTCTTCTTTACTTCTAAATAATGATATCGAAATTTTTAAGCATTAATAAACTATGCAATTTTAGTTTTATTATTAATTTTGTAAGCATTGTTATATTCTATGTCACTCTTACACAATCTTTAAATGATGAATAATTAATGTATAATATAAAGCGAAAATTTATATTCTTATTCTCTATTCCCAATCTGTATATATTGCAACAGAAATCGAATTGCTTCACATTTTTCCTACCATTTTATATTCTGAATTATATTGATAAACTGATTTGATACACCCTAAATACAGTGTATCTATCCTTTATTCTAAACAATAACAAGACGGGAATTATTCTGTGGATTGTGACATTTTGGCTACAGATATTTCACTTCTAAACGATAATTTGAATTTTAATGATAATAGAAATATTTTATAAATCGTTTGTAATAATTGTGGGTGGACATATTTTATATTCTACAAAAAGACAACAGCCAGATCCATACAATTAAAATCAAATGGGTGTCAAATTATGGAAAGCATCTTATTTAAAATCCATAAAATATGTGTTAACTTTAGCCATTCTAAAGTCAATTATATTCATATTATGACTATTAAATACCATTGAAATATGTCTGATACTTAAAGACGGTGTAGCTTAATCAAAGAAAGTTACAAAAATCCTGTTAATTCAGTGGCAAACAGGTCAAATTTTGTTAGTTTTGTTATCTTCACTGCTTCATGAACTTCAATCCCATTTTTGCTTAAGATTACTGCAGTAATTTCAAATTTAATTCAATAGCGAGCCCAGAGGAAATTAACCCTGGTAAACAAACTGTAACCGAATGGTAGTCAACAAATCAGTCATTAAATACATTTTGGTAGTTATCAAATATAACAGAGTTTACACTAGTCAATATTGATACTGTTTACATCATATATTGGAACTCAAAGTTTTACATTATATTGTGCCCTCTTGCATTTTCAATTTGCATATTTTGAATGTTTTAATTTATTTTAAAGAATTATATTGCTATTTTAATAAAATATTTTTAAAAACTATTATATTCCCATATAAATAAAATGTTTCACAGAACATTTTAATTTCAATATCAAAGTTTAATCATTCTTTAATTAATAATCATTATTTTTCGATAATTTTGATAAAACATTTTTTGATATTCGCTCGACACATTTTTCAGACCAGTTTAATTTTTGTGAAATATTTCCCTTAAAATGATTACATTTCTCCTTATTAGTTTATTTCTTTTAAAACATTTATTAACGCTTTTCTTTTTACTTTTTGAATGTTTTTAAAGTTTTTACACTGCCTTTTTTGTACATATTTAAAAAAAATGAAGAAAGAAAAATCAAATATACAGAAAAAAATTCGTTGAGTTGAAAATACATAGACAAAATGTTTTTGAAAAAGTTGAGGAACTAAATATAAATTAACTTCGTGAAATAGAATACATAAATTTTTAATTCTGAAAAAGTGTCTTACAAACCAGGAACAAGTTAAATATAGTGATGTTTAAAATACTTTTATTTAAACGTTTTGCAAACTCTTGATAATGATGGTATCACCAATTTTGCTAAATTAATGATTTTAATAAAATGTCACAAAATGTTATGCAAAAAGAAAAATTTTTTAACTGCGTAATCCTAACAAAGTCGTAACACTATGTCAATCATAAAAAGATGATAACGAACTAAATTTAAATTTAAGTTCATGAAACAAGTTCATTGTAAATGTATACAGGCCTCAGATCCATCAAATCGATTATACAGGAAAAGGACCTTTTGCTATGGGAGAAAATTGGACGTGTGCCAGGAGAGCTAGAACTCTGGTAGAAAGGATCCAACGCTGGAGCAGGGGTCTATTGTCCCCTTTTTTCAATTACAAATCCAGCTGGCACATTTGCATCCGCATTTGATGGGGAACTGCTTGCGATCAGGATTGCTCTTTCTCAGTTGACTTGCCATCTTAATAGGTTCTCCAAGGCAGTTTTACTTAGTGACTCCCGGGCCGCATTGCAATCCTTGATGCCTACTTCAAATTCTGTATCCTCTGTTGTCCATCAATGTTGGAGTCTACTTCAGAGTTTGTCTTCCAATGAGAAAGACATTGTTCTTCAATGAATCCCTGGACACTGTGGAATCCATGGCAATAAAATTGCCGATACACTGGAAAAAAGGGGGGGCTTGACTTTATAAACATCTTTTTCTAGTGTATCTTTTGGCAAAATAAAACTAATATTTAAAAATACATTGTCTGAAAGATTGAAAAAGATTCTCTAATCTCGATCAGAGCAAAAGTCTTGGAAAGACAGAATTTCTGCGCTCTGAAAATGGCCCAGACATAAAATGGTGGCTGAGTTTAGGCTCACCACCGGTCATGACTGCCTTCTTAAACACTTGTACCGTCTTCGCATAATTTCAAGACCTATCTGCAACCTCTGTAATCTAGGACGGGACATGGATCGTGACCATCTACTCCATTGTAAGGCATTATCGAAATGCTCGATTGGGGGCCGCTACTGGGAGGCCAGGGGCCTTTTAGATACATAGACTATTGTTACAACTGTTTTATTTGTCATTTTTTCTTGTTGTTATTTGTATTTTCTGTAATTGTCCTTTTATCTGTGCCATTGAAAATAAAAAAAGTTCATGAAACAAATATACTTTTTTTGTTTAATACAGTTCTAAAAAATATTTCTAACCATAGCGTACATCTAACAATCACTAAAATATTTTTAGCTAAACTTTAGTTTCAAAATAATTTCTGTGATTTTGCAATTTCACAAGCAATAAAAAAACTCATATTGATTTTTACGAACGCACATTCTCAGATTCCAATAACTGTCAACTTGCTGATGATTCGTTAAATGTTCAAACTTCCTATTTCAGCAAAATAACATTTTCACACACATAAAAAGCATCAAAGTAATATTACAAGGAGAAATATTTTTTAAAAGCTCACCAAAGTTTTTCTGAAGTAAATGTTATTAGAAGTTTTTGCAATTATTGACTTGTAAAATATATAGAAAGAAAAAACATGTTAAATCTCTTATTTGGAAAAAAATTTTAAAATATGTCGAAAATAAGTTAAATTATATAAAAGAAAAAAAAGAATAAAATAGCATAAAAAATATAAATATAAAAATAAAAACGATAATACAATATTTGTTAACAAAGATGAAATTTTCAGTCATAAAATACATTCACAAAAATATATCTTCATAAGTTATTATTAAAAGTGTATTATTTCTAAAAATAAGAAACAAATTATTAATATTATTAGCGCCTTTTGGATGATAGATATTTATCTTTGTATTCTTATAACTATAGTCAAGCACATAATTTATGTACTAATATATATATATATATATATATATATATATATATATATATATATATATATATATATATATATATATATATATATATATATATATATATATATATATATATATATATATATATATAATACTTTGATAAAATATTTCAATTTTTTAATTTCATATAATTATGCGCCTTAGTGTACTTTTATAAATATTACTTATTTGTATTACTTTTTATGTATTTAGTTAATATTTTATTATTGTGCTAATTTAAATTTGTCTTTGTTAATGAAATACATTGAATTCGTATTATTGTTAAACTTTTACATAAGTAACTTAAGTACTTCTAATATACACTTTGTATGAATTTAAACTATGTAAATATAATAATTATATGTATTTCTGAAACCAATTGCATTTAAGCAAAAATGGGCTTATTAAGATCTAACATATTTGCTTAAGAAAACAATTACGTGAAAATTTTAGATACGTAAAGCACTTAAAAAGTCTAACTTCAGTTGAATTTTGATAAACTTATCATGATTATATTAAAGGGAGTCTCATTGTGCATCAGGACACCCGATTTGTACTAGTATTTGTATGCAAATGTACTAGATATTGTAGGATATTCCTGTACAAAATGCGTAGCTTTATAACAGTTTCTTTTGATTTCAAGTGTTGTACATACTTATGTAGTATCTTTGCGAATGTGTTTTTGCAAAAACCTTTTCGAGGTATTTGTTTATATTTATTAGAATTTTTATCTTTTAGTAGAAATTTGCTGAAACTTTTATTTTTTCATTTTTCTTGAAGGAAAAAAAATATTCTCCTATCTCGATCTATTCTAAAATATCCTCCAATCCAAATGCTTTTAATAACCAGATTCAAAAATGTTTGAGATTAAGTGGAAGATGCAGAAGTAGGGAATCAGTTGAGGTCTAGTAAAATCTGGAGGACTTTTGGTAAATAGTGTAACATATTTACGAGTCATATGGATGGAAATCTGACAGATTCTCAAGTACCCACACTTGTGAAGTC
Organism: Latrodectus elegans; assembly: GCA_030067965.1. Taxonomy (NCBI): domain Eukaryota; kingdom Metazoa; phylum Arthropoda; class Arachnida; order Araneae; family Theridiidae; genus Latrodectus; species Latrodectus elegans. The sequence goes on from CM057813.1 coordinate 100,107,669, forward strand.
ACCATGGTAGTACAATGTTTTCAGAACATACAAGGTTTTCATGTTCCAGGATTCGATCCCAGCCAATGCTGAATAATAGGAAATGTTAAGCTTCTGCATGCATGTCTGTTGGTGTGGATTCTTAAGAATTATCTGAATTTCCTCTCTTGAAATGTTAATAAGACCTATTGTCCATGAGAAAACCTCTCATCTAGCAGTTACGTAGTAGACTTTATACTGTCGTACAATTGATTTAAATCATTAAATAGCCCACAACGTGGTGTAAACGTACCCAGCCCAACAGATTATCATGCAGAAAAAAAAATCAATATCCGACTTCCCAAACACAAGACATTGCATATAATACGTGATAAATATACGTTAATTCATACATTAATGACGACAACATAAACATATAAATTTCATTTAATGAGATGTGACTTATACATCAACGTCAATGGTAATGTTTTTCTCTCATGCATTTTTTCAGGGAGTTCTAGCCGAAGAGACGGAAAACAACAATCCAAAATGGACGGTCAGGGAGATGGAGAAGTACATGCGAGAGCAGAGCGACTGCAGCGTCTCCCTGGGCCTCATATCGCAGCCTTCCCTCAACAACAGCAACAGGCCCAAGCACCCTGGTCAGGACATCTCATACACACCTTGCCAAAACGGAGACCTCATGGAGACTGCAGCTTCAGAAAGCAGTCCATCCTGGGCCTCCAGCAGTGCCGGCAACACCCCGTCCTTCGGAAGCTCAGGAGTCGCCTTTGAGTTCAATAGCAAAACAGAAGACAAGGGCACCCCTGTGATTACGACCACCAAATGCACCCCTCACTCCACTCCGGAGAACAGGGGGAACCGTAAAAATTCAGAAGAGTTGACATTGACGTCGACTTCTGACCTCCTGGACGCCTTGGACAAGGGCTTGGAACTTTCGCTCTCGAAGCCCAGAAAATCGAGAAAAGATTCGGACAGCAGTGAAAAGGGTTATGTCAAAACATCCCGTACTGGTTCCCACGGTGGTACTCCTACCAAAACCAGTAAACTGAGTAAATTATTGAGAAGAACTCATAGTGCTGGTTGTCCAAAGGATGTTCCCACCAATCATCAGTTTATGAAAGATAAGGCGGTAAGTACTTCATTGCTGTACTTTTTTACTCTTACTATTCAATTAATATATCATAATATTTTCAATGGCTTTTTCTTATAAATTAAAGTGTGTGAAACCAATAATTTTTTCCTAATATTCACCTATCATAAAAAATAGTACTTTTCTTTTGTTGTAATCAGATTTTAAAGATATCTGATTAAACAAAAGTATTCTAATAACTTCTTCAATTGACTATCAGTATATTTTACTCTTTTTTATAGATTACAAATATAAATCAAGTTTCTTTTAAACATTTATATTCTTCAGTTTTTCCTCCTTTGAATTACCCTTTCAAATACTAAAATTGGATTCATACTGTCAAATTTTGCAGCGTAACTTTGCACTGAGTGGTTAAGTATAACATTGTTTGTTTACCATCCTGTTGTTTCTAATCTCCCATCAAAGAAATCCAATACAAGAAGTGGACAGTTATGGATATCTTCCATTTCAAAGCAGTCCAAGATTAGCTGTGGATGCCTGTTCTTGTTAGCATTTAGAGCAGAGAGTAAACCCCTTACTACTCCCAGAATATGTGAGACTTTTTTCAAGTACTTATTAGCAAATCGGTGCCGACATTTGTTGATTTGCTTGTCACAATAAGGAAAGTCCTGGTTTTTGCTTTAACCAGTTTTGAAGCAGAATTATTAACCAGTCTTCTGCCTCAATAATAACTCTAAATATTTGAGCTTTACATTTTGTAAACTTTTTTTTATATAGTGTCAATTATATAATGTATACCAATTCATTTAATTATTACCATTTTAATTTTTGCTCATAACTAAATCAAATAAAGACTACAGAATTTTTTTTTAAATTCAACTGTATGAGTGGTAGGATATAAATAATAAAAGAAAACATTGCGATTGCAAATTTTCAATACGCTTTAGTTCCATTGTAATTGGTGAATCGCAGTTCACATGTTGAATCCTTTTCCCTCCCTGAACAAATTAAACTTCTGTTACGGATTGAAATCCATTGAGAAAAAGTGGGGAGTGAAAATTTTCCACATATTATCAACGATTTAAAATAAATCTTAGATTTTAATTTGGTTTATATATAACAGTTTAATTGGTTTACGTATATTCAGAAAACATTAGACTATTATAACTGAGTATTAACAACTTAATACAAGTCATGTGAAAAATTAAAAACTTTTGTAATTTCATTTTTACTATTTTCATAGCAGGTTAACGCTTTGTTTTATGGGATTCAATAAATTGTATCAAATAAAATTTAAAGTCTAAAACAATTGGTCTCTCTATTTAGAATATCGTTCTTTAAGGTAGCAGATTGTATTCTTTGTCGAGAGTATCATTTGTATTTTTATTGAATCATATCAGTTTTCAGAATAACTTTCTAAATGTTTACAAATTTTGTGATGATTTGATGAAAGATTTAGCACTGTTTACAACTGTTTTGGCAACAATTTTCGACATGGATTCAACTCTCATATATAATATGATAATTTGTAAATTGATTTGTTAATTCCAAAATGCAAATAATATGAAAATTTTAAACACAAAAGATATTGGTTAGTGAATGCAAATTAATACCTACATTTTCACTAATAGCATATATATATATATATATATTGCTCATTACTCTTATTAATTTAAAAAATATGTTTTACTTAAAATATACTTGCAAATATAAAATAGGAAACATTATTGTATGTTAACATTGTTGATTGTGGAACCATTAAAATCATATAACATATTATTTCAATACATTACCAAACGAAAGTTTCTTACAAAGCTGATAAATATTGTTACCCTCATTGGTCAAAAATATAACATCAAAAGTTAAGTAAGTATAGCTTTATTTTTATTTATATCTTAAAATAGTACTCAAAAACTCAATTATTTCCATTAACTCGTCAATATGTTTCATTATTAATATTTTCTTTTTTATTAATTTTTATAATTCTTAGTTTTCTTACACATTTTTTTTCTATTTTTAAATAATCAATCAGTATTTTAAAAATGTATTGTGTATATTTGATATATTATTCAGTTTTTATTACAGCACATATTTTTATTTACTTTTATAAAGAAAGAATTTTAATACTACCCAATATCTTGCATTCTTTTTAATTAGGTGATATAAATGCATACATTTCGCAACAAACTGAACTATACAAGTTGAGAACTAAGGAAAGTTATTTATCCAACTCTTAAAATAAACTGGATACTAATACAATTTTATTGCCACCACATATTAGTTAATTGAATCCACACTATTTCCCTTCGTAAAAGGAATCCATTAAAAGATTATTATTTGTGGAATGGAATTAAAATTTTAAGTTGTGAAAATTTCATTCGTATTTACACGTCACATCCAAATAAAAAATACTTACTTTACGGTGATATTTTACAACGTACAAATGTTCGACCAGATTGTCAATTATTACATTTCACTCTGCGAAAATGTTTGTCTTCTGAACATACCGAACGGGGAAGTTTAAAGAATATACGAACACAGATTGACAGCAATTAATAACGTTCCATTCTACTATGATAGTCATCTATATCAGAACTATTGCAACAATTTTTAAATATGTAAAAAAATTCTCAAAGATTGAAAGCTGTTAATAACGTTTCATTCCACAAAGAATTTCGTCAGCGCGCGCGCGTCTGAACATTCCGAATGATGATGTTGGATGAATGTACGAATGTTGCGCACACATTGACATCAATTAATAGCGTGCATTCTACAATGATAGTCATCTATGCATCAGAACAATGCATTAGTGTTCGAACGCATAACGTGCAACAATAAAAATTTTCTCGCAGATTGAAGGTAGCGTTTCATTCTACGACGATTTTCGTCAACGTTCGAACAACCTGATACAGTTAGAATGTAAAACATCCAAGACATTCCGGAAAATATAAAATTTTCAAACAGACTGATGGTCGTTAAAAACATTACATTCTAAGAAGATGTTTGATTTCATTAAAAAAAATCAGACAGTATACGAATGGATGTAGAAAAATTTCTTTCAGATGATATCTTTCAACGAAGATACTCATTTTCAAGCTAATAATCCGAAGAGTAATATTGTTCTATATGTACATAAACATTTCATGCAGACTATTAATAAAATTTTTCGAATATATCAATTAAATTTGAGAAATTTTCCCATATGTTGTTTAAATAATTATTATATAAATCGTGATTAAAAACTTATTTCATACCGCTTAATAAACGACTTGACGGCCTAAATCTATAGTAAGCCATCTAAATTAGCACTGAAATTGCTTTCCAGAAAGATCTTTCAAAGATAATCAGCATATTGTAAGCCCGGAAAACTCCCAAGCACTCGCCAGACAGATGTGCATGCAGAAGAGCAACAACCGTCATATATTATTCAATATTAGCTGAGATAAAACCTGGAACCTTTTGTATCGAAAGATAGTATAAAATCGCTGTAAGACCTGTTACTTTATACCTGTTTTTTTCCGATAAGACCTGTTATTTTATTATTTACGGTGAGGCCTGTAACGGTGTTCTTGGTGAGGTATGTTATGGGATTTACTTTTTTCACACACACATTTCCTTTTACAACCTTGAATATAATCTACAAGTTACGTTAGTTACATACTTATTACTAACTTAATAATTCATTAATCTTTTTACATAAGGATTAAAACATTACTGATTTTAAAAATTTTTGATTTTACACTGTATTTGACTGATTTTAAATTTGATAAAATGTTTCAATGATTGCGATTAAATTTCTAAATTTTTCATTTACTTTGTAAGAATATTTCGTTGAAACATTGAGGAAAATAGCTCTGATTGAATGTATGATAAAAAAAAAAAATGTAGATTTTCAGCATAATAACATATTTTTAATAGAGAGCTTCAAACATCTGTTATGACTACATTGGAATGCGTCTTACAGATTCAAAGTACCATATGTTATAATCATCAAATAAAGTAATATATATTTCAAGATACCATATGAATAATTGAAAATGCCATTACATTTCATTTTATTACTGATTCATCCCTTTCAACTTGGAATGAAGGAATGTAATATAAATAGAATAATTTATTCCTATTTATCTATAAAAATGGATTTAAACAGATTTTTAAAAACTTTACATGACATTTGAATGATCAAGATGCTCAAATAGAAAAAAATACATTTTAGATTCAAAGAGAGAAAGAACAATAATTTAAAAAGGAGAAGAAAATTTGACTTAATACACATGAAAAATCTTATTTAAAATAGCTGAATATTTAAGTTCAATACTAACTCTTTAAATATTCTATCTTTTTTTATTAAATAAAGAATTTCTATAGTGAAAATTATTCATTTTGAGGGCCGTGATAACCAAGTAAATAGAGCATCTACCTTCCTCCCGGAAGTGAGGAGTTCGATTCCGCATAAGACCCACTGAGTACATACGATATGCGCGTTTGTTAAATCTGTGGAATCGAAAGTCTTGTGGTCGATCGTTGAACAGTTACCATGGGTGTAATGGTCTGGAGAAAATTTCTTCTTCCTTACGATCAATGTCAAAATTGAAGGAGTGGATCCTCTGGTAGTGCCATTTATCAGAGAAGTTTAGAGCAAAGCTTTTCTTTCATCTTCGTGGTGCTCTTGTTAATATTAAAAACGCATTTGACTGACTTAAATTCGCATAGCCAAGGCATAGTAAGCTTAGCTTGTCCAAGTGCCATTAGTAACAACAACACTCATATTGACATGTAAGAATTATCTCACAAGGAAATCAGATATAAGCAGAATTTTTTTAAATAATTGACACTGCAATTATGCTAGATTGAACAAAAACTATTATCTTAAAGTTTACTTTGTTTTGTGTCATATTTAGTTTTCATAATGATCTTGATGGTATATCATTCTGCTGATTAAATAAATTAGTCGATATGAAGGAGCAAATAAATAATTAAATCAATACAACGAAGCACGGGTGAATCAATGAAAACAGGTGGCTCCAGCCTTTGCTTTCCTACCATTACTAAATTTTAATCCTACCGTAATAAAAACAGATGCATAATGATTTTTTAAGTATTCATGAATAAGGTATAATCGTACGAATGTTTTGTGAATGATTGAAAATAAATGCTGTCATTCATTTTTCAGGAAAGTCGTCAATTATTCCGTTGTACCATCATCAAAGATAGTTCAATTTGAAACTCAAAATCACACACACACACACGTCATCCTTTCCCTGTGCTATTTTCAATCTTTTACATTGTATTTAAACCTATCTTAGATGTTATTTTCATGATTATATTTGTCTCACAAATTCCCGCTTTTGCGTTTAATGTTACAGTTAACAATTTTTTTGAGAGTTAATTTTTGTTTATAACACAATTCATCTTTTTCTTCTGGCACACAAAAATAAATATTTCTAAAAGCTTTGAATAACACGCATTATTTTCGTAACTTAAAACAAATTGTACTAAGAGAATATCGACTTCACATGGAAAAAATATTAAAAAGTAAATCTTTCAAAAATTAATTTTTATTTGTTATCTAAAAGTTTTATTTAAATAAATTAATTTATAAAATCTCAATTTATCATTGTCCTTTACAAAATGAGAGCCTTTTTATTTTTCAAGATTCTAGCAGATACACTCAAAAGAAGACTAATATTTTTAAGCAAAAATTAAAAATAAGCATTCTAATAAAGATAAATTGAGATATCCATAATTTAAATCAATAAAGGATTGGATCAATTTGAATAAACATTAAACACAGCTTAATTTTCAAATCATTGTTCAAAAGATTTCCTAAAATCAAATGTTAAGGATTATATTTTCCTCAAAAAATTTAAACAGTATAATAATTTAAAGAAAATTTTATCTGATGGTTAGAACTGAAACAATATGAATAAACTTTAATTCAATCATTTCATTTTAGTTTCAGAATTTAATCTTATTGACTTTAAACAATAAGATTAATTTCTTATTGCTTAAAGTCAATAAGATTAAATTCTGAAACTAAAATGAAACGCTTACAATCTAAAAAAAGAATAAAGAGATTATATTTAATTAAAATGGAATAGAAAAGTTTCACCAAAATTATTAGAAAAATATTCACGAGAAATATTAAAAAATGTAATGAGATGTAAGATACAAAAAAAAAAAAAAACATCTAAATTAGATTTAAAAAAAAAGAGAGAAAACTAAATTTTTATTTTAGAGGAATTAAAACCATTTCAATTATTTCCAAATAAAAATTAAGTTTTTATGGCATTAAATAAATAATTTCAATGAGATTATTAGATATATTTTTCACACCAAAATAAACAAATTTAAAGGAAATTAAAATTTTACTAAAACAAAATGTAAAATTAAATGTTTCCTTTCCTTTTCTTAATTTAAACATCTTTACCAAAAAAATCATCTGTAAAATAGATATAAATTTTTCAACAGTATTCATAATTATTCCTCTATATCGTACAAGAATTGCTAATATTAAATACATTGCGTGCGATTTATGAATATCAAAATATTAGCAACGACAAGATTAAACTAAGATAGAAATATGTTATTTCTATGTACACATTTGCTTAATAGTGGTAAAAACATCATATGAATGTCTTCATAAAATTCATAATTTAGAACTAAAAGTTAATATTCTAAAAAGAAACCTTTTCTATCTCAGATTTAATGTAAATACAAATTTTAATTGTTTAAGATAAACATATCACACACACGCACACATGCACATTTCTATCATCTTTTATAATCATCATATGAAATATAACAGCATTACTAAAATTAAAGTCTTTGAAGGGAAACTATTGTTATAATTCATGATATATATAGAAAGAATTTGCAATGCATTTGCAACAATTTATTTAAAACAAAATTTGATGAAATGTTCTTTAAAATAACGAGTTCCTTAAAATATGGAATTGTAAAGTGGATGATTTATTTTAAATGAATATTACATCATTCATACTAATGTGTTGAAACATAAAAGAAGTTCCTTGCGAAAAATTAATTAAAAATGCAAAAATTTTAAGCAATTTAGATCTGTTTTTCTGTACTTCATATGTCTCTTGATTCTATATAATGGAAAGTTGTACTGCTTAAAAATAAAAGAAACCAAATTTCTTTAAATTGTAACATTTTCCACTGGGAAACATTAAAAATTTAATTTTTTCACAACTCTGTTAAATTACATGACGTAAATTGGAAACAGTTCATTTTTAAAGTAGTGCCAAGCTGCAGAAATAAAATTACTGAATTATTCTATTTATCTATTTATAGATAGTGACCTCGTGTTGATTTACAACTTTAATTTCAAATCCTATGTTGAACTTGAAACATCGTGATTTCCTTTGCAAATATGATTTGAAGGACACGAACACACAATACATCCGGTAGTAATAGCTGATAGAATCGCACCTCTTTTATTTACCAACCAACTGGGAGTGACGTCATTCGTGGTGTACCTTTCGTACATATTAATCACCTAACGCAATCCCATACCATGCAAATTTGTCGCCAAATCTTGATACCTTAACTAGCGGACCGAAGACTATATGGTTATGCAAAGAGACACCCAATCACGCATTGATTGTTTTGGCGAAGTAATGCGGTGTGAAAGAACGTATTTCGCTCCAAAGGTGACTGTTACGTGAATTTAGTTATATTTTAATTTTTTTATTTTTTATTTTTTTAATTCATGGCCATCTGCTTTGACTGACGTCATTGTGACGTCAATGGCGGCCGTGGGACTTCGGAAAGAGGATGGTTTAGGTACACCCAACTACAGATATAACGTTTGACCCCAGTCAGAGAGAAAAAAATAACGTTGAAACTATTTCGTTCTAGAATGGATAATTTATAAGGTACAGAATCTGAGGTTTGGATTTCGACAATAATTGGTTCAGATTCCGCAATGTGGAGGTAATGTCTTCTCAATAGGCTGCTTAACTTTTTATGCTTTAGACTCTAAGCCAGCTGTAATGACCTATCTTAGAGAGATAATTACATAAAAGTTCATATATATTTGGTATAAAAAGAAAAGAAGCGGCAGTGAAAAAACTTAAACATAGACATAACAATATTTCCTCATATGCTTTAAAAGTTTGGTAAAATGTTTCTTCTTGTTCATAAAAATAGCTCAGTATATACACACAGAGAAACTTTAATACAGTAGAAAATACAAAAAAAAATTGTGTCTATTCAAATCGCAGAAAAAATATTCAACGTAGTTTCCAAAAGCTTTGCAGAGTATAAATAAGCACCTTCTAAATATTTTGTATCCAAAATTTGTACGATACAAATTGAATATTCAGTAATTTTAAAATAAGATCAATCACTTGTATTAAACAAATTTCACATTTAAAACATTATGATATATTTATTCCAAAAATACTACAAACAGATATATTTATTTAATAAAAAGAAAATAATAAATTATTAATGTAACAGTGAATTACTTTTCCATTGAAGAGTTATTTTATACAATGTGATTGCAAATTTAAACAGAAAACATTCCTTAAAAATTTACTTGAAATTATAAAATTAAGAATTAACTTTACAATTTTAAAACACATATGAAAAGAAGCATTTTAATTATTTATTTATTTACAATTATACGAAATATTATTGATAATATGAAATAATCGATAGTAGAAATAATAATTAATTCATGAGCATATATTTATGTGCAAGATTTATGGGATGATTTATTTTTGACAATTTTTATCTGCATTAGGGGAATAATTTTCTGAAGATAAATTCAATTTTGTACTCTCTTCTTTTTTAAAAAAAATATTAAAACTAATTGGTATAACATTGAAATATCTATAAATTTTACATTTGTTTATAGAAAATAAATAAATCCCTATAAAACAAGTAAAAATAAGAAATTTGAATCTTATTTTTTTGAAAATACCCACTTGTTTTTATTCATAAACGTGTTGTGATCTAGTAATCGATACATTATTTTTTATGGGATGACTAAACTAATTTCAAGTTATTAAAAAAACTTATTGTTATACTAGAAATTTTGTATCATAAAAAATGAATTTACTGTAAAAAAATTCACTTTCGTTTATCAATTTGATATGAGATTACAAAGATCAAAAATTAATTTTAATTTAATTCTTTGGCAATATATTAAGTTTAGCAAAATTATTTATTTTAGCTCAAATAATATACTTCAATTTATATCACTTTTAGTACTTTCAATGATGTATACAAAAAAATACAGGGAAATATGAGTGCTTAATCTATCTCTATATTGGTATATTATTATAAAACACTTTAAAATTTTGTTACAACCTATCTCTCATAAATAAATATCTTTTATTTTTATATTCCATATTTCGACATGGAATACTCAATTTTGTGTGCTTATAGGAAGAATATAATTTATTCTTTTAAAAATGAAAAACAATTCCTCTTTAAACTTGAAAAATTAAAGCTAAAGTTTTAGCAAGATATTAGTTGAATTAACAAAAACTAAGTACTTCTGTTATTTTATATATATATATATATATATATATATATATATATATATATATATATATATATATATATATATATATATATATATATATTCTTATATTCAAGATTTTCTTTTCGAATAAACGTTTTCAGTAAAAATGAAACTAAACTTTTTTTTAAGTTTTCAAACTGTTTAAGATATATGCTGACAATTTTTTCATATTTATGTTTCTATTAATCTAAATGTTAAGGGGTGTTTTATCTCTATCAGTGATATACCTGACAATATATAATTGCAGTTGATATTATGTATCAAACAGAAAACATAAATAAATATTACATACCATGCATACATTTAATAATAATATGTCAAATAATGATGCCTAAAATATTATATATAAGCAAAAAACACTTTATTATTTAAAGTGTCCCATCAATTTAATTACAAAGTTTATTTTTATCACAAAAGCTTGTCCAGTCAATGCTGTGTACAGCTTTAAAATTAAAAAAAAAATAGAATAATTATATAAAATTTAAGAACTTGAAATTTGAAAATTTAATATAATAAAAATATATATATCATTGAGAAAGTTATTAAAAAAATTGCGATATGTTTTAAATAAAAATTCTGAATCGAATGAACAAAACCGTCAATAATATAAGTTTTTAATTTCTTTGTTTTCATCTAAAAAATAATAATTAAAAGCATATCTAATAACTTCTATCTTCCCAAAAATACACGAAACATTAAATTAGGTGACATTTATTAGCCTGCAAAATAATTTTACACGTTAATAAATGCGAATGCGTGAGTAGTTCCCAATTTTTTACTCTTGTGACTCATATTAAAGAAGATTAATTTGTTTTCAGTTAATTCAACATTATTCAAACGGATTGTAGTTTTCTCGTAATTGTAATATTTAAGTTAATTAAAATACTTCTTAACATCTTTTGGTAAACAGTGCAGCTACAGCATGCTGTGAACTAAGCAAGTTTCAATTATGATTTAATTATAATAAATAAATTTTAATTATAATTTTTGATAGAGTTGACAGGATTTGCATACCATACAAAAATGGAAAATCAAATCCTGAATAATTCTGCTCCTGGTAAAAAAAATATATAGATTTTACATACAACTATGAAAGGTAGGGATCTAAGGTAGTGGGTTCTATACCCAACTGACCTGAAAATCCCTCGTGCATATTTATGACGAATTGACAAGGTAAGGTGTAAATCATGTCGCACCAATCTCCAAGTGATACTTCGTGAGGTTGCAGGCTTAGTCTACCTGTCTTCTGCTAGGTCTCTGCTTTTAAATTAAGCGGATCCATTTATTTTAGGGTTTAATAGCACCCAAAAATAAGTGAATCCGCATAATTTATGGGCATCCAATTGGTGTGAGCTCACTGAATCCCCCACTAAATAAGATGCCGTCAATTCCGCCCTTTTTAGCGCAAAATAATTCTTTATGACTAATTATGACCAAGCGTTAAAAGAAACAAGCAATTGTCAATAAGTATAATATAAACAATTACACTTTGTCAATAATTATGATGCAACAAATAATCTTCTGCCTATAGGTATGACACAACCAATTATCTTTTGTCAATAAGTTCCATATAACCAATGATCTCTTACTATAAATTTATTAAATAATATATTGAACTAGTTATAAAAAAAATAACACAGATTATAATTCGATTTAAAAAAATTTTTGATTACATATCTTTGAGAATCATTATACATAATTTTAAAATGCAGTTAAAAAAAATGCTGAAGTTTATTCAAAATATTCATATGACAATAGTAGCATTAAATCTTTGTTGCTACATACATTTTTTTATAAAACATCAATACACTTTAATTTGAATTAAATTATGATTAAATGAATATTAATGATTATAATTAAATATTAATGATTATACCTTCAAAATAAATTATAATTTAATTATTTCATAATTAAATTATAATTTAATCTGAAATATTTTTATTACTTTGCAATTTCGGGCCTTCATAGTTATTCTAAGTGCGTTATTATTGCTCTGGATATAATTGTTTTAAATGCTTTTAAAAATGAAAACCATTTCATTAATTAATGGCAAACAAATAACGATGAATAAATAAACACATCATTTTAATAATCTAAATTAATGTTTAAAGAGATATATTTATGTATATATTTAAATATATGCACATAGTATAAAAGAATAGAAATTTTTCTTTTAAAAAATGCATAATAATTCAGTTTTTTATTTTTAAACATTTTCTGATATTTACAATTAAAGTAATGATAGGGCATTAGCTAATTCAATCATTGGAAAATGAATTTAAGAGCGGTATGTTAAACTCAGTACTCTACTGTTTCAACGCTCACTCCCCCACATAGTTTTGTCTGACTTTATTATCAAAGTTTATGACTTATTATCAAAATGATAATGATTTATATTATGACTTTATTATCAAAAGTTTTAATAAAAAAAATCTTATTTCATTCCGCAATAAAATTTAATTTTGCATTACCAAAGATTAAATTAAATTTCTTGATAAAATATTTGATATTTTTACTGAATTAATTTATAAGATGTAGATTAGAATATAATTTTCAATGAAAATACTGTCCAATTATTCCAATGCTACTTTTATAATTAGTTTATTTGTTATCATTGCACGTGTCATGAAATATAAAAGTATTAAAAAAATCCTTTTTTATCGTTAGAAAGATATAAATAAGACTTCTTTTTTATTTTTATTGAACGAAAATTTTGGCATATCATTTTTATTTAAAAAGTTGTCAGTTTTGGCTACAAAAATATAAATATGATCTCAATTTTAGTTTTTATTAAATAAAAAATATGGTATATTAATTTTATTTTAGGCATAAAATGCTGCAAAATTAAAAGCTATATGCAAAACAAAAAATATATAGAGCAATAAATTTCCTTTTATCTGTTTTATCACATTCCTAGTTATATTTTTTGAAACAATAAGCAATGAAATGAGAAATATGAAAGCAAACTAGTTGCACTGAAAAATAATATGGAAATTAATGAATAATTTTTATTTAATCTTCTTATGGAAAATAATTTATGAAAATATATTAAAATAAAATGCTTATTTTACGCTGGTGAATATTTGCACATTAATAGCATTATAATATTTCAAACTGAAACTTAAATTTAAGTATTAATTTTGAATAAATAATTTATGATGCCCTTTTATCTTAAAGGCAATAATGAGTATTTTAATCAAAAATAATATATTTTCTTGATTGCATTAATTAAATTCATATCCTTATTTTTAAAATATTGAATACTGACAAATTCAAAACTTCAAACTTATGCAAGGTATCTGAATTTTAAGAAATAGCAATCTTCATGAGAATCTTCAATTTTTCGTTATAATTTCATCTTTGTTAACATATTTACTTAATTAACTATTCAATGTATTATGCATTAAATATCTTAAAATTTTGAAATAATTCATTAATTAATAAATATACATAGATAAATATACATTTTTGAAGTCTATTATTATTCTTATAATTATGAATATAGTTAAAAAATATTTGGAAATGCTTAAAGTCATTCTTATAAATTTTTACTAACATTTCCAAGTTTTTATACAGTTATTTAAAATAATTTCAGTTAGTTGCATTATTTTTTTTCTTTACAGACAAAGCTCTTATTTGGTATTTAAATAATCATTTTCTCAAATAAATATAATTAAAATAAATAAATTAAGTTAATGAAGTTACATTAACTTAATTTATTTATTTTAATTATATTTATTTTTGTTAATATTAAAAAGAAAAATCAAAAGTTTTACAACTTTAAGAACTTAAATCATTAATTTATATGAAAATTCAAACTATCAAACTGTTTACAAACTCATGTTATCAAATTAATAATTTACTAGAATTTCCAAAATACAGTATTTGAGAAAAAAATAAACTTTTTCTCACATTTTAAAATTTTTATATTAATATTTTATAATTATATTTTTTAATATTATTATTCACCATTTATAAAATTTAATTAAACGCTTTACTATAATTGTTTTAATGGCATTATGCCTGTTATTTTTGATTTTAGCTAAAAAAAAAATTCGAAATTGCTTTTTAATAATTAAAGACATCACAAAATTTAAAATGTAAATTTCTTTCAATTAATAGCGTTTAAAAAACAAAACATGGGATCATTTTCAACGAAAACAAAAACTTTTCAATCATTTCAGTGAGAAATATTCGTAATATTTATTTGTCAAGATAAGAATGCAACTGTTATTTAAAATTTTCCACTTGCTGTTTCCAAATTATTAAAACAGTTTTATATAGTGCTGCCATCTAGGTTTCCGAATGTGATTAAAATAATGGATTATAATTTCACAAATATTCTTTTCATTAATAAGATTAATTTATTCAGCAGTATATTTTTCGATTAAACAAAACAAATAAAATATTAAAATTTATTTAAAAAAGCTAATAATATTTATCACTGATAAAAAATACACAAATTATTCATAAACTTTATTTAAAATTATTGTTATCAGTTAATCCTAATAGATGGCATTGCTAGTACAAAGTAATATCATTTTCAGTCTAATCAATAAGAAATTAATATTCCAGAATAAATACAGGTATCGATTTAAGACTGCCGTTAACTTTGGAATTAAAATTCCATAAATTCATTTTGTTAAAAACAACTATATTTTTTTGATATTATAAATTGTTATCACACAGATTATACATGAGCATCGTTTCTATTTATTTATATTAAACAAAATCCCATGCTATATCTAAACAATTAAATCATAAATATTTCTAGATAAAAATTTATTGTTCATTAATAATCCAAAAAGTATTATTTACAAAATTATACACGAAAAAGCAAAATGAGAAATAATGTATCCTAAAAAAAATTGCACTATGAAAAATTGGAAAGAACCGGCCATCAGATACCAAACATGTTTTTATTTGCATCGGGAAGTATGCACGACTGTTTTAAGAGAAGGAAAACAATTTCAAGTTTCTTTTCTTGAAGCGACAAAAGCTCAGGAGCCGAACTTTACTTAGTTTAAATTTATTAAATAGCTGCAAAAGTCATTTTACAGCGAATCTAAGCATTAAAATTGCATTGTAGCATGTAATTACATTAAAAATTAATTGCTAACCTTGTAATCAAAATATTAAAAATCACAGCTTCTATTTTAAGTTATCCAGAGAGAGAGATTTATCCATCTTAAATAATAATCAGTACGACAAAATATTGCATCAAAATTCATTGTTCATAATAATACATTTATTAACTTTAATAAAGGACTATAGGCTATAATTAGTAATCCTTTATTAAATTTTTTTATAAATTATCGCAATTTTTCTAATACTTTTATTATTATCCTTTTCAGCTTGCTATTGTACGAATATGCCATACCATAGTCATTTTCTGATTATGAGATTATGAGAGATAACTTCTTATTATATATATATATATATATATATATATATATGATTGCTTTTCAAAAAAAGACAAAAGTAAATTTTATATATATTTTTATTAATCATAAATAAAAAATCACATTAAATTTTTTTTCAGTTTTAAGGTAGAAGCATGTTTGTAATGCTTCAGAAAAAGGTGTTTTTTTTTTTTTTTTTTTTTTTTAAAAAAAACTTTTTTATAATAAATCATCTATTCTATTGTTATTTATTTTATAATTGAATATATATCAGCCTTTATTATCAAAAAAATCCACATATATTACTTGGGAATGCATGCGATATGTTCAGTAGCACTCATGTATTACTTAATAATAATGAGAACTATTGACATTATTCTACGCAAAAAAATCGTTCTTTTATGTTTTTTCGGTTGCTAGAATTGCTTTTTCTCGCTAAATAACATAGATGACATCACTGAAGTATGTTTATTGGCTTTAAACTTACAATGACGTCATCGTTCTAGGAGTAGAGTGTTGCATTTTCTTGTCAATGATATCATATTTAAGTGTAATCTGATCGCCGAAGACAAAAATTATCAATTACTGACTAACTTACGATGAGTATTTAAACAAAAAAAATAATAATAAAAAGATTATCATTCTCTTCTTGCGAAACTCCTTAAAAAAGAATCAAGTTGTAAATTATGTTATCATCTTGTAGAGAAATTCTCATAAAATTTATTGATTTTCTTTAATTCAGATTTAATGTAGAAGGACTTACAAAATAAAATATTTGAATTATTGTGAAAAATACATTCTTAATTTTATTTATTTACACACTTCGTAATTTCAATCTTGCCAATTATAGGAAAAACATTTCTAATTTTATAATATAAAGGTAAAAAATAATTCCAATTTTATAATACAAAGAAAATTAAATCTGTCAGTACATAAAGTATATAAACAGTGAATTAGAATTCGAATATCGCATTTTCAGTTAGCAATTTTAGGCCAAAATGTAAAGTTTAATTTTAAACTAAAGAGCGAATTTTTAATTTTCTAAAACCTTATAAAATAAGAATCTCTCTTAATGAAATAAGAATCGTCTAAATCATACTTTGAAATAAGAATCGTCTAAATCATACTTTGAAATAAGAATCGTCTAAATCATACTTTGAAATAAGAATCGTCTAAATCATACTTTGAAATAAGAATCGTCTAAATCATACTTTGAAATAAGAATCGTCTAAATCATACTTTGAAATAAGAATCGTCTAAATCATACTTTGAAATAAGAATCGTCTAAATCATACTTTGAAATAAGAATCGTCTATCTTATACTTCGGAATAAGAATAGCTTATATTATATTTTGATATAAAAATCATCTATACCTTTATACTTTGAAATAAGAATCAGTTATACTATATCTACTTTAGATAAGAATCGTCTAAAATGAAATAAGACTATTCTTAATGAAATAAGAATCGTCTAAATCATACTTTGAAATAAGAATCGTCTATCTTATACTTCGGAATAAGAATCGCTTATATTATATTTTGATATAAAAATCATCTATACCTTTATACTTTGAAATAAGAATCAGTTATACTATATCTACTTTAGATAAGAATCGTCTATATCCTAATACTTTGAAATAAGAATTATCTAGTTTCGGATACTTTGAAAAAAATCGGCTTTATTCTTATACTTTGAAATAAGAATAATCTGTATCCTTACACTTTGAAAGAATCGTCTATATTATAATTTGAGATAAGTATCGCTTATGTTCTTACATTTTAAAATATAAAAATTTACATATTCTTATATTTTTGTCAAATAAAAATCGTCTTGATTCGACTTCTTTGAAATGAGTACAATCTATATTCTATTATTTTGAAATGTATATATATATACTTTCGTATCACACATCTATATTCTTAAATTTCATTATCACCATAATCAACTTAACTTCTGAAACTAGTTGTAAGATATTTTTTGACATAAAGTATATTTTATCTTCTGGGATAATTTTATAGATAGTAAGTTGTATTTATATATTATAAAAGAAAGAATATTGCAAATCATCTAGCCCTCAACTTCTAAGAGCATTATTTTTGCCACTAGACAATAGTTAACCTTTTATATTACCAGACTGAATCCTAAAATATCAATTGACCTGTTAAGTGAATTATTAGTTCTTTGGATTTTAATTTCAAAAGATTACGAATTCAAATCCCAAACCAAATTTAGAATTTTAACAAAACATCTTGGAGTTGAATAGTCATCAAAATACTATCTAAGGTATTTTATATAAATATCTGTCCACAGAATTTAATAATATTATTCAAAAGGAATAATTTTGCTCAAAAGGAAAATATAAAACTGTTGTAATGATTTTCATGTCCACTGTAATAATAATAATAATAATAAAGATCTTTAAGAAACTGAAATAGTAAAATTAATAAAAATGAAATTATATATGTGAGAGGAATTTTATAATGAGATTATTTCTTCAACCCATTATATAGTTTTTGCGAATTCCAATTAATGTTGCATGAAGAAAATCAAAACAAATTTCAGAAATCTCGAAACAAAATTTTTGATTAATGACACTTTAAATTCTCTCATAATTTGAGGCAAAAGTTTTAATGAATGTCATTAATGTTAACCATTTTAAGGGGAATATTTTATTGAAAAAATAATCAGAACCTTTTTCCCCAGTCTTTCGGAGAAAAAAACAATATAAATTTAAAAAAATTATATTCCAACAAAATTGTGTTATATTATTTTCTTCTTTTCATCAGGTTTCCTTGCTTAGTTTATTTTCAAACAGAGATTGCATTTAAAATCATTTTTAAATGCGAACTTGCATATAAAATTTTATTTATTAATCGAACTTTATTAAAATTCTCTATTTAAAAAACAATTAACAGTTTGAATCAAGGTCACGTTTACGAAATGAATTATATAACGAAAAGTCAGTCTTAACTAGAATCAGTTTTTCTCGTGTATAAAAAACATGTTCTTCAAGATTATAAAAAGTTTAATGACGGAAATTCTGAAAAGACTCTAATGAACTATATTTTCTAATAAATCCATGTAAAAAAACATAATAAGGTTTGTTTACATTGAATCGTTTGACCTTGAAAAAGATTTGAAGGAGAAAGTTTTATTTATTTTAATCTATGATTGAAAATTTAAAAATACTCCAGATTCCATGTTTTGCAAGCACTAATTGTTACATTTTAAATGATAAAATTCTTCTGAATGAATGATAAAAGTTGTATTCATAGACTGCAGAGTTGTTTACGAAAATATTAAATTCACTGTCAAGTTCAAAGTCATTACAGAACTGTTATGTTGTTCATTATGGTGAATTGTTGATTTGATATTAAATTTCCTGATCATTAATTTTTCACTAATTAATGAAATTTAATGCATTTTAATATAAAAATCTTACATTCAAAGTAAATACTAAAATAAATTAAAAGACATAAGGTAAGTAATATTTGGATTAATTGCTCTGGTTCTTACTCAACATCTGTTATTTGATACAATTTTGGAAAAGCGGTAAAAATTAATTTCATTCTGAATAAAGCTGAAATTATGGAATAGATTCAATTAATTTACATTAATTAAGAATAATTGAAAGCCCCAACTTATAATTAAAGTTCCAATTCCAATCAAAATAAAAGAAAAATTGTTGAACCAGATATTATAAAATTTGGTAATAATTAACAAGAAATCATAAATTTTCTTATTATAAAAAGAAACAAAGAAAAGAAATACTTAAAAAGTTATTGTTTGTGAATAATGGTACTGTGTGTAATGTTGTTAAAAGAAACAAGTCATGACTGTGGATTTAGAATATTTTCATTATTTTACAAATCGTGCTATGAAACTCTAGAATACAGCAAGTTATATCTCATTGCCATATTCTTCTCACTTATAGTTTTTAAGATATCAAAACGAATGTAAAGAACATGTTCTGACATGTCCGTATCTGTCATCTGTTTGATTCCTGTAAAATTGCTTACGTTATCAACATATACCGAGGCTTTATAGTTAATTGCTAAGTTCAAATCGATATATCCATGTTTTTTCCAAATAACAATCAACACCTCAGTATTTTCTCATGTAATTTTAATGACATCAATTTTCTTAAAATCATATGATGGAGAAGTTAAAAAAGCTCCTATCATAGTTTTCCAAGCACTAATTGTTGACTCTTCGGTCATGAAAACAGATACAAGGATTTTAGGCCTTGGCCCATATATGAGCTGTGGTGCCACTGAGTTTTTTAACTGTAACATTCTAAATGTCATTATATATTTTCTCCTCCTTCAGATCAATGTCGAAACTGACAGAGTGGATTCTCTGGTGGTGCCATCTATTGAAGGAACTTAGAGCAAAGTCGTACACTCACCTTCGTGGTGCTCTGATTAAGCAAAAGACACACTTACTGACTTAAATTTGCATAGCCAACGGCATAGCGAGCTTGACCTGTACAAGTGTCATAAGTAACAATAACAACAAATGTCTTTATTCCTTTTAATACATAAAAATTCGCATTTTATAAATTACAGTTATTTAAACTTATATTAAATTCAGTACCGAATTCAAAATTATTACCTCATTCGATAGTAATTTCGAATGATTCACAATAGGGTATCGTTATTTTATTATACTTTCAATTATTAAACTTGTGCTAGTTAATGAGATTTAAAACAATACCAACCTTTGTTGGTAAGGACTTTTAAAATTATTTTTATATATAATATAAAATCTCATGAGAAACCATGTAAATTATTATTATCAAATTTGATGTAAACTTTACTTTATCGCTTTCTTTTCAAAGCAATTTTAAAATAGATCATTAATTACAAAAGTTCTTTTGGCTTATGATATGTCACATTGGGACTCTAAAAAAATTAAATTCACAAAGAGATTTAGTGGGGTAACCTGAGCATAATTTTTGCAAAACTATTTATATTTTTTCTTTATATTCAGGATGATTGTAAAAAGTTTGCAATTTAGCCATTTAAACTTTGAACAAAAAGTTTTAATTAGTTTTTTGCGCTTGTATTTTTCTAAGTAATTAATTAACATATAGACAAAACAATGACTTTCGAGAAAATATTATTTTTCGTATTTTATATTATTAATTACAGAAGTAGTAAAACTTAAATTATTTATAATCTTTAACTATGAAATAAACTACAAATCCAAATATATTTTAACATTCAATCTTCTGTGCAATTATTTTATTATTTTAAAAAATAAAAATCAAATTGTAAAGCCTAATATCATTGAAAATTGTGAAAAATATCGTTAGCAAATTATAAAAAATGAATACAGGAAAACTTTCATTTAATCTTAATTGAAAAATAATACTGAAGCACACAAATTCTACTGAAATACATATGAATAAATTTTTCTCCTCTGAAAAAATCTTTCTATTTAAGGAAAAACAATTTTAGAATCCAAAAACATCTGTTCCGATTATTCTGAAGGTGGAAATTTCTCATTCGTTCTTAACCTTGACCTTCTCTCCGTTGCCACCTTATAAAAATGAAAAACATACAAAAAAAGAAAGAAAGAAATCGAGTGATAAATTGTGTCAAAGAATCAATATGAGATCACCAAAATACAGCTAAACGACCAAATATACTCACTCGCTAAGATAGAAACACGGAAATAAGTACTGAACTCCATATAGTCGCCATTTCATGGCGACAGGCAGTGTGTGTTCTTACTAATATTAGCTTACTTCTTTACAAATAGATTTGATAGGTATTAGTTTAGTATCTATATCCAGCGATAAATATTTAACTTCTTTACAAAAAAACTGCACTCGACAAATGATTAAAGAAACATAGTTTCGTGAATTATTTCCTGTTAATTTCCGGTTGCTGTTTTTGCTTGTTTTTTGCTGAATGACATTCAAAAAGATTGAATAACTCTTTTTCTTATTTCAAAAAAGAACCCATTTATTTCAACCGTGCACTTTTAACTTTTATTTAGTCTTATCTTCGATACCGTACAAAAATATATATTCTCTTGTGTTATTTGCTTATTATTATATATGCATAGAGAGAGATAGATAGATAGATACATATATTATCTTATTAAATTGATTTTTTCTTTATATAAATACAAGAACTCATCATAGACTGATAGATATATCGGGTTCTTTGGCATGGAATTTCGATTCCAGCCTTTGTTGAATTTAAAGCTTAATAAGAGCATAAGTCATTTATAATATATGGTGTTTTACTATCATAACATTTATAATTCATATAAAGTAAGATTTCAATTTTTAGTGTCAGATTATGGACATAAAGGCAAGAATCATAATCAAGACCGACAGATTTTCAAGCTCCAGGTGCGGAAAATAGTTGTAGGCATTGTAGGCCCATATATGGGCTGTCGTGAAACAGGTTTACTTTTAGTTTTATACTCAGTAACTAGTCAATAACTAATACTCTGCAAATTAAAAAGTCATTTATAAATAAATCCTCTTAAAAAGCAAGCGCTTTTAATTAAATGTTATTAAATTTAGAATTTATGGTATAAAAGATCTTGTGAAAGTTTTGGTAATATAATAAGCGATTTGATCTAAAATAAATTTTCAAATTCTTTATTTAGAAATTGATATTTTGCTTCCAGCATTAAATGTTCATTCAAATGTATGAAACATCCGAACCGCAAAAGTAAGTGAGAAGATGGACCAATATATTACATAATTATTTCCAGAAATATTAATCAACAAAATTAATTGGCTGAGAGTATTCGTAAACTTCTACAATTCTTCACTTACATTGATACTTTAATATAGAAACGCCTTAAAATCATAATCTCTAAAATAACCTTAATTTGTGAAAATATGAGTATAAAAACAACATTTTTAAAAAATTTTATGAATAATTTCATGCTTGTAATTCTTATGGCCTGTCAATCTTTAAAAATATATTCTTTTAAAAGCGCAACTATACCAACAAAATTTGCTTGGAGACAGTGGGCATATATTTAAATTTTAAGATAATGGTTTCAAAGATTTTATAATTAGATTTTATAAGTCCTTAAAATAATAAGTTAAATCTTTATTTCATTAAAAACAAGCTTTTCCCTTAAGTCCATTGCCGTTGTCTACAAGTCCTGTTTTTAATATATTGTAAAAGAATAAATGAGCTTTGCTTAGAAGAAGTAGGGCGCGCGCATTTGGTTACAAATTTATCTGACATGGAAAACAAAAGTACTGCGGACACGATGGCATATAAAATGTTCATATAAGTTCAGAAAACGGTAGGCTTATGTTTAATGGTATTTCTAAAACGGCCTTATAAATCAATTTCCGTTGACCTCTTTAGCCAAATGGAGCCAAGCACAACTAACAGTGATTTAAGAACATTTATTGAGGAAAATTTATGTTCTGTTTATATTGATGCCATTTGTTTTCATTCAGAAAAGAGATCATTTCAGTGGAAATTCATATCCTTCGGAATACATCTGATTCTGGTCAAGAACCGTAAAAAGTATTTCAAGAATTATTATTACCATGAATGCTCAAGCTTGTTCGGCCTGAAGGTCATATTGATTTAATAAGATTTATAATACAGTATGAAACCTTCAGGACCTCTTGTCCTTTACATGTAATTATCTTTATTATAAATGTTTATGATGCATTGCTAAAATTAAATTTAATATTTTAAAGAATATTATGCAATGTATCAATAATTTGTGTATATATCAACACTTTTATGCAATGCTTCAACTTAAACACTGTGTTAGGATAAAATTGATTAGAATCAAGTTATCAGTTAGGATTCGAAATTTATACCCATCAAATATGTCACTGCTAGGTTTACTATATAAAAATTTATTAAACATTGCCTCATATTGAGAATAAAAATCAAGTCATCGAACTTTAGAAGAATGAAATTATTCGACAATAAAGGATTCTAGAACTTTTTTATTGATATGTATTTTAACTTCATATTGTTTCGGGCTGAGTTCTAAATAAAGGGTCCTATTCTTTAGTTTATGAATTCGATTCCTACTTCAATCTAGTCGTTTTTTGTAATCTGATTAAACTTTAAATTGTTGGATTCAATCTAATTAACCTTAATGTAAAGCAAATAATTTTTAAGTGACAAATGCACCAAAACCTGTTTTACAATTCAACATAAAATTTGAAGCTGTTTCGAAAACACTTTAAGCAAAATTGATGCCATCAAAACCTAGTAAAAGTATTAAGAAATTAGTACAATGAATTTGTTATACCTTAATATTGATTGTTCTAACAATTTTGTCTAAATATTAGTATTAATATTTACTAATATTCTTCTAAAAATATAATTCTTAAATAAACACATACACACACTATATATATATATATATATATATATATACATACACACACACACTATACATATACATACCCACCCATACACACACTATATATATATACATACATACACACACACATATATATATATGCATATATATATAGTTAGACAGATAGATAGAAATATCTGAACTATTAAAAGATTCAAGAAATTTTCTCTTTAATATCTTTTCTATGTTTAGAAAATGGTTCATGCAATTATTCAAAAGTAAACAAAATTCCTGATTTTGAATACTTTTTGTCTGCTTTTCAAAGCTATCCTCCCTTTGCAATTATTTTTTTTATAGAAATTGTAATGCAATTTCATTGAATACAATTTAGTAAAAAATAAATGTTTATATTATTTATGTGATGTGAATTTAAAATCACACACATATGTTATTCTTTTTCATATCTTATTTACAAGACGCATCCAAAATCATTAGTTCAAATTATTTTAAAAAGTAAATTTTTATAGAGATCACATAAATACTTAAAACTAGTTCTTAATTTACCTACATTTCAAAAACACAAATGCGCAAAAAATGATATGAGAATATAAATTTTAATATTAAAATATATTTTCAATTTTCAAAAATAATGAGATTTCAGTGAGATAAAAATAGTTTCTACAATGTTCTTAAAAATGTCATTAACTTCAAATATATTTGATAAAGTTATTTTTATTTTAAATTTTTTTATTAGTTTAGAAAATGATTAAAATTTTGTTTACATTGGGTATTAATAAATATTTTCTCGAGCTTTAATTGAAATTCAAAAAAAAAAAATATATTAATAATAAATTTGAACAGAAAATTTAAAAAAAAAATTATTATTCATTTGTGAATTTTTTTCATCGGTGAGATAAAAAAAAAAAAAGTGATTGGTTTATTTATGACCAATATATTTCTCTATCAATGTGAATGTTTTTAAGTTAGAAATGTTCTGGTAATATATTTGTTATTTTGTGAAATTGTAATTTTATTTTATGTGTGGCTGGTATTTATAAACTTACGGTTTTTGCTGAACCTTTCCTGAAAATATTATTCAATCACAAACTTACTCGGTATAAAAAAGGTTGCTGAGAAACTATTTATCCAATTTATTATTTATAATTATTATTTTAAAATATTATTAACCATATGTTATATTGAAATCATTATGTGAAAATTTATATTTATTTAACACTTAAAAATTTAACATTTTACTCCCACACAAATACTTTTTAGAGTTTCATAATTGTGTAATTTGTTTCTTTTTTAAGATAGTTTGTAACAAATTTGAATGAATAATTTACTAGAATATGAAATATATTACCTTGTCTCAATGACATTAATTTGATAATCAGAGCCAATTGATATACAACTCCATTTATCCGAATCAATTGGGATCAAACTCCACATTCGGATAATCAAAATTTCTGTTCATTGCATTTCTTTGGAAAAAAGGGTCTATTTTAATTAACTATAGTATATTGAAAAATGGGAGGAAAACTACACATTTAAAAAAAAATAACTGTAATCAATTGAATGAAAAAACAACAATTTTGCATGTTATGGTACTTAAAAGTGTTGTTCATTAATACAGTGTGCATGTACAGTGATGTAAATGAAAGTCAAGGCTTGATTAACATTTCGTTCATAGTATGGTGTTTCACTGCTTTCATCCGTTTTCGGACAGACCAGTCGCGTTGAAGCAGACTTGGCCGAGAGATTTTACCTGGGGTCACAATGGGGCTGACGTTTCGTCCTCTTCAAAGCCATCAAATGCTTCAGTAACTGATGGTCCCGTATCTGCTTCAACTTGGACATTAAGGTCATCTTCCTCCTCCATACTTTCAATCTGTCTACCATCATTTGCATAATTCGAAATCCAGGGTCTGGCTCATATAATTCATTCTCCTATATCTCAAGCATTAACTTCTGAAAACCCAGGAATTTTCAAAAGAATGTTTCTGAATATTTACACATTATTCTCATATTCTTTCTTCTCTTGCCTTTATTTTTGGGGGGTGGCTTTTTCAATTTTCACATTTCCGCCTTCTCTTCTTAACTCTAATTTATTTTTCCAAAATTCTGAAAGCGATTCGAATAATCAACGATTCGTATAGACGGATAATTGGAGTTCTATTACACTTTAATTTGTTACAACAAAGAATTTCTGTAATTAAATCTAAAAATTAAAATAATTATATCAAAAACTTTGCAAATTTAAAAATATTGAAAAAATTGCTAATTTCGTAGCATTTTTTTTTTATTTAAAATTAAAATTCTATTTCGTGAATTAAATATCAATATAAATATTATTTCATGTATACAACACAATAACTGTCTATGAATTAAAATGATAAATTACCTACAATATTATATAGAAAACAAAATTCACATAATTTATATATGATATTAAAGGCATACATAAAATTAATAATTTTGTATTTTGATATTCTTTAAGTTAAATTAATTTAATTTATAAGCGTTTTACACCAGGTGAAGAATCGAAAATATTTTTCTATTTTTAATACTGACGCAAAAAAATACTTTTATTAGGGTCATTTAAATTTTATAGCATCATTTTGACCATTCGTGTCTCACGAAAGTATATTTTTAGAGATTTAATCGCTAAATTTACATTTGCAGCTTCAGTATGACGTCAAGATCACCTGAAAAAGAAATTATTCACGGCTATCTATACTTTACTTTATTAATCCCCGGGGTAAACGCTTCCTGTTATGGAATTTTTTTGTTTTCCCATCTTTAAACTTATTTTTAGACCTGGAGAGAAATTAAAGGTACTTTGTTTAAGGCCAAATTAATCTGTTACGCTTACATAGATTATGAAAATTCTTAGTTTAATTAATGTAAATAGAATTTACAAATCCTTTTGCGTTTGATTATACTGATAAGGAACCTTGTTTTGAAGTATAGTTTCTATTCTGAAATAGTATTTTTTCTTGATAAACACTAAGCACAGTTTTACACATTATATTTAAAGACTAAAAATTGGTAATTGATTAAATTACTTATTTTATTTAATTAATGAAAATTGTTTTGTTGTTTTTTTTGAAACTTCAACATGTATTATCATATTAACTTTTTCCGATTAACAAAATGTGATTCAAAATTAGCATATACTCATTCAACTTTAAATACTGTTATTCAATGTATAAAAATATAATTTGTGTTTAGTGCAAATATTTCTTGACAATACATTTGCTTAACAAATATTTTATTTCATATTGCGAACATTTAAATATAGGTAATTCGTTAAATTTTAAAACATTGCAATACAAAATGTGCATATAATATTGCTTAAATGTAATTACACTCTATTCTTAATAAAATTTATTAATTTAATGAATACTATATATTATTAATATCGAAACTTTAATTGTTGCTATTAATGCCCATTTTATTTTAATATAAAAAATAATAATATATTTAATTAACGAAAGTGTTATCATAACAATTAATAATATTTTTAATTTAAAAGATACTGTATATTTTATATTTCAGATAATTAAAAAATCTTTGATTAAGTTTAGAAAAATTGTATCCAAAATATCTATTATGAAGGTAATACAAACTTAACTATATGAAAAGCCTGTAGTATATATATTTTTGGGCATACTTATTTTCTTCTTTTTTCAAGGTAGAGTAACGTGAAACATTTTTTTAACTTCTAGTGATGAATAACTTATAATATTTGAGCTATTTTGTAGATGAATATATAACATTTTCATGTTTAAAATCTGCAAATAATTTCCATTTGTTTGTCTACGGAAATAAAAAAAATATTTTTCTATCATTCTTAATCATGTTATAGAAGAGTAATACTTCTATAACATGATTAAGAATGAACTGAGAAGATCTTTCTTATTTTATATGAATTCTAAGAAAAAATATATAATGTCATTTTCAGTGATTATAAAAACTTTTTTTATCTTTCTCCTAAATTTTAATGTAAAATTATACACTACTGGCCATTAAAATTGCTACACCAAGAAGGCGACATGCTACAGACGTGAAATTTATACGAAAGGAAGAAGGTGCTGTGATATGCAAATGATTAGCTTTTCAGCGCATTCAGACAAAGCAGGCGCCAGTAGCGACGCCTACATTGTGTTTAAATGAGGAAATTGTTCAGCCGGTTACTCATACACAAATTGCATTTGAACGTTGTTGCCTGGTGAAAAGTTGTTGCGATGCCTCGTGAAAGAAGGAGAAATGCGTACGTTTCTGACTTTGATAAAGGTCGAATTGTAGCGTACCGGGATTGAGTTTTATCTTATCGCAGTGTTGCTGCTCGCGTCGGTCGAGATCCAATGACTGTTAGCAGAATATGGAATCGATGGGTTCAGGACGGTAATACGGAACGCCATGCGGGATCTCAACGGCCACCTATTACTAGCAGCCGAGAAGACAGGCATATTATCAGCATGGTCGTAATGGATCGTGCAACCACGTCACGAGCCGTGAGTCAAGAAACGGGGTCGTTTGGAAGACAACAAGTGTCTGCACGAACAGTTCGACGATGTTTGCAGCAGCATGGACTCTCAGCTCTGAGACCATGGCTGCGGCTTCCCTTGACGCTGAGTCATAGACAAGAGCGCTTCAATGGTGTGATCAACGACGAACCTGGGCGCACGAATAGCGAGACGTCATCTTTTCAGATGAATCCAGGTTCTGTGTACAACATCATGATGGTCTCATCCGTGTTTGGCGGCATCGTGGTGAACGCACATTGGCAGCGTGCATTCGTCATCGTCATACTGGCCAATCACCTGGCGTGATGGTATGGGGTGCCTTTGGATACACGTCTCGGTCACCTCTTGTTCGCATTGACGGTGCTTTGAACAGTGCACGTTACATTTCTGGTGTGTTACGACCCGTGGCTCTACCCTTTATTCGAACCCTGCGAAACCCTACGTTTCAGCAGGATAATGCCCGACCGCATGTTGCCGGTATTGTACGGACCTTTCTTGATACGGAACATGTTCGGCTGTTGCCCTGGCCAGCACGTTCTCTAGATCTTTCACCAATAGGAAACGTCTGGTCAATGGTTGCCGAGCGACTGGCTCGTCACCAAACGCCAGTCACTACGGTTGATGAACTGTGGCATCGTGTTGAAGCTGCATGGGCATCTGTACCTGTACATGCAATCCAATCTCTGTTTGACTCAATGCCCAGGCGTATAACTGCTGTTATTACTGCCAGAGGTGGTTGTTCTGGGTACTGATTTCTCAGGATCTATCCGGCCAAATTTTTTGAAAATTTAATCACTTGTTATTTCTAGTATAATATATTTGTCCAATAAATATCATTTTGTTATCTGCATTTCTTCCTGGTGTAGCAATTTTAACGGCCAGTAGTGTACATAAAGCATGTACTTATCATTAGAAAACTTATTTTATTTTTATTTTTAAGATATTTTTTTATTTTATTCAAACAA
This sequence comes from Latrodectus elegans, assembly GCA_030067965.1. NCBI lineage: Eukaryota > Metazoa > Arthropoda > Arachnida > Araneae > Theridiidae > Latrodectus > Latrodectus elegans. The sequence continues at coordinate 100,137,516 of CM057813.1, forward strand.
TCTATGAAGATTAAAAATTTTGCATTGCTTCATTTTTTCCCATTAAAATGATCATTTGTATTTAAAATTATTTTTTTCTAAACATATTTTCCTACTTTCACATATGTATCTTGTGATTTAAAATATATTGTTTTCAATATATTCATGTGATTCCAAACTAAAAATATTATTTATTTATATTTTACAAGTATAATATTATTACATAGATTGCAATTTCTCAGCCTGCTACACAATGTATATCTTAAAATATATTTGGAAACATTTGTGTAAAAAGCAAAATATAAATATAAAATCAAACGAATAATACATATACGCAAATTTATTGCTATCATATTATTTAAAATTAACAAAAATTATATCATTATTTCTTACAGTTTTAACGTGTTCTCATAGTAACTTTTTCTAGGGAAATTAATTCAAAACTAGCATAACATTGCTTTCAGTTTTTAAGTTAATCGTATTCCTTTACCTTTGTGAAATTATACTCTATCAAAGTAAATGAATTGTGGTCTACCGTCCTGAAGGATGAGGCTCAATTCCCAATGCCACCAAAGACCCATTGAGTACATGTGATGCACATACTCCTCAAATCCGTGGATTCAAGAGTCCTGCGGTCGGTCGTTGAACGGTTAACATGGGTGCAAAGGCCTGAAGAAAACTTTCTTCCCCTTCAGATCAATGTTAAAATTGATGGAGCGGATCCTCTGGTGGTGCCATCTATCGAAGGAGCTAAGAGCAAAATCTTATTTTCACCTTCTTGGTGCTTTGTTTAAAATGAAAAACGCACTTTACCGACTTAAATTCGCATAACCAAGGCATAGTAAGCTTAGCTTGTCCAAGTGTCATTAGTAACAAAAATAAATAAATGAAATAACTTTGATAAAATTTGGTTATTTCCAGCTTTGTATATAAATTTTTGCAAAGTTTAAAATATTTTCAAATAAAAATCTGATTTTTAAAAAATTTCGTAATTTTATTAATTGCATGACATTTTTACAGCAGAATCATAGAAAAGTTCGAAACACTTTAGAGGTCGCACTGAGGCACAACACACACTGAGGTCGATATTTTCTAATGAAAGAAGATTAAACGATTAAAATACGATAAGAATTGTATTTTAATCGTTTAATCTTCTTCCAATTTGAGAAACGATTAAAATACAATAAACGAGGCAATGACATGCTTATAATAATGAAAATATATATAGTTCTGACAACCAAGCGAGAAAAAATTTAAATCATTTATTTAAAATTAAGGTAATTTTAATTTTATTTGTCTTAGTTTATTTTGCTTATATAAAAAATTAATTATTTTCGTCTTTACTTAGAAAATTAAATTCCTAAATGAGAAGCATTTTTTGATTCTAAGTTGTTTACGTATAGATGGCCTATTAGTACCTTCAATAACAGATAAATAACAAAAAATTTTAACAAAAATATTTGTGGGTCCCTGTCTAAAACAAAGCACACTTGTACAAATTATTAAACAAGCCAATTTTGAGTTGTAATAAATGCACTCGAATTCCCAAATATTCGAAATTATACCAAAAATTATTTTTTTTCTTTAATTGACTAATTTTTTTAAACATTCATACCAATTTTCTTTATAAAAAATTTCTAAAACCTGAAACATGAAAGTTGTAATCAAATTCCCCTTGTGGAATCTGGAATTTAAAATTTAACCTAAAATTCCGTATTTAGGAACTGCATCTATATTAGCTGTAAATTAGAAATACTATAAAAATTTTCTATTATATATTCTCTATAGAACATATGCTGCATTATATTAAATATATTATGTTTGAAAAATTATGAAGATATCTCAAAGTAACCTTCATTCTGTACTGCCAGATGTCGATTCCTTATTATTACACATGAATTAATCCCCCCGTTGCTATTGGCTGACGTCAAAGCATCCTACTTAATGCTTGTAGGAAGAAGCTTTCCGGTTGTTAAAGCTTCGAAAATGTCTCCCACTAGTGCATATTTAATCGTAAATGCCTCAGTCAGCATGTATACAATTTTTATGACGCACATATGTCAAAAACCACCCGTTTTCTCTCAGTCCCTCGCTCCAATTAAATAAATATTTCTCGTTTTTTTATCCGCTATGTTCTTTGATCAAGAAAAACATCACGAAAATTTTTGGATACGAGAGAACAGTGGAATAATCCAGTTAATTTTTTTTTTCCTTTCACTGTAACACAGCGATTGGGAATTCTAATTTCAAAATGGATTGTGTAATATGAAGAATTTACTATCGGAGATAATATTGCATTCATCACGTAACACAATAACAATTATATTATTCACACGAAGGTAAAGACAATATCTGCAGTGGATAAAAAAAAACACTATTACTTCGACTTTTTGTGTTACATTATTGCACATTTCTGCGAAAATTTTATACGTTACTGAATGCTCATTACTGTACATTACCTAGTATTTCTTCCATAGTTTGCTAAAATAAATTATAAACCTGATTTCGTAAGAGCATTCATTACATGCGACTGTGATAATACCTAAACGGTTAAAGTTATGCCCCTTATTTCTTGGTTTCGATTCCCATCTTAAGCAGAGTACTGTAGCATGATTAAATGATAATTTCCGATCAAGTTGCCAAATTAAATAATAACTTCCGATCAAGTTACAATTAAAATATAAAAATCAACTTTATAGTAATAAGCAATATAAATTGTGTAAGTTATCAAATGAGAGTAAAATTTTATAATCCAGGCCTTAAAGTTATGTGATTATGCGACGAGTTATGCGTTAATAATGACATAGAATTTGTCAGTTACACTTTGTTGCTTGGACTGGAGTTTCAAAATACGAAATTTTACTTAAATATGCTCAACAATAATTAATTCTTTACTGTGCTGCATGAAAATGAAAGTGCAAGTATTAAAGAAGGAGTCATGGTCTATAGGCATGAAACAACTATTCGACGATGAACTGTGCAAAATTAAAGTTAACGCTGTAAAAAACAGTGTTTTCTTTACCGAAACTAATTACCAGAAATTAATAAATGGTGAACAAAGAGCCAAAATGTCTACTGAAAAAAACATCGAGGACTATTGGTTGATAAATAGATGTTAAAATTGTTGATGACTGTTAAAAACAAAAGTTAACTCATTTATCTTGTTATAGAAGGCGTCAATACTGTACAGTATTGCGTCACAGATTCTGAGTTACTTCACCGCACTTCATGAAGCTTGTTCGCTTATTGGACTCGGAGGACGTGACAGAATGTTGAAAGAACTTTCAGGCCCAAGTACAAAAACATCATACGTCATGATATTGAACTGTACAGTCACCTTTGTAAGCCTTGCCAGGAAAAGAAGGAATGTATTAAAAAGGGCGTTGCTGTGAAACCTTTGATTTTTTCTGAGAATTTAATTTGCTTTGTCATGTAGATTTCATTGGTTTTCAGTCTCAGATAAAGAATACAAATTTATTATGGTGTCACAAGATCATCACACAAAATTCGTGATTCTCAAATCTCTAATGTCAAAAAGAGATGAAGAAGTAGCCGACAACCTAGTGAACATATTTTCATCTATATTACACTCTGAAATTTTTTTAAATTACGTCCTTATGTAGGCTTTTTTGGGCATAATAAGTCTTGCAGTCCAATAAAGAAAGGAAGTATCTCCAGGAGTGGAGAGCGTCTTGAAATGTGAAGAAGTGCAGGCTTCCTGGCGGGCAGAACATTTCCAAAGATTCTTCATCCATGTCAACATGTTCCCTACATAAAATGCAGTCGGGTGAATCCCCAAGCCCTATGTGATATAGATGTTTCTGGAGAAAATCATCCCAGTAAGTAACCTGAAGCAGGAGACTCCCATAGATCTAGGTAGATCTCTGGGGATACATGAGCTCAGCAGAGTCCTCCAAGAGGCATCAACTGCATTCTCTTTGTAATAAATTTTTCGCTGGTGATGGATAACCCGTTTTAGAATGAGTTTGGCATTTCTCAGGCCAGTAGGAGTATCTGGAGTTTTTAAAAAAGAAACCTCTTTCGCGAGATTGTCTACTTTTTCATTACCAGGAAAGCCGCAATAGCTAGGGATCCATTATAAAGTAATTTCCTTTCCCGCAGACAGTAAAGTGTTAATGATGGTTTTACAGTTAAATTCTATAGATGTAGGTAGGAGAGTATAATTTGCCACTGAATGAATGGCAGCCTGACAGTCAACAAGAAGGACAAATTTCATTTTCGAGAAATCTAAGAGGATTTTTCGAAAATGAAATTTGTCCGAGAAATCTAATTTTTGGAGAGCCATGTAAATTGCATACATTTCTCCATCAAAATTGTCTGAGTTTTTTCCAAAGGCTTCTCCAAAGGAAAAATTTGGAGAAGACACCAGCTTCCGCTCTCCCAGTACTTCTCTCAGCTGATCCGTCAGTATAAATGTTCATCCAATTGTCGAATGGGTATCTCTCATTAATAGTAGCAAGAGCAGCAGCCCTGAGTTCTGCCTGAGGGGAGACTCCCTTCTGAACAGGAAGAACAAGGTCGAAAACAGGAGTGGCATATTTCAGCATACCTGGGAAGACAGGGGGTCTGGCTGTAAGGGCTCTATTACTTGGAGTGCCAAGTGAGCTGTAAATTCTCTGGAATTCTGATAAAAATGTTCGTTGTGTTTTTAGTCTCAGAGTGTTTGATCAATAGTTATTCCAAAAACCATCCCTACGTAGTAACCTTTCACCAAGAACCAAAATAGCAAAAACTCTCTTATCGTGCAAACGATAGGAGAGTTTTCTCTCTGAAAATGGTAGGGAATTTGCCAATAATGTGATGACAACTTTGAAAGAGTTTTGGCCAGTATTGAAGATCGTCCACGGTAAGCCTCATCATTCACGAAGTGTAAAGTGTAAGTGTAAAGTGTAAAAAAGGCAAAGTAAAGTGCTAATCAAGATATCGAAAATATGTCTTGTATTTGGATCCAAGGTATTAAATCTGACCGCTGGAGTGAATGACTGCGTTTCGCACAATTTATGAAAAAAATAGCTTATCATTCTGGGATCCAAAGAACAAGTCTATACAGGACTAAACCAACAAGACAAAGACATGCTCACCGAAGAGACTTTCTTTTCTGATACCTGTTGTATGCGTTTAAAGGAAACAAATGATGCACTTGTATGCAAAATGTATCGTCAAAACAAATCATTTCTTCTGTGTCCATATTACACATATTTTCTGGAATATTTGTTTCAAAATGGAAAATTCTATCGAAAGTAAAATAGACACAAAAATCGACCTCGAAATATAATCCAAAATTGTAAAATGAATTTCGAAAAAAATTTCTCACTGTTTCCTGGGAGCTACTGAGGGCGTTCTTATTCCTGAAGTCGACAAGGGGCGATGTGATTGCGCATTATATTGACAGCTGTAATGAGTGTGATTGAATGGTTTCTATAGACTTGGAACTTCCAAAGAAATTTTAAAGTAAGTATATTCGAGATCACAATTCACTTTAAGCCCTAAGAACCTTCTTAGAACTGAACATATTCCTGGCCATGAAATTTCTCTCCGGACAGTTGCGACCGCTCATTCCAGTAGCAATGGACAAGAACTCGTCAAATGCATGAGTAAAATTAAGTGCCAAAGTAGGAAATAGCTTTGGTATAAAATGTAATGAAATATTCAAAATTTCATTTAAGTCTGCCATCTTTTGCTACAAGTAGGTTAATTTCTTTCTTCTTTTTTTTATAAAAATTTTGTTTCCCATAAAAAGAAAGAGATAAATTATTTTTTGTACAATTTTCATTTTTGTTTATGCAATTTGAATAAACTTATTTAATACTGATCTCATTACGTATTTTTCAAAATAACATTTGCATTTTTGATAACTGCACATTATTTTCATAATAATCTTCATCTGAGCGTCGTTTTAATACTTAGCCTGAATTCAAATTTGTCATTCTATAGAATGCATAGTTTTTATATACAATGCCTAATATATATATACAGGGTGAGCCATAAATTCATGTAAACTTTAAAAATTAATTAAAAAAAGCACAAATGATATTAAAAAAGTGTGGTTTACTCCAATAGCATCAAAAAGAGGGAAGATTTTTTTTATCAACAAAAAAATAAGTTCAAAACATGGCCGATAGGTGGCACTGCGGTGCCTACACGAAGCTGATTTATGCAAATCAAGTTGACAATAAAACACCTGAATGGACATGGACTCTTCATTTTATGCCGCCCCCTCAGTAAAAACATTTTTTTTATTTGCGAACGTTTGGTGAAGACCGAGGGATAAGTCGAGGCTGTAAGATCAAATGGCCCCCACGATCACCACATTTGACTCCTGTAAATTTTTGGCTGTGGGGTTTCTAAAATCCTTGGAGTACCGGTCCACCCATTCCACCTGGCGGAACTTAAAGAAGCTTAAAGAAGACTTAAAGAAGAAATGGTCTGCTGAATGCAGCAGACCGTGTCTGGGATTCCTCCAGACATGCTGTACTCAGCTGTCACAGGTGTTGAGGCTCGCTTTACTTGCCTCATACAATTTGGTGGAGGTCATATTGAACAACTTCAGCTTAAATAAATCTTTGAAAAGCCAGAATTGAATTAGTATTGTGTTAATTTGCCTAAAACATTCATCATCAGAGCCAACTACGACTTTTTTAACTAATATTTTTTGTTCTTAAAAAAAATCCACCTTTTTCGTGATGCCATTCCTGCAAACCACACTTATTTAACATCATTTGTTTTTTGTTTTTTTTTTTATCTAAGTTTTATAGTTTGCACGAATTTATGGCACACCCTGTATATGTACATACATATAAATGAATATGTGTATGTATTTTATTTGAATTTATCAGAAAAGAAAATGCCGAAAATTATCATTCCATTAAACAAACTACTAAAAACTATAAATTTTAAAAAATGCTTAAAAATTAATTTATTTTTATATCGGAATATTATATTGTTGTGGTAAATAATAAAAGTTTATGGCTACTAATTTAAGTATAAAAAATTATCGATCATTAATTTTCGAATTTATGATAAATTATGTACAATTTACTTATGATAACTTATGTCAGGGTTTTTCATATGCATTACAAAGAGATTTATGTATTTATTGAAAAAAAGTTTAATTCATACTGTATACAAATTAAGAAGTTTTGGGGAATTTCGAACAAAATATGCAACAAATTAATGAATTCATTATTTTTTGCCAAGCACAATTGAGAGGATTTTATATTAATCAAGCTTGTTTTATTCTATAACGAAGATTAAGTTTTTTTCTTACAAAATACTGAGATAACTATGTTATTAAATCTTAAATTTAGTTAAGTTGTTAAATCTTAACTTCAACTTTCAATATTAAGTAACCCAATTTCACCAAATCAAAATAAATTTTAAGAATGAAAATACTTAATAAATAAAATTAAATTTATCAAATTAATAATAACCGTAGCAAAATATTCCTCCTGTATCATTCCCAATAAAATATTGCGAAAAATTATTTTAAATCTGAAAAATAAATTTCTGAGTCATAAATGCGTGAACCATAGTTTATTATACAATCTAAAGTTATTTCAAGATATCACAAGTTCATGTATTTTGTTATTTAAATAACTAGTATTAGAAATAACCGTTACTACCAAAATATTATTTAAGTACTTAAACATTTTGATAGCTGTTAAAAATAGCTGAAAAAACTGAAATATATGCAAATTCTAATAAAAACAGTGAAAAAAATTAGGTGAATTGGAAATATGAATTTGTAGCTAAATCATAAAGTTATAATAAAAATCAACAAAAACTGCTATTTTATTTAAGTAAGTTGCTTTTATTATAATTATAAAAAGAACTTGTTATACAGTATGATATGAATGGAAAAATATTACTACTTTAATATTCAAACTTTCCTGATTTTCAAATTTAAAAGCAAATATCATTTGAACGCATGTTGGGAAATATTTTTATTGTTGTTGGTTGTAATTTCTTTGACCTGTTCTTTGATTATGATTTTTAAATAGATTATTAGCTAATAGTTTTTTCCATCAGTGTTCAAAAAGGATCATAAATCAAGAATATTTTTTAAAAAATCAAGGATACAAATATGTAACAGTTGCTGAAAAGTTTTTGGATAATTTAGCGGTTTCTGAAAATATGAATAAGAATTTGTCATTGAGCCAAAAATAGACACGAGTTTCTTGTGTTCATACAAACACTTGAATAAAAACTTCCCTGAATCAGAAAAAACTGCTTTCTTCAGAACAGATGTTGTTTGAAAAAAAAAATCTCACTCAATTATAACAGACTGCTTCTACTTCAAGCATCTTAAAAAAGACTTCAATAAAGCGTTTCTTCTAATGTATGTCAAAGTCAATCTAAACGGAGAAATAAACGAAGAAGTTTTATATTAGTTCATGAAAAACGAGATAATTAAAATTTATTAAACACTAAAATTGTCAACAACCTATAAATTTAAAAGTAAAAATACATATTTATATTTTTAAAGTACAATATAAAAACGGTAAGAATTCTCTGAGAAATTTAAGATAAAATAAACTGAAACAAAAAAATTCTTTGTGTATACTGTACTGAAAAATGAATAAGCCATTTTAAATTAGTTCATAAAAAAACCAGATAATTAAAATTTATTAATCAACAAAGTTGACATCAAAAGATACATTTGAAAGCAAAAATGCATTTATTCTTTTAAAATACAATATGAGAACATTAAGAATATATTCCATATACTAAAAATTGAAACAATATATTTTTTGTCTAAAATAATAATATTTTTTCCTACGGCAATTTAAAAATCAAAATTATAATATTCTAATTTTGTTCTGTAAATTATTTATGTAACCATTACTTTCTTAATGCTACAACCCTAATGCTCCCATACGAAACTTCAATGAATACCAACTAAGAGACATGCGTCTAGACATCTTATTACATCACTACACCTTGCTAATTTAATACAAATATTAGCGGAGACGTGAAAATCTTTGTTCCATTAGCCAAATATTGTTAATGCTTGATTCCGGTGAAAATGTACGCAAAATTTTGGAAGAAACAAAAGATTTTAGAAATTTGTTGCTCGGATAGAATTATTTTAAATGAAAGAAATTGGTAATAAGTTAAAATTAAAAAATAAAATACAACGAAAGTTATTTCACTTATTTAGGAAATTTAAAATATTTTAATTTATACTTACAAATTTCATAACGTTATCTAGGAAAAAATTACAAAATTTAATTTATACAGTATGACGTTACTTATAAATTTACAATTCTTAGTAAATCATGTTGTATATTTTTCAATAAATACTTTTCCAGAATTCAAATTAAAAGTTAGTTTTAAATAAGACACACACACACACACATATATATATATATATGACCCTAGGACATAGGTTTAAGAAACAAATGCCTTTTTCAAGTGGTCAACTTAAAGTAAGTCCCCAGTGTTTAGATCTCAAGGATACTTTGTATTCAATTTTATCTACCCACTGAAAATATAAAAGTTAGTGTCGACCTTATCCTGCCCAAGTATGCAATCTTAGATGCAAGAATTTCTATCACTATGCTGTCGGGTTTCGATCTGCCATACCAAGAGAAATTAGTTCTCTTGGAGGACATTGCAACCAATTACCCTAATTAAACGCGATGAATCTTCAATTAAGTAAGGATTTGAACTTATTACCTCTTGATAATGAGGACGAAGCCATAAAGTGCCCAAGTGTTCACTGTGCTCCCTTCATTCACGCCAAGTGTTCACTTCATGCGAAGCCCCAGGTGTTCATTGTTATAAAGCATAACAACGGGGTGATTATGAAAACACTTTTGGAATTAATATAACTCACAAAATAAAAGATTCCCTCTCTCGCAAAAAAAGAAGAAAAAAAATTAAATAGAAAAGGATCGCACAAAACAGGTTTGGATACGCATTATTATGTATAAGTGTTAAAAATCAATAAAACATGAGGTTAAATTACATGCATAATATCGTTATTTCAGTCTTTTTTAAGAAGAAGCTTTTTCTCGAAAATATAAACTAGTTTTCCAAGTTTTTTCCATTCTCTTGTTGTACAAAATTTAAATTATAGTGACCTTAAGGCATTG
>CM057813.1:100152612-100452612 GCA_030067965.1 Latrodectus elegans
ATATGAATATTAGTTATCAAAATGGGAGTTCTCGTGTCGGAATAATCAGTTCAACAAATCATAAATTCATTTCTCTCTCGAATGATGTTGGCAATGCCTCACAATCTTCTAAATTTATGCTGCAAATCATGATCAAATTTACTCTAATGTATAAAAAATTGCTGTGAAAGACAAGTGTAAATAAAAATCAAAACATAAAAATGTCTATGATTTACAAATAATTTCAATGAATCAAGAGAACTTTAATTTTTTCGGAATAAATTTCGTTATAAAATACTTTTCTTGAGTGTTTGGCGGTTCATTTAGTGTTTGACGGCTCAATATTTAGGCAAGAAATAAATCCCATTGTTCGCTATGGTGTACCATAAGCGAACATTAAGATCTCAGTACGGACATTGGACCTTAAGCATGTAAAATAATTTGTGATTGCAATGTCTTCCAACTGAAATGATGGGGCTCTGAAGACAGGCCAACTCTTAGTATCTTTTATTTTGTCCCAACTTCTAAATTATTAAAGTCTTTATTTCAAGGCAATGATGACATTCCACTGAATGCAACGTTGTACAAAACACCATTAGATCTGGCCTTTGTATTCAATAAAGCTTAAAACCCAGAAGGAAATCAAATTTGTTACAAAAAGATGCTTTTTTCTGTCATACATTTTGTAAAATGACTTTCGTTTAAAATTATAAATCTTCATAGTATTATTTTAAACAATAATTATTCCTATTTTTCCCATTTCTTTTTATAACTTTAGAATCTAATCTACCAGTCTGATTTGTTATGTAAATGATTATTATTTTAATCATATAAAGAAAAAATCAAAATATTTTTTTGACACTGAAAACTTTTGACTAAATAGTTTTTTTTTTTTTTTAATTACTGAATATAAGTGTTATATTTTTTTAGAATGTTTCAATTTTTATTTTTAAATTTTAAAAATATTTTTTTATATTATTTCTTTGAAGTACTCAATTTTAAGAAAAGGAATAAGTGAAAAAGAGCATGAACTACGTGAATTAAAAATATATGTATCTAATTGAACATATAATGAAAACTACAGGTTTTCATCATAATAACATTTACCTAATAGATATTATTTTTCAAGCAACTGTTATGATTGTATATTAAATTACGTTCTCATATGTTCTTGAAATATTGTAAAAATAATTCGAAATGACATTATTTTTTATTTTATTATTGATTCATTCCTTAATATATGGAATTAAGGAATGCCTTGAAATATTTTAACATTGAAACTAATAAATTGAACTTAATTCTACTAAAAATATATATTAGATTATAATAATTGAGATATTCTAGTAATTTTTTTTAACTATTCGCACATTAAAGATTAAAATCGTGGAAACTGCATTAATATTCACTCTGTGTAAAAACTGCGTTTATTTCTGAGAATTCTTATTCTTAAGCATATATTTTATTATAGGCTTTTTTCTATTATTTAGGTTTCATTTAATTATGGTAAATAAATGTTTGTCCTCCATTATGCTGAGATATATTACAGATTTGTTAGACTGATGTATTAATTCAATTTGTGAATTTGACAAAGAGAATGAATTTACAGCAAAATAGTTATGTGAACTATTTTTGAAATATTCTAATATTTAATAGATTTTAACACAGAAGTATTATACACGCAAAATGTATATATACCGGGTGAGCCAAAAGTTCGTTACAATTTTAAAAATTCATAAAAAAAGAAGAAAGTAAGATAAAGAAGTGCGGTTTGCAAGAACGGGCTCACAAGGTAGTCGGATGTTTTTTAGCAGCAAAAAAAAGTTTTAGTTAAAAAAGTCACCTATAGATGACGCTGACATCGAGAGATTTAGCAGAATTATGCAAATTAATCTTGAGATAAAAGGCCGTGATACTCGAGAATTTCTCATTCGCTTTCAGAATGTTATCATTACCCGAGCGTTGTTGGTGAAGTTGTTCTATTTGAACGGAGAGTCAGCAACTATTGCGTTGCGAAAATTTCGCACGACGAAAGGACTGAAGACGAAGAAAGGCCCCATATCGTGTCCTGGAATAGTCAAGCTTGTCAAGAGGTTCCAGGAAACTGGCTCTTTGGAGGATCGACCACGCAGTGGAAGACCCTCGTTGGCAGAGAGCAGAATTACTGCGGTGGAAACCATAATGAATGATTTAGCGGCGGAATCGCCCATTTGGAGTAGCAGTGCTCGCGAAGCTGGAAGAATATTGGATGTGCCTCAATCTTCGATTCGACGTATCCTCCACGGGATATTGCATTTCTATCCCTACAAACTGCAGTCACTGCAGGAGTTAAAACCGGGAAACACAGCTATGCAGGAATCATTTGCCGAGTGGGTTATGACAAGAATCGAAAACGACCCTCATTGGTTGTTCAACGTTTTCTGGACGGATGAGGCGCACTTCACACTACACGGGGATGTCAACACCCATAACACTCGTATATGGGCAACATCTAATCCTCGTGAATACACGACGAAATCTCTGCATCCAGCAAAGTTGACATTCTGGTGTGGTGGTGTTGACACCTCTTCTTTCATTGTCGGACCTTTCTTCTTTGAAGAACCGTGTCCCAGATTGGGCTGAAAAACGTGCACAGTAACAGTTAAGCGTTACCTCACACTTTTGCGTGACAAAGTCGTACCCGCATTAAATCAAAGAGGTGTGTTATCTGTAATAAACTTTATGCAGGATAGCACAACACCACATAATGCCAATCCAGTAAAACGATTTCTTTGGAGTACCTTTGGTGAAGAGAGACTGATCAGTCGAGGTTGCAAGATCGCATGGCCTCCACGATCACCCGACCTCACTCCGGTCGACTTCTGGTTGTGGGGCTATTTGAAATCACGTGTGTACCGTTCATCTCCTTCAACATTGGCCGAACTCAAAGATTCCATCTGTCGTGAGGTTTCTGAAATTCATTCCGACACATTGCATTCAGCTGTAACGGGCGTTGCGAGTCGCTTTAGTTGTGTCGTACAATGTACTGGAGGTCGTATTGAACAACTGTTATTATCAGAATAAATGAATGGAGCGTACTGTTGTCCTTTTCATTGTGTTTCGGACAGTCAGCACAATGAAAAGGACAACAGTACGCTCGGACAGACTTTTTTTAATTAAAACTTTTTTTGCTGTAAAAAAAAATCCGACTACCTTGTGAGGCCTTTCTTGTAAATCGCACTTCTTTATCTTACTTTCTTCTTTTTTTATGAATTTTTAAAATTGTAACGAACTTTGGCTCACCTGGTATATATATATATATATATATATATATATATATATATATATATATATATATATATATATATATATATATATATATATATATATATATATATATATATATATATATATATATATATATATATAAGCTGACGAATTTGGAAGTTATCATGAATCAAAAGATTAAAAAAAAAATGGAATTGTTTTCGGAAGCATAAAATATACATCGTATTCTATGCATAAAGTAAAGCATTATATTAGTTAGAAGAATTATAAATTCATACTGAAACAATATTCATACCATTTCATAAAATATTGCTCCATCAATTTTAAAAACAGACACAAGAAATATTAGCTTTCAATGTGATAAATAAAAAGTTTGAGTCAATTTATAAAGCAATGCGAAGTTTCAGAAATTTAACAAATTAATAATTGGAGATTTTGCTTATAAGTTTTTTTTTTACTCATTTGCAATTTAACAATTTCATAATAGAAATTTCTATTCAAATTAATAAATATAATATTGTATCAAAATTAACATATCTACCAATTTTTTTATTTTAATAATTCAGACTAAATATGTCAAAATAAAACTTCCTATTATTGACAGATTCTTGTATTATAAATTGAAACAACTATTTTTGTTATACGTAAATACTGAGATTAATTTTTCCTTACTTATAAATAAAAGATTTAATAATTGATTAATAACTAACTAATTATCCGTTGTAAAAATGTAAGCTATTTTTTCAAGTATATTCCTTAGGAGAGAATCACGATCATAGAAAATGAATATTTGATTGCATTTATTTTCATGTCCCTGCTTAACAAATTAATAAACTGATATTAATACAGTTTATTATAAAGCTTAGAAAAAGCAAATCAATGTTAGGCAATTCTAAACTCAAATATATAAATAAATTTACATAATACATACATAAATAAACTTAAATCTGAATTCAAAACTGAAAAATTCAATGGATATCAAAAAATAATCTCTAAATGCAATTTTTTTTATTTGAAAAAAAAAATTTAAACATTAATTTGATTATTAGTTATGGTCTGTTTGTAAATTTTCTAAAATTGTTTTAAAAAGTCTAACATAGTCACATTTTATTAAAGTGAATTAATCTTAAACGTGTTTCTAAATGCATGACATATACATGTGCTTTAAAATGTTTTCAAATATTAGAGGATAAGCATTTCATTTCCTTATTCAAATTTTATCCTCTCTGTTTGGTTAAATATTTCTAATCGGAATTTTTTAAATTTAACTTTACTGGAGATGTCACATAATTTAATATGCCCTAATAATATGAAACTGTCCAATATACCTAGCTCTTATTATGCAGACGATTAGAGACATCAATACGAACTTTAAATATCGTAATCTGTTTCCAAATAATACCTGAATACAATTTGAATCTAATGAAACACATAAAATATATTTGGAACCTTGAATCTTTAAAAAAAGTAAATTCCGTTCACTTGATGTCATTAAAGGTATATTTGCCGTCCTACCATTTTTCATTGCTAAAATTTCATCTTTTAAAAGCTTGAAAGCTTTCACATCTTCAGTGTTTTTAAACTTTTCCTTAAAGTAATACAGGAGGAATTGAATGAGAAAATTGTAAACACAAACGTCATTAAACTTTTTTATATAAATCAATAGTCTCCGTAATAGAGTTTTTGAAACTAAGTAAACGCATTAGACTCATTGAAGAGAAAATGTTCCCAATGAAAGATTGAATACTGTGTTGTTTCAAGTGTTATTAATTACTGAATCCCTGACATTTAAGTAGTTAATTATATTAAGCTTTTAAATGAAGCCACGTAGTAATAAAAATTAAGTCATTTTATAATATAATTTAAGGCAATTAACACACCCATACACAATTCAGTGATTTCTAAACAATTCTTTAATTAATCGCTAATAGAGTAACGAATAATTGAACAGTTTTCTGAAAAGAAATTCAATTCATTTCTGTGAGATTCTTTATCATTAAATCCTTTAATGAAAATAAATAGTTATGAGGATAATATAAGATAATCACATTAAACAGACAGCATAGTTATCATCGAATCTACTAAAAATAAGCAAAAATATAATAGCTAATAACGATAAAAGATAATATTTTTACATAATATAATTGATTTTTTTGAATAGATATAAAATTAATGAGTCTCGATATAATAACTTTTAAATTTCCTAATCTAATAGAAACGTTAATGAAAACTACACTATTTAACAATTACAAATTTTTGTGAAGTAAATTGATGAGACCATAAGCCAAATTTACATAATGTATAACATAGACATTTTTAAGCAAAAAACTATATCAATTATTATATAATTTATTAATTTAAGTAAATTTAGTATTTATTAAATAAAAATTAGAATATATTATTTTTTGTATTATAATTTAAAAATTAAATTAAAATAATGAAGTCTTCTGTTAATTTTATTTACTTAAATTATAATATTATGTGTTCAAAATTGATAAGTAATTAATTTTAATAATTTAAAATAAACTAGCTGAACAATTTTGAACGGTAAAACTTTTGGCTGATGATTTAAATAGATGATACTTTGCACTAAGCATGTATCTGATAAATACGTTTAATAAATGTACAGCAATTTTATGCTAAAATGCTATATTTAAAGAATTTAATATAAATTAATCTTAACTATGTTAGTGAAGAAATTCTTTAATCAAATATTTTCATTCTTAGCCATGATTTTTATAAAATAACAATTCTATGGAAATATTCACTCATTGCGCACACGCATAAAAAATTTTTTTTCGTTCCATAAATCTTTGCTAATACCGTTCTCTATATTTTCCTACAGGTACCTCTAAATATATTAAAAGCATTTAGGAATTTTACTAAAATTACATAATTTAAAATTTAGTCACTACAAAAAATATTTTGTTAAAATTACTAATCTGTTTACTAAAAATACTTAGTAAAAAAATCGGGTATCATAAAATCCAAAAATTTTTATTATATAATAGAAATATATTTATATACATAAAGAGAGATAAATATGCATTAACTCCCTTTATATGAATTTATATTTATTTCAATTATATGAAATATACGTGCATATGAAGGGAAATAACTTATTCTCCAATTCGGTAACAATAAATTCACTGATTTTTCATAGAAATATTGTTTCTATGAAAAATAAGTACATTTATTGATTTAATTGTTGCCAAACTGGAGTTTAGTTATTTATTGTATATATATATATATATATATATATATATATATATATATATATATATATATATATATATATATATATATATATATATATATATATATATATATATATATAATCCATGATTCCAAAAAAATTCCGAATTTTTTTGGCGATGAAGAAATGTTGCTAAGATGACGTATTGGGACGTGCGCGATGACGTAAATACTAGGGTTAGCGAAATAGAATTTTCTGCATAATTCTTATAGGTCTCCATATGTATGATGTAATAAAAACGATGTTACCGGATACATAAGAATCCCCAATCTCATATTTGTAATCATGGATTATACGGCACCTGTACCATATATATATATATATATATATATATATATATATATATATATAGATTTTGTATATATTTATATATATATATATAAAAATATATACAAAAACTCATGCAAAGTATAATATATATATATATATATATATATATATATATATATATATATATTATACTTTGCATGAGTTTTTGTCTTTGAAGTTTTGATTTATTATGCACAATTTGACACCTTTTATGTGTATATGTTTTGATAGCTGAAAGCAATTTTTAGGTTTTCATTACTCACTTTTTTCATATACAAAAATTTATTTGTGGACTTTTTGACCATTTAAGCTACCCAAATCAAACGTATTATTATTTACAATACAGAAAACTATTATAAGAATTTTAATTCATACCATTCAATATTTACATCCTTCATGCTGTGCTGCATTATTTTTGATCTTTACTGAAGTGGGGAAAAGTTCATTCATGTTTGTGTATAAAATCAGGAAATGATTTAAGAGAACATTACATGGTATTTTGATCAGGCACAGCAAATGAACTTCGCTACACTCTATAATCGCTTTGTTTCAAGTCATTGGTTCTTGGATACGCATGATTCAGAAATGAATTCCATTCTTTCTTTTGTCCATTATAAAGACTGATAGAAATCTCCAAATATTAAGGAAGTGAAGTTAGAAGATAGTTTCAATTTGAAACATCTATGTGTCTTTCCACAACAAAATGAAATTCAGTTGATTACGGTTACCAGTTACAATTCCCTTAATAATTTTCATAGCAAAATACTTTTATTTGATAAGATATCAAATCATATGATACTATTATTCAATAAGTGTCTCGTGATAATTAACACATATTTATTCTTATGTATAGAACATTTAATTATTAACTATGCATAATAATACATTGTAAGCAGATAATGCAACTATGTTAAAAGGATCAAAAATATTTTTTATCACATTTAACTAAATGAAACATTATGATCAGTCACTAACCAAAATATATTATTACAAAATTTATTTTTAAAAGAACTAAATTTGGTATATTTTAAATTGGCTTTTTAATAGATACATTGATAAAAAAATTATTAATATTTTTAATGATACTCAATGTGAGGATTTTTAACTCAACTCTTTTTCTCAACAAGATAAAATAACAAAATAAATTTTCATATTATATAAGGTAGTATGTATAACAATTAAAGTTTGTAAATTATATATATATACGTTATTTTAAAATTTGAATTATATTATTTGTAAGTTTTAAATGAATTATTGGTAATAAAATTTATGAAAAGTGATCAAATTCGGCCTATCAGTAATCTGATGAAATGCTTGCTAACTTATCTTGTGTGAATTTTCCCCGTCTAGTACCGATCATTAAATGTATCTACAAATTTATTTTTCAAATTCAGGGCACTGAAACAACTTTAAAAAAATGCTTTAAAATTGTAATCAAGTGGATAATTCGATCATGGATTTGAATTTTATGTAATTTTTAACATAGTTAAAATATTAAAATAATTTATAAATATTATAATGTATCTAATTAATTTAAAATTATTAAGAGTAATGATTTATAAATATTTGTTTAATTTATAAAATATTTAAATGAAATATTATGGGGCGAAAATTAGAATTTTTGGACAGAATTTTAAAAAATTGTGTGTGCTTGAATTTTAATTAAAACAGTTATAAAAAGTGTTGCAATCATAAACATGTCAGGGAAAAATAAACCAGTTCATTTGTTTTAATGTAGCAAAAACATGGCTCTTCATAACGCATTTCGGCTTGAAGAAATCTTTTAACAAAGAATAGTCTTTCATTTTTCGCTCTCTTCACTTCAGGGATTAAAAATATCCTCCCGACACGGAAGAAATTAAGTTTCTCATAATTACTACTAAATCTCCAAACGTTGGTGATCAGCATTTTATAAAGTTGACACCTCTGCGCCACATTTGCTTTGGTGTTTACACATGAGAAACATCTCGAGATGCGTACATGCGTCCTGTACGGCATCCTGGTGGGTCTGTTATTGACGTCATTGTCGATGACAGACAAACTCTGAAAATAAGTGAAGTGGGTCACAAGTGTACCACATTGTTTTGATGGCGCTAAAAGCTTTCACTCATTTTCTTTTTTTCCTGAGGCACTTTTGTTTTTATGAATTCTCTGTTGTAAGCACCACATTTATTTGGTTTTCGTAGCACGATGCTGTGAAGTTCAGTTTTATTCAGAAAAAGCTTGATATTTCGCTTTGTGTAGAAATACTGGAAAATCGAAAACACTTCGATAACAATTTCAGAGTCTTTTGCCATCTTTTAAATTTTATAAACTTTCCAGTGACGTTTTTAAATTTGGTACTTTAAAAAAGGGGAATTATTTTTGTGAATTTAAAATATAGAAAGTGGTAGTTTAAAGTTATAATCGTACACATTCAACTATTTTTGATTTGTTGAATCAAAAGATAAAATATTTTAGCTATGCATTCGAGTTATTTTTATTTTGTAAGGTTTCATCTTGAGTTTATTTATTTTGTAAGAATCAGTCGTAAGACCTTAAAAGGTCCTTAAAATTGCAGGTCCTTAGTACCTATATTTTTCACTATAATTAATAAATAGTAATTAGTAATTCAAAATTCCACGAAATTAATTATTATCGGCGAATTATTCATAGATTTTTACAAACTTTTCTATCTTTTTTTGAATAGTGTTCTCGATATATTCCTCAAGGGTGTTCTGCAATGTTGAATTTTGTCGTCATAAAATCCTCTAAACTGAGGCTATTTTGTTTCATTAAAAAGAGAAAATAAAAAATAGAAAAAATGTCTGAAGAATTTACTTTCTATACATATATAATTTTAGATCTGTGAGGATTATATTTCTTTTTCTTCTGATTTTATTTTAATTCGATTTTAAGTATAAAATTTCAATGGAATAAAACATTTTATTTTTTAATGTTTTTCCTTAGATTTAGTAATATAGGAGTTCATTAATTCATATAATCAAATATTGCTTCATTGATTTATAAGCAAAATTTTGTGATTCTTTCAAAAATAAGTGAATAATACTCAAAACTTACGCGTTATACTTTCTGTTACTGAATTCATTTTGCAAAATATTACACTTAAAATTATTTCATTGGAAACATTTCTTAATTTTTATAAGGAATGAAACTATTTGCATTAGAATATTACTTTTGTTGATAAAAGTACTTTCCGAAATCATTCTTTTCTTTCTCTTCCCAATTATATTAACGGAGTTATTGGATTTTTTCGACCTTAATTTATGTTATTGCTTGTTGATATTGAAAAAAATTATATCATTAAAAATATCATAACTTTTGCACAAATTTGAAAATAAAAGAAATTTATAATTTTAGTAATTCAAACAAAATCATATATTGCTATTGTAATAAACATTTCAGGCATTTTTTTATACCACCACTTAAAATTATAAAACTACGCTACTAATCTTTACGCAAACGCTTTAGTTTTTAATTTAGAGCAAATAAGTTCTCAGTTTTCTTATTGAAATATATGAAATAAAAAATGAAAATTAAGTAATTTTAGTAATGGAAACATGCGATTCTAATTTTAAGCCGCAATTCCAACCAAAACAATTAATTAGAAATTAGTGATCATTAAGATTAATTCAAAATAAAATATTAAATTACTTTGCCTTTTATTTTTCTTTATAATTAATGTGAGGTAAATTTCGACAATAATTTTAATAAGTGGATGAACATTTTAGAAAATGATTAATTTCTAGTTAATTTTCCAAATATTATTAAAGAGTACACAACTTATTTTTTCCGCGTGTAAATTATAATTCACTTGTAAAAATAAGATTTACCAACTAAGATTTTTTTTTTTTTTTTAGTTCAAATTTGGAAAACAAGTTTCCTTTTAAATTAAAAAGTAATTCAAAGAAAGCTAATTTGAAATGTCCAAAGCTAATTTTCTTCTCGATTTCTTTTGGACCACTTAAAAGCTATTCTCTTTAATTATATGAATTTCTAGGAATTAATGAATTTCTAGGAATTAATTAAAATGATTTTGAAGAGAAAACTAATTTGTTTGTTATTTCTACGCTTCATAAAATTATTTGAAGGAAATTAGAGGACGTAGAGCTTTATTTTTGTAATTTTAAGATATTAATAGGACTTGTGTGGAAATATCTTCTTCAGAAAATCTCCTTATTGTATTGAAACTTAACTTACCTGCTACAATTTAATTAGTATACTTTTATAAATAACTTTTAAGTAATTTTCTCCTTAATCTAAGTAAAACCGCATAAACAAATTAATTAATTCAAAATAAATAGTTGATAAACATACTTTGTTTTTCCTATTGTATAAAATTTGAAATGTTTATTTGTTTTAAACTTACTATACATTTTACTTTTCATCACGTGTGAATTAAAAGCTTAGATAAAACAATCATTTTATATTTATTTTTACATAAATGACTGAAAATATACCAATAACAGTTAGAAGCATTTTTAAGCCGATTTTCCCAATATTTAATTTAAGAAATTGATTTTAATCTATTTACATTATTTAATAAAATATCACTATTGATAAACTATATCATTGATTTCATTTACAATGTTCTTATAATTTTAAAGACAAATATATTTTATTTTGACATATATATTAAAAATATAAATTTCTAAAAAATATTACTCTGTTAATTAAAATACTATTTCCAGGAAAAAAGGATCTTTAAAAAATATGAGTTGTATTATATCAATTATATTTAAGTGTGTGTTCTATAAAAATTGTAGGAATGCTTTCAAATAATCCAAGAAATGCCATTAATAAAAGATTTTCTGTAATATATTTTTAACAATCTAATAAATTTAGGATTAATATTTTTCTGTTAATAATTCTTGATACCGTATTTTTATATTGATCAGAGTGATTTTGAAATTAAAATGTAATACACAAAAAGAACTATTAATACAAAGTACCTGAAACTTAATCAGTGCGTTGTTTATGCAATGATAATACTTCAGCATGGTTAAAACAATTTCAAATTTCACTTTAAATTTTGCTGTATGTGCAACAAAATCGTGAGAAGAACTTTTGAAAGACGCATGCACTAAGGTAATAAAAACATGAAGCTGAATAACTCGTTTTCCTTATTCCCTGTTCTATAACCTGATCACCCCCATTGTTAATGAAATTATACTATCTGAATAATTATATAGTTATTGTTCTCATATTTAGAACACTTAAGAATTTAAGAATAGATTCAATTAAAACAGAGTACGGAAGATAATTTTGAGGTCTGAATAGAGTCGTTCACTGAGTCTGAAACTCAGTAAAGAATGCCAACAGTGCGATGTGACTGCTATGACGTAGCTACTACATTAGAAGCTTGTTCCAAAAATGATGTGAGAAGCTGTGGAGTACAGTAATTGTTAGAAATTAGGGTATGTTGGTCAGTTAGAGTTTCGGAAAAGATTTTGATAAGTTATCCTTTGAAAATAACTCAAGTGCAGGAATTGTTTGTTGCAAACCTTCCAAACAGAGAAATATTTTATTGGTAATGCTTTAACTGGACAATGATATCACTTAGTCCACTTCTACCAAGCAGGATGTAGTCAGTACATAAAATTGCCGAATATGAGTATCAGAAAATCCGAACATTTCTCAATTCTCATTGCACGAAGTTGACCGAGAGGTGTCGTGACATTTTACCTGTTTATGTGCAGATTTCAAACGCTACAAAATTTTGTCCAATTACGACAGTCCATTAGCTTAAGTATCTGAGCAACAACAGAATTTATGAAAGATGTTGAGTGGTACTACACACATTGGTGCATAAGTTAAGAGCTTGCGGGGTAAAAACTCGGAAATGATCAGGTTATAAGCCCCAATTTCCTAAAATCCTGGCCATTTTGATTTCCTAATCGCAAGATTATACGTATCATCTGTGAGTACCTAAAGAATATCATGCAGTACTTACCTACTGTAGCACTGAAATACAGTTCAGTTCGTTTTATTGGCGAGCATATGATTTCATAAATCCAATTCATGGATGATCTCAGTAAAAGTCACATTGATAATCTCATGCACAGTTAAAATTATAACCAAATATCTATAATTCATATTATTTAATATTCCTTTTTTCTGTATTTTGTACCTCACCAGAATTTAATTGCAACTAAGATCAATTTGAATGTTCCTAAAACAAATTAATAATTTAATAAGGGTCATTTTTCCCAACTGAATTTTACATTCAAAATATACGTGGTATATTAATTTCATCAGAAACTGTTCGCTACATAAACATTAAAAATTAAATGAGAATTTTTTTTATACATTTAACTACTTGTTGGAAACGTTCTATTCTATGATAAAATACAGTTTCACGAACACATATTATTTAACTCGTTTAATTGGATAAAAAAGGAGAATATAAAATTTTTTGCTGAGCAATGCTTTAAAGCTTTATTTTCATAATTAAGACATTTATACGAAAATTATTAGGTTATAAGAAACGTCTTTGTCATCATCATGAAACCGTGGCATTTTGTAGCATCATCCCATTATAGCAAAAATATCTAAATAATTGATATTTTTGTTTTTAGGAAGTAAAAGGGAACGAAGATGTTCTTTCTGATACTGAGAAATACACATTCAAAATTAAAATGATTTTCAATTTCCTGTTTCAATTGGGAATGTTCACATTGGCAAACAGAATTTGTCTTTTGAATTTAATTTCAATAACATGTTTATTAAACATTTATAAATGCAGTTACATAATCGATTTATCTTTCAATATCCTCTCGAACCGAGGGATTTTAAATTCATCAGAATTTTAAACGAAAATTACCTGCCATTGAAAAATATTTTTTTCTTCTTTAACAGTTTCTCGTTATTTCAAGTTCACTGAACTTGAAATCTTCGAAAGACTCATGTATTCATCTGCCGACAAAAATCGTTCTACCATAATGGAATTTTGACTTTGAACCTTTATTTTTAATATTTATCTTTGAAAATTTATTCCATTTCAATTTACTCCTACACATTAGATAGGACAAAAAAAGTAAAAGAAACAAATGGATTTACTAAGTAAGTCTATCTGAAATCTGAAAAATATAGTTGTTTGACTTCTGGAAATCTTGCAAGCCATACTTTATTGAAATTTAAAATTCTAAGTACTCTGGCATTAATTTATAAACTTTTACAAATTCAGTTTTTTTTTTTTTAATTTATTTTACAATTGCAAATGTAAATTTGTTTCGACATTTATGAAGGAACGTTACAGATTTAAAATGAGATTGCAAAAGATTTTAATGTGAGAATTATAAAACCTACCTTCTAAGCCTCGAATCAACTTCATAATTTCCATCGTGATAAATGGCTACAATACAGTGACTAATGTTAGCATTTATAGATTGCGCGTAGAAATGGAACAAATATTTAACGTCAAATTATTTCTCAGTCATTAACCATCATATTAATACTCATAATTTCAAATACCTTTTTAATATTCTGAAAAATTAATATGATTATTTATAGTTAGGATTTATTAAAAAATATATATATTAGGTAAGAATTTTCAACTATGAAACATCATGATTTTTATTCTTATTATCCATGAATTTGAAATTATTATTAGTTAAAAATTCATGTATTGATTCTTGGTTGTTATCTTTGAACTTTAAAGTTCAGTTATTAGAATTCAATATTAAACTAAACTCAGGAGCACGACAGCCTATTGAGAGATCAAGGCCTACAATGCTCATATCTGTTTCCTTGACCGAGGACTCTAGGGTGCGAAGCATATGTCCTGGTTGGATAGTTGGAAAACCCTAATACACTGCTAGTCACTCAACTTGCGACACAAGAAAGATAAGAAATATCAGAACTAAATTTATTTTGTAAATAGCATGTTACCAAGTATCCAATGATTAAATTTATAGACTTCTGTGAAGTGCGATTCCTACCAAAATCAGTAACAAGAGTAGCTGCTATAGTTGGAGATCACCGCTGCCACAAACCTTTGCATTCATTCTAAGAAACTTTGGATGTGTTCTTGGGGTACAGAAGACAAAGCAGCTTCCACACGTTGCCAACGTTGATCTGATGTGGCAGCTGGAGATGTAATCAGGGTCAATCTTTGAGCAACCATGGTCCACATGTTTTCTTTTGGGTGAAAGATCCTACTAGTTAGCCGGCCAGGAAAGCAGTTCAATCTGACAATTGATGAAGAACCCTTGGACAATGCATGCCATGTGTGGTCTCGCACTATCCTGTTGAAATATGCCTGTGGGTAAACTCTGGAGGTAAGGAAGGACAACTGACTCCAACACTTCGAAAATATAGCGCTGACTGCCTAAAGTACCGGCAATGCGTACTAAAGAAGTGCGAGAGTATCCAATACCGCACCATACCATAATACCCAGTGCAAGACCAGTGGCATGGTGCATAACGCAGCTGTTCAACATCCTCTCTTCATGGTGTCTCCAAACTCGAATCTACCATTGTGGTGTTGCAGACAGACATCATAACTCGTCAGTAAAGACAATTTCATTTCATTCTGCCGTCCACATCCTTCTTTCATCGCACCACTGGCGATGGACACGTCTATGATTCTGCGTCAAGGGTAGACGACGTGATTAACTTCTTGCTGACAGACCACTTTGCTGTAGACAGTGTCGAATAGTACGCGCAGATACTGGATGATGCGTTACAGACTAAATGTGCTGTGTCATTGTTCGTGATGTGGCTGAGTGATCAGTCACTGCCATGCGCACAATTTGCCTGTCATCACGTGAAGTGGTGCACTGAGGTTGATGCGATCGATCCCGTCGATCCATCGTACCCTCCTGCATCCAACAATAACACATCCGTATTACAGTTGCTTTGTTTCGTCCAACACGACTACCGATTTCCCTGAATGATAATCCACAATCTCGGTAAGCCACTATCGTTCCTCTGCCGAACTCGAATACTTAATAAAAAAATGATCGCTGTTTTCTACGATGTATAATTGATCGTTTTTTTTTTTTTTTTTTTTTAAACCACAAGAAGAACACAACTGCCGAACTTGAAATCAATGTAATCTCTAATCTTCAGCATTTTGAAATGGCACCACAGGAACGCGTGATACGCGTTTGCGCTGAAATTCTAATCATTTGCATATCTCACCTCCACTAATACATGTTGTAAATTTCATGTTGTTTACATGCTTCTTTCAGGGTGTTGCATTTACGGTGGCCAGCAGTGTATTTAGTTCCTAATCATGTTTGATACTCAGTTTTATCGACTAACACAGGGGATGAAAAGTTGAGTGACCTTTTCTAGCCTGAGAATAGAACTTCGGAACTAAAAGTTTGGAACGTAAAAAATTACCAACACGCCACCGAGCTTTTAAAAATGGGAACGTTACTTTATCTTAAATTAAGGATACAATATATTGAGTTTATCTTCAAAATTTTGAAATAATATTAAATATTTAAGCACAAGTATTGCCATTTATGTAATGAAAAAAGCATAAAAGCATATATTTATTTGTCCTTTGAACATATATAACTTAAAAAATATTATTTGAAGTAATTTTTAATTATAACTGCTTATTTTAAGAAATATATCTTTTTTTTATTTTATTTCAAGTAGAAAATTTGACAAAGAATTTTTTTTGTTAGATTTTCTGTTTGAAATGAAATATTTCGAAATATAACTGAGAAGTTTTATAAAAATAAGCTTATTTTGATGGATAGCATTTGTCATTATTATTCATAATTCAAGCAACAAATGAATAGGTCAATGAATAGGCAAATGATCAGGTTGCATATTTTCTATAAATACCAAAAGGTTTGATAAATAGTTTTGAACTATTAAGTTGAATCTCGGCTTGTCAAAGTACAGACAATTTCACGAAAGACGAATTTTTGTTTTTAAAATTTCAAATAAAATATAATAACAACCTTAATGCAAAAAATATTGAAATAAAATTAAAATATCTTTTTACAAGGTCATTTTAATATTTTTTTTCCCATTAAGGCTTCAGTAACAACTCCATTGAACTAACCATTGAAGTCTTAGACAATAAAATTTAAATAAACACGAGTACGTTACCATCGTTTGATTAAAGATTTAATCAAAAAATTCAAGAAATATATTTGGTATTTAATAGCTATCATCATTTGGTATCAATCATTACTTTTCGGCTTAAAATTTTACTTCAATTAGGGTTACATTTTCAAAGAAAAATCTTGTCTTTCGCTTTCTCAATTTATTGATGAACATTTTTTTGAAAAAATAAATAAGGAATAAATTAAAAGACATCAAATTTTTTTTAATAACAACAATGCACAATTTCATTTTCCATAATGCCCGGCGAGTAAGATATTTCAACTCAGGGAACACTCAGTGGGTGTGCCATCGCGACAGTCTTCATAATTGATAAATAATAACCAAACAGAAAACCCCAGAATTAGACTGCTATTTCCAGAGGTATCATTTCACATGGAAGACATTGCGACCACTACATATTTAGTGTATACCAATTAACAGTAGCGAACTAGAAGGATCTTGGATTGGATCCTGATTGGAAGACACTCCCTACCGATAGTGAGAGAGAATGAATGCTATTAGGAACCAGGCAACCGCGGCCTAGGGCAGTTTTACTAATAAAATATATTTGCAAAATGAAGAATTAATTTTGATAAATGAATAAAATTTATGTATATATTTTACTTGTCACTGAAGAAAATTACTGAATCTGGTATTACCTAGAAAATTGTATCTACAAATAAATTTTATAAATTGTGCTACTAATTATAAATTATCTACTACATTAAAAAAAAGTCCATTGACTTCAGAAATAGAATGGTACTTTAAATTTATAAATAAATAATACAAAAATCCTCTAATTATTTACAAATTATTTAACATTAAGCTCTATTAATGATATTTTATTTCGACACGATTTAAGAAAAATCTCTACTGTAAAATACTCTTTGGTATTTAAACAATAATTTATCAAAGTTTTACTGTATCGCTAATAACAGTCACTTAAAGTAGAAAAGATTAGCCTATAAAGCATTTTACTTTTATTAGATTCTAATAAATTTTAATCATAAAATCATCTGAAGAAATAGTTCATGTTTATTAAGACATCTGGAAAAAAAAAAAAAAAAAAGACTTTTGGAGAAGTAGCTTAAACGGCATTGCTTGAAACACCAGGAACAGTTTTCGCAAATGGCGTAACAGCAAATGTAACTACTGAAATTCTTACGTAAATCTAACTGACATTGAATAAAAAAAAATTTTTTGTTGATGACAGTATCCGTAACTTAGAGTTGCATAGGGTGACAGTGAAATACAAATATTAGACTTTTTAAAAAGATTGAATTTTTTGTAAGAAGGTGCAAATAAATGTAATATGATTGCGCGAATGAGAGTGAGAGTATATACAAGAAGTAAAAATAAGTAAATATATATTTACTTTTCATCTAACTAGATGGTTAACTATGTAAAATGGTATAATAATGCACTCTTTTATTTTGTTAACTATCTAGTTTTATTAATTAACAATTAAAAATTGTAATGTTTATAAAAAGTAAAAGTAAATTCTAAAGTTGAATTGTGATTGGATATCATTTAAAAAAAATATGGTTCTAAAATTAATTTCTTTGATTTCAGTTGGAATAGCAAATGTTTGTAATTAAAAAATATTAATATTATTGTCTTTTGGTTAAAAAAATATTAGAATTATATAAGATAATAGTCTGAAAATAGTTGAGAACTGAATTTGAATAAAGAAATATTTATTTTTGAATTTTGCGTATCAGTTATAACTGAAATTTTATGGAATTATTAATAATAGTTTTTAAGTATGAAATTTAACGAGAAACATTCTGATTTTTTCAGCAAATATCATTATTTAGATTGATAGCAAAATGCTCGTAATTTGTTTCTTTTTACTTTGTAGAGATAATATATATCAATTGATGTAAAATTGATCTTTATAACATAATCGATTGATATAACGATATAAATGATGAACGAAGTAAAACGCATCAATC
Organism: Latrodectus elegans; assembly: GCA_030067965.1. Lineage (NCBI taxonomy): Eukaryota > Metazoa > Arthropoda > Arachnida > Araneae > Theridiidae > Latrodectus > Latrodectus elegans. The sequence goes on from CM057813.1 coordinate 100,171,447, forward strand.
AACAAAATTCCTCTTTCTAAAATAAGCAGTGCAAAGTACGCAATTTTAGAAAAACGGAAGCTTTTATTAGTTAAATGGAGCATCTGATACAACTTAATGCCATCCATAAAATAAGAAACTTTAAAAGGAACCGCTTAGATAACAGAGAGGGTTTAAAATCGTCTGCAAGTGCTTGCTGCCACTACAATCGAAATCGTAAATAACTTTACAATTATTTTCTTTTTCTGCTTGTTTTGAGAAAGTCCAATAATTATTTTTCATTTACTTCCATCTTTATTAAAAAACGCATATAATATATCAATGACTCTTTGATACGCCTTTTCTATACCAAACCACGTGATCAATTTACTTTAGCCCATCATAAATCTATTTCGAAAGGTAAAAGTATTCCACACGCCTATGGTATTGTCATTTGTTGCCACCTGCTTTCATACAGTCCACCTTTTGTACCGATCCTTCCACTCATATTATCAAATTTTGTAAGTTTGAATTGGCAACAGCTGCCATACACGTGACGATTTGTTGTCATTTGTAAGGAAATTTTCCTTTCAGTTTTCTCTTTCGTTTTTTTGCCAGTTCATGTTTGGATTTCAATAGAATAACATCCCATTCAACTCTTCCTATATTTTTTGTGCTTTTGTTGATATGTTAGCTTAAGCTTTGTGTTTGGGTTTAATTTCTAGCGGCATTGTCTATTTTGTGGTTGTTTAGGTGTTGTCACTAGTTCTCGAAATATATGATGGAGAATTTAGGTCAAATTGTATATTATTTATGGATTTTATTAGTTTTTCCAGGTTCCAATAAATTTTTTTCGTTGCTATTTGAGCTGCATTTAAAAACTTTTATACTTAATTTTAGTTTATTTATATCATTTTCAGAAAAAAACACAGTTGTTTAATTTTAATAAAATTAACTTCTAAATTTTTACACCTTTTTATTCAATAAGTTATTTATATTCTATTTATTCTAAATATATACGTTACAATATTTTTCTGTTTTAAAGAAAGTTGCACTATAAATTTCTTAAATGCAACAATATTTGTATATTCGTATCCACCCATTGAATGAAAATGCATGTATAAAATAACCGAGATTAATTATTTTTATCTAACATGTTTATTCATTTGTTTTAAAGGCTTAAGCAGTAACATAAATAATTCTGATTTAAAAAACCCCACGATTTGTTTTATAATTTACTGGGGTTTTTTTTCCTTTTAAAAAATTATAATTTAATAATTTATTAATAATTAATAATATATTTTCTGAAACAGGAATAAGAAATAATTAATCAGTCGTGCGCTATAATTTAAATATATAACACTTGCAATTTTATGACTTAGCAGAAGAAACAATTTTAAGTATGAAATCCCTCATGCAAATATATCCTTCTCACGAAGATGTGCGAGTTTAATCATGTGCTGCGAATTAACACTGCATACATAATCTGCAAAATTAATGTAGAAAAAAAACTAAATGTATTCCGATAAAGAAAGAAGTTTTAATTTGATGTCGTGTTCATTTGAAGTCAAGTCAAATCCCTCTAAGTGAATCACGGCCTTTATAATGTGTACAATTTTTTCATGATAGAGATTGCCCTAAAAGTTAAAATTCGTCAATAGCCTGTAAAACTTCTTATAATGGCCGGGCAGTTAAAAATATGTTCTGGGTTGAGCTTCTCATCATGGCAGTTCCTGTAGAAAAGAAGTATATCTTAATTTGAAATCGAAAATGATATTACGAATTGATTTCCACTGAAATACTTCGTATTATGTACTCAACATTTGCAAGACTGTTGGGTACTTACTTAAATACCCAAAAGGAATGTGCAAGTAATTTGATAAATTCACGTAATAGTTAGTATTTAATTTTTGCAAGCAATTTTGTTAAGTTACTTATATTATATTTTTGAATATTCTCCATTCGATGTCTGAATTGGAATCATTATCTGTAAAAATCAATAAATGTGAGGATCAACATCTACAGTATTCACTCGTTTTTACGAAAACATAGGAAACGATAAAAGAGTTCTTAAAATTGAAATTTCCTAAATTATAAAAATAATGATTAAATCATAAAGTTATTTTTTATCAAACTGCTTTTCATTTAGTAATTAAGGACAATCAGAAAAAAACACAGTTATGTAAAAAAAAAAAAATGCAAAGCAATATTTACGCTTTAAAACAGTTCTTACCTTTTATTTTATTCCTTTAAAAATCAGGCGAGGAAAATAATTTTGTTTCTGTTGAAAATTTCATTTTAAATGCCAAATTATGTTCCCAATTATTTAATCATCCGAAAATTCTTCTTCGCGTGCATACAAATTATAGTATCTGAATTCAAATAAAAAAATTCATGAAAAGAAATTTTTGTCATCAGTGGATTCCTTTGTCGAAGCTCAAGTCATTTTAACTCAAATCGTCAAGTAAGAATTCTTGGATATCTTCTCTTGCGATGATTATTTTAACAAAGTCTTTACGTCGAAATGACAATTCATAAGTTCATTACACCCAGAGTGTTTATTTCATAAAAACAATTTCAAATTATAACCTCTCCTTGAAGTTGCTTCTCAAATGCAATTACCGTACTTGAAGTTGCTTATTATACTCTAATTGATTCTTTGTTGAATTCTAATTGACTAATTCGATTACAGTTTAGGTGCGAGAAACTATTCGTATTGCATAAAAATATCTGGATTTCATGTCCATTGAGCATATTCATATATAATTTAGAAGAATTTTCTATTGTCTTATAAAGATGTCGATCCAAACAAAAAAAAACAGACAATTAAACTTTGAATACAAACGGAAAAGTTCTTAAAAAAAAAAAAGAGATTTTTCAAAATTTAATTCGGAAATGGCAATTGAAATTTTCATTATGTGTACATATAAGGGACCAGTTACAAGTTCGTAAAATCGTAAGGGATCTTAAATTAAAAGTTCGTAAAAGCGATCGTCTATTGTGTATTGTATTACAAACCTAGACTGTGTTTGTTGTAAAGCATTGTAATTGTAAAATAAAAGATTTTAGAGAAAACGCTTCTAAATTTGATGTGTTTGGCCTTCTTACACTGTGGGAGACATTTGTTGTCTTTCTCACTTCAGTTTCAGCCTAAATATATTATCGCTGTTTATAAGATCATTAAAGAAAGTTAATTATGAATTTTTTTTAATTATTTGAATAATTTGGAACTTTTAACATAACGTGAATATAATATGCTGCCCAAGAGATTTACATATATGCAATATATATATATATATATATATATATATATATATATATATATATATATATATATATATGTGAACAGTAGAGAGATAGACAAAAAATATATATATATATATATATATATATATGTGTGTGTGTGTGTGTGTGTGTGTGTGTGTGTGTGTGTGTGTGTGTGGGTGTGTGGGTGTGGGTGTACTAAATTATATAGATAATTCCCTACACTTGCATATAATAATAGTTTTTAAGTAATAATTTTTTAATGTTAAATTTTTTAAGGTAAGTTATTTATATATAAAAATGTTCAACGTATATAAATATAAAATACGCATTAATCATAATTTCGAAATGGGTAATCATTACAATAATATAATCGAAAGAAAAGAAATGCATTTTTATTTTTATTGTATCTCGGTAATTTTTACAATGACATTAAAAATATTAGTATAAAGGCATTTTCTCCTTATCTAACTTTTGAACTATGCATTACGATTTTTCTTAAAAGTAATTCAAAGAATAATTAATTTGTGGTTGTAAATTATTATATTAAACTAAGGATTGATTAATTAGATATGAAATATGAGCAAATTAAAATTATTTTATCTTCAGTGCACTTTAAGTGAAAGGAATTTCAATAAACTGTTTAAATTAAATTGATATAATATACGCGTGCTAGAATTTGAGTAAAAATTCAATGGAAACATATCTTTAGATACTCTTTTACTAAGCGAATCCCTCAATGATTTATAATTAATGATTTCTAAAGAATACATAATGCATGGTTCAAAATACTGTATGCAGGAAGATAAATAATTGCATTGAATTATTAATGATGAGAAAATTATACATTAATGAGAGAGAGATGTTCCTGAAGATAATCGTGTGAGCATCCAGTTAAAAATAATACTAAGCGTCTTCAAGAAACTATAGACTCAATTATTTTATTTTTCGCGTGCAGTCTGTTATGACGTGATAACCAGCAGTTTATAGATGCTATATTAAACACCACCCGCTGCTCGGATGACGTACATCCGTAAAAAGAAAATAGTTACCTGTATGTGCGAAGAATACAGAAAAAAAAAACCTTTTACTATATTCCTTTTGAACCTTTTCTGCAAGACCGCAGAGATCATCGAATCGCGCATTTCTCATCCTTAAAGTGCCGCCCTTTTTTGACGTCATCGCCGCTATTCGTTGCCAGATCAAAATGGCCCTTTACATACACGCTATTCTTCCAAAGTTCCCCAGTTCTGTGACATTTTCCCTTAGAGATCGTCTGCTCTTTAGAGACGCTTCTTTGAGAGCTAACACAAAAGCTCACTTTCTTTATTGAAAAAATAGTTTCGTTTTTTAATTCGCGCTGGAGTCTTCGCTCAAAAGATCGTCACTTGTCAGTGACATAATGTTGCAATTCTTTATCGTGGTAAGATGCATTTTCATATCATATTTTATTCAAATTAATAAAATATTCACAGAAATTTTTTCTTGTTTTTTAACGTAATTTTTATAAATAAATGAAATCCATGTTTATTAATCAAATATTTATATTTTAATTACACATTTGTTAAATTTAACTACATAAAATATTTTAAAATTTTGATCAAACTTTTTTATAAATGATGTATTTTTTAGATGCTTTAACTATAAGGAATCCTTATTACTTTAAAAAATTTCAAATATAGCAATTTAAAAATTTTATTTTTTATATAATTTAAAAATATTATACTTAATATTAGGCATTTTTCAATTCGTAATTAAAGATACAATATAGCAATTTTGCACAACTATAAAATTATTTCTTGAGTGCTGAAATAAAGCAAATGAAATTATTTCTTGGAATAAATTAATTTACAATAATTTGCTTAACAAAATTATTTTATTCATACAAAATTGTATAAAATTAATTTCCTGTATATTTAATGTAAAACACTTCAATTTAAAGTTGGATTTTTAAACTTAAAATTTTATATTTGTTGAAGTATTTCATGCTTTTTATTTCCATTATTTACTAATAAGTATCTGAATTTCACATTTCTGAAATTTTTATCAATCTTTTAATAAGTTTTGCATATTTATTTAGCAACAATTTTTTGCATTTTTTACTTCTTAATTAAAGCTTATTTTTATTAAAAATTAATTTTGAATATTTGAAATAATATAAGTTTAAATATGTTCCATATTCTGTGTGATAATATTTAAATTGCTATGACTATGCAATATAGTATTAAAATATAACATATATTGAAGTATTTAAGTTAATATGTTTAGTTAAATATATATAATTTGATAAAAAAGTTATATTATTAGTATTATCTTGTTTACAGATAGTTTTTGTTCAAATTATATGCAATTAAATAAAAATTTATTTACAAAATTCTTACTACATAATTATCGATAATCTTTATCAAGAATTGTTTTACTGGATTACATTTTTAAATGAATAATAATTCCTTTTTCATGCAGCGTAATATCTTGATAACTTATTATAAATTCTAAGCAAGTTTAATTTGAAGCAAGTTTTTAATATGCCTTCCTTAAAAATGACGTAATAAAAGTTTTTAAATGTGATGATTAGTGATCCTCATGATAAGAGTATCTCTCTCTTTGACATTGTATCACGGCCCACTTTAAACTAGATTGGAAGTTTACAAAAATAAAATAAAAAGTATTGAAAAATTATTATTATTCCTTTTATCTATGTTTGCATGTCAACAGTAGGACCTGGTATTTTTAATAAATCATTTCCTGGTTTAAAATTGTAAAGCGTTTATGTAATCTTAATCAACAGCAATCGAAAAAAATTTCAACTGCATTTATTAATAGAAGTGTTTGGAATGTAATATGTATCTTTATAAAATTATAATAATGACTCTCAAATTTTTTTTTTTTTTTTTTTTTTTTTTTTTTTAACGATTTCAAAATTTGACGGCACACAAAGAAAAAAAAGTTGCTTATTTATATACCTATAGTACACTGTGCAAAATAGTGTATGAAAATAATTTGAAATTCAAAATAAAACACTATAATATATACTACAAAAACAACAGTAAGTTTATTACTTTACTCATAATAAAAAAGCCTCATAATGTTTACTATATACATTTCAAAAATTTAGCGGCGTCCCTTAAAAATGTGACGGCGCACAAAATTGCCGTAGCTCAGTGATAGAAAATCACTGATTTAGAGTAATAAGGAAATTTTAACACACAAAAAAAATTGCGTCTCTAAAATCATTTGATACAAATTTCATTGAAAAATAAAATATGTAGCTCACTTAAATTTTGAAATTTAATAATGGATAATAATTAAGCATTACGTAAATACAATTCAGAGATTAAACAAAGAAAATAAGAAATAAAAAAAAAATATTTATTTTACGATAATTAGATGGATTTCCTTTTTTAGTTTTGTTATTGGTATATTATTTTTTGTATACACATTGCTCAGTATGAGATAAAATTTAAACTTATCTTATTAAGCTATTCAAAATTCATTCTTTATTAATAAATATGAGTAATTTTTTCAGTATTCCCTTCCAATGTAAAGTTTTAATTTCAGAGAAAATTTTTATGTTTCATAAAAACGATAGGTTATGCCATATTTATCTAATTTATTGTTACAATAGGACGATAAGTTCCGTTTTTTCTGGGATTTTTCTCATATTGTATGTAATTCTAAATGCTCTATTAACATCAAATATTGTTATTTTTCTGTGTGACTTCTTATTTTTCATATTTATTTATTAATATAGAGAAAATTAAATATTTACCATTTTAATAAATTTTTATTCTTATAGGGAAAATTAAATATTTACCATTTTAATAAATTCTTATTCATTTTAATAATTATTATCAAAATCGATATAAATAAATGTATCGCCGTATTGCCTATGAAAAGAGTAATAAAAATATATGTGATCGACATTTTTATAAAAAAAATAATTCAACAATTTCATAGATTTCTATCATGTAATAATTTCATATAAGTAGGTATTTTTAAGAATTGTCTTTTATTAGATACGGTGTTCAGTTATGAATTTATAGGAGAATGTAAAAAACACACACACACAAAAGATAAGTATTTTTCATCTTCCATTTAAATAGTTTTAAATTTAGAAATATAAAAAATATTGAAACTAAGCTGAGATTATATATCTATATATATATATATATATATATATATATATATATATATATATATATATATATATATATATATATATATATATATTGACAAGACAAATTTGACATCCTTCACCATATATCAGAAATTTTTGACACACAAGAATTTACTACAAGTTCTAAGTCCGTTAATCATTTTCTGACGGGATCGACCATCCTCTTAGATCGATCCTAAAATCGGCCATGGTAACAAAACGCTTAGCTTCAAAAGTCTCTTTTACGAATTCTGTAACCGAAATTTAATCAGTGCCTTCGGTTCCCCTCTTTTTACTATTTGTTAACATGACGGTCTTCTCTTCTTTAAAATGTCGTTTTCTGACGTATTTTATATTCTGTGGAAAATTTAAAACCTTCACCTTGATTTTCTTTCTTCTTACAATACTTTTTTTTTCATTGAGGCGTTTCTTTTTCTTCTCCACCCTAAATGTCACCTAGGACTCTATTCAGCGGACAGATACCCCATTTGGCCCCCCTCTTTTAAAGAGGATCCGGGACGAAATTGATCCCTAGCTTTTCGGATACCTCTTAACCTAGATTATAAGTATTTCTTTCCTTGGAATAAATATGATACGAAAATCGTATCAAAAATCTTTACAACGATGCTTAAATCCTGTCTTCTTTTTCTTTCTACTTTACACCAGTGACCCAATTTTTCTGTAGAATATATAAATATACTATGCAAGATACCAAAAACTTTGTCATAAAATATGCAACGCTTTATAGGAGCAGGTGCAAATTCTTATTTTAAAAGAAATTAGGTCATCTGGTTCATTGTAATTTTCAGAAAAATGGCAGAGTTGGACACTCCTTATATAAATATATAGCACAATTTTTAAAATATCGAACACTAAAAAATAGTTCATCCATTTTTACTTTATGATATCTGTTTTTATAGAATTTTATACTTTTATTAATATGTATAACTTTTTGTACGGTACTCTTACAGTGATAATTATTATATAATACCTGTAATATACTATTATATGTTATTTAGTGACCTGTAATTAATTATTATGTAATCAAAAATTTTGTATTTTCAGTATTTATGATACCCTTTTCTTTAAACTGCTTATTATTCAATTATATATATTTAATTTTTTCTGCTTGCATTTAAATATAATTTTAGTCTTACCACTTGCAAAATGAGTGTAATAAATTTATAAAATTATATCAACCCTTGATATAATACTCTTTTGTGTAGTTTGCTTGTGTAGTTAAATGAAATGATTTTTATCTATAAATTGCTGTCACGTTTCGTAATTTTTTTTTTTTTTTTTTTCGTAGTAACACAAGTCTTAAATTTTCCTCTGTCTTTACCTTATCTCGATTTACGCGGGCTGATTTTGATTTAATCATCAAAAGCATGGGATCCATAATATTAAGCTATTGTTAATGTAAATTTATTAAATCAAGCTAATCTTAATAATGACATCAGAAATTTCTGTAAACATTAAAATTTATTACCTTTTGTTTATGCAAGTAAGAATTTTGAACTCAGCTGTGCCAACACGTGTTAGAAGCTTAAAAAGTACAAAAACTTCCTCCTCTGTTGATTGGATTCTTATATCGTAAACATACGACTTTAAATCATTATGTAAAATACAAAACTTAATTTTTATCTATTCATTGAATTTCTTTTGTTTTCTATTATAAATGCGATACCGTATTCTTAAATATATTCATTTTGTAATAAGTTATCATTAAATGTAAATTTTTTATCGTTGTTAACATCTATTCTTTTTCAAAATAATCCGCTTTTAAAAAGCACTAAAGATAAGTATTAGAAAATTGAAAAAATAATATTATTAAAAAAATTATTACAATCCTTAAATTTAAACATCTCCTCTATAAAATAATTTTTATTACAATTAGTATTTTGTTTATGGATTTTTAAATTATTTGTTTTCAATTATTCCACCAATTAATATGAATGATCAATAACAGAATAGAGATCTAATTTTTATTTTTCAACTAACCAAAAATATATAATTTTTTTATCCTTAGTCTATTAAATTTTCGAATCGCCTTGAATTTTGGAAAATATTCATAAATTTTATAAATCTTTACGAATTATATTTCCTTTCCTTTAAATTACATTTATATTTTGAAGTTGACTTTTAAATCATTTATTCATATTCAAAGTTATTTATTGAATGTTTCATATTATCTCAAGTTTTATGGAGTAAAATATATTTTTATGAAACAGCATTCTTTCTCCCTTTATCTCAAGTATTTTTCTTTAATTGTATTAAAAATTGGTATATTAATTTTTTCTATCCTTCTCTCTCTTATTGATCTATTTGAAATGACACGATTCACTCGTAAATCTTTTTCGTATTAGATTCAATGCCAAAAAATTCGGGGAAGTTATGCTATTGAAGCTGTAAAATTGTAGTAAGCACAAACTATTTTCAGAAGGAATAATGCGATGCAGATTTCCTACAATAATGGCGGCAAACGAATTCTAACTGACCCATCTACCATGAATTCCTTTTAAGCCGAATTACGAGCTTAAATTAGAACTCATTCAATGACGCCAAGTCACCGTCATTAGTCATCATTTACGTGCCTTTAAATCAAATCGAGTCTTTTAAGCTGTCCTCATCCAATCGTCATGACACTGCCACATGCACTACATCTCAAGAAAAAAATCTCCGCAATTTCCTAAGAATTGAATGCCTTTTACATTTACCGAAAGGGTACTTTTTATCCGTAAATGAATAGAATGCTCAAAAAGTAAGATTCTAAATGTCATGCTGGAGTAAGCAGTGAATGCTACAAGTTAAAAAAGATCTTCATTAACAGTTAGACGGTTGCTAAGAAATAAAAATAGTATAAATTTAGGCATTTCTTAAAAAAATTTTCCTGAAGCTTAATGATGATATAAATTTTTACATTTCATAAAAACAATTTTTTTTAATTCTCATTTCCAGCTAAGTATTAATTAATAGTTATCAACTGTAACCTACTAAGTCTCAAAAAATAAATATGAATTACCCATAATAATTATTTACATAAAATCATTTAAGAGTTAAAAAATAATGATTTAAATTTAAAAATTAAATTTATTATTACAAAATTTAAATTAATTAGTCAATTGGATTTTACCAAAATCGATGAAATTACTTAAAGAATATTTTATCCTTCTTCTGGAACGATCTTGTTAACTTTTATGGCTCATCAGGGAATTTTTTTTATTCTATTTATTTTCCTCGATATCTATGCTATTTATGTCTTAAACTCGCAACTCTTTTCTGGTAACTGACAAGTTGCAGCTAACTGGATGTAAGTACCAAAGCCAATGCACACATAATTAGTGCTGTGCCTCTTTTTTCAAGTGACAAGTCGGTTTCTTTGACCATGTAATGCCTCAGTGACTCAATCGTCTAGCTACTTGCCAAAAGGGACCAAACTGGAGGGAAAGATTGTCTGCACTTTCTTTGGAGAAAGAGAAGGGAAAAAAAGAAGGTTGCGTAAGATAGAATGTTTTCATAGCCACTCTACTCATTCAGCCATATCATGGATTTATTATTTTTTCGAACTTGTTAGTTTTATATCTCCTTTTGAACTTTTCAAAGTCCTAGACGGCTTGGCGACTTTTGGAAGCTGCTAGAAGGTCGTAAATGTAATAATAAATCGTAAGAGCGGTAGTAATTGTCAGTAAATGCATGTAGCAGGGCTTTGAATGACAAATATTGCAACCTTGTTTGGGTTGGACTGAAACTCCTTTTAATTTAGTAATCTGGGAAAAGAAATTTTTCAAGAACACCAAGTTATTATTTTTTCATTTTCATTATAAGAGACGACTATTTCTTACAATTTCTGAAAGTTACGAAAGAATTTACTGTCTAGAAATTACTTGTAGACAGTAAACTATAGGACTTACAGTAACAATGAATTATATTGCTGCGGCGTCTGGAATTTTAAAGAAATGCGAAACTCGTATTCATCCACGGTTGGTCAAATAAATCATTATCAAAACAAGAATTCGAGAATAATATTTATTTTGTCTTTTTCATAGAAAACATTAAGTATTTTTCTTTATTTCTTAAAGAGAATTTAAAACGAAGAAAGTGTAATCGACCATATACTTAAAATGAGACATATATTTCTACATAGTTTGACATCATTAATTTGCGTCAGTTTTGAGAAGTTATGTAAAAATGGTGCATTCTTTTGTAATATTAAAGCACTTTTAGAACCTTCCAAGATATAATACTTTTCTGAGTTATGAAATACTGCTTTCATAAAACAGAACTGTTAAATAATTTCAAACAAGTGGGATCTTATTATGAGATTAAAATGGAAAACAATAAAATTTAACATTTAACAAAAATATGTTCTTCATACGATGGACCATCATAGTATTTAGATGGTGATCCTGCTGTAGTCACCCCCTCCAATTGTGTTATATTTAATGTACCATTCAATATCACTAAAAATTTAAAGTTCCAAGAATAACTGCTTTGATGGGGAAAAAAGTCAACTTTAATTATTAAAATCATTTTTCAAGTTTTCCAAATATATTATGATTAAATAACATCACACTCTGATGTACAACATTCTCGTTAAACTAAAAAAATTTCAAAAAATTTCTGCAAAGCTCAAAAAATTTCAGACATTTACTTTCATTGTTCAGACCCTTTTGTCGTTAATTTATTTATTAATTTAGCAATATTAAAAAAATTAATGTTAGAATTATCATATAATAACATTATTACCATATAATTTCCCTTTAATTATATGCCTGATTTTTATGTAGTTTGCAATCTAGCAATAAGTATTACTATGCATAGCTTAATTTACTACATTCTTTGTTTCATTCATGCGTTACACTATTCTGTTTCTTGGTAAGAAGACTTGTACTTTTTAAAAAAATTCTTTTATTGCAGATTTTTTGTCAAGTCTGCAAATACTCTTCAATAATGTATTATTGTAATTGTTATATCAATATGCCGATTAAGGGAACGGTGGTTAATTTTATGCTAATAAGCATTAAGTTTAAAACCTTAGAAATGCATCAAAATAAGAATTATTTCATTTTTTGTTGGTATTTAGGAATGTTTTCAAAGAAAAGAATTTATGCGATTTCTTGGTTGACTAATGAAAACTTGAATAATAATTATAATGCTGTGTTTCTGAATTTCTCACATATAAATTTTTGTTTTTGCACTTATCTTCATCTGAAATTTTACTGAAATGCATATCCTTTAATATTAAATTAGTATACTAAATAATTAATTACTAAAATTTTTATTTTGTCGTGTCTCAAAAATTATTTTTTAAAAATCATTAGAGCAATAATATGTAATATTGTATCTTAATATATTCATATTTTTTTTAAATAATTTTATTATAACAGAGAATTAATAATAAAATGCAATTTATTGATATGAAAAACCCTTTATTTTTAAGAGGCTTTAATGTTTCACCCTAAGTTCATAATTCCGAAAAATAAAACCCAGTGAAACAAAATTTCAGATTAGATCAAAATGGGTAGCAATATCTCGACCTCATTTAGAAGTAAAGACTTAGTCAACACCAGTTGCACCCTTTACGGCTTGGATCTTCGTTTATAAACATTTTAACGGCGGTGCTTTTGATGCAAAAAGGCGGTAACTGCACATCCATACGATGGACATGGAGACCGTCACGTAGGCTTCTCTGAAAAGGTTCTTTGTCCACTGATCTCTGAATGTATCTCTTCACCGAGTAGCGATTGGCTTCATCTATCGGCATTTTATCACTCGATGACGTCGGTTAGATATTTGTTTAGTTAACGGAACACTGCAGATGTAGATGTACTTAACCCTGGGGAAAACTTTGTGCCCAAGATGGTACCACTCTGTCTGATAACTCCAATTCATCTTAGCTGACTCTGTATAATTGGGCAGAACACTCAAGGAGTTATAAATAATCCGTTACGGGCGCCCGTTAATTCTCGAGGGGGTAAGAAAAAAAATATGGTCTTGAAGCAACCGTGCAGTATAGTTAGTGTCTATTTAAAGTTTTAAAGAAAATTTATTTTTTGTTTAGTTTTTCATTAAGCTTGAGCTTTTGCCCAGTGTTCAGTATTTAGTTGAATTAGCTGAAAATGTCTAGTATGAGTACAAGTTGTTGGCAGGATTATAATATATTTTTGATTGTAACGGAAGTAAAAGATGCAACTAATTGCTGAAATATATTATTTAATTAATTTAACAACTTCATTTTTTAATGAAACCAGCATTTATTACCATATATTAGATTAAATATAAAAAATTTAATAAAAATATTTAATTATAAAAAAGATTTAACTCTATCGGAGTTTACAATTTAAAGTGGACCTAGAACCTCTGGCAGACAACCATGCTTGAAGTGAGAATCGAATCCAGAACAAGCTGAACTGAATACCGGAAAGTTAATAACTGAAATGTAGTATTTAATTTAAATGAATCTCTCATTTCTTTTTATAAATTTATCTTTAATTTAATCCATACATAAAGTATTTGTAACTTCTTAAATTATCTTGCATTTCTAAGAAATCACGAAAACCTTTTCCTAGTTTAGTGTTTTATAAAGTATTACTAATTCAAAAAGGTTTTGAACTATTCTGAATTGTAATTGGCGAAAACAAAGAAACTATAATTAATAAAAAGATTTTTTTTACTTCTTTCCTCATTATCTGAAATTTTATATTAATTATAATTTTTACTCGTATCATTTAATTATGGTGAATAAGGTAAAATAAAATAAAATAGTTTTTAGTCAAAATACTACTACATTTGAAGATATAAATATAGAATGTATTGCACAATGTAGCAGTATTTAAAGTATTTACAAAATGATAAAGAACTATAACAATCGATTTTGTGCAACTTAAGGTAATTCTCTAGCATAAGAATCGAAATATTTTATCAATGCAGTTGTGAAATTCAATCAAATCAGTTAGATAGATAATATTTTCAAGATCAACATAAATATTCAAAAGGAAATACATTGTCAATGTGTAAATTAGTTATCAAAATGTATAAAAATGTAGTTGTTATGGTAATATTCTTTCTTTGTTTTTTTGCGTTTTAATCTTCATTGTTAAACTAATAGATGAATTGCAATAAATAAATAAATAAAAAATATAACCCGTGTAAATTCTTTACACGTGTTATACGCACACGCGTAAATTCTTTTAAATGATATTAAAAATTTGCTAGAGAGCGTGTATTTTGGAATAAATCAAATTTAATTTTCATATATTTGAAAATAATTGTAAGAGTTTAAATGAAAAGATGTCATTATCATTTTATAAAAATAACTTAACATGATAAAATGACTCAGAAACCTGAATAAAGAATTGAAGTTACTCTTATGGTGCAGAAGGTTGTGAATTCGATTCATAGTGAGCTTGAAACTGTCATACTGAGAGCATTTATACTCTCCAATCTTAAGTAAAATCTGATGTTTTTCTGTTAGTGTGGTGTGGAAGATTGGAGAAACAAGTGCTAGGTCACAAATGTCGATTTCATCGCTTGAAATAAGTTAAGAAAAATTAAATCGCTGTTCGGCATTATCTAACAGCTTTAATGTACATTAACAGACAGCCATAAATGTATGCGATAAAATAAATAACTAATACTTATTGCTTCATTATATAATTTAAATTTGAATTTTATTATTTGATATTTTATAATTCTATCAAAAAATATTAAAATATTGTGAAGAATAACACTATCTTTCCGCCGGGCCTAAATAACCTGATAATGAAAGGAATCGTTCTTGTTTCTGGTAGGTAGCTAGTTCGGTGCTCGACTCCCTAAAGATTGTCATGCTAAGTGGACTTATACTAATTCCACTTTAATGGGTCTAATGTTCATCCACTGGTTTGTTGCAATAATTTGGAAGAAAAGTTGTCGAAAACATCAAATTTTCAAAATCAAAGGCTATATTTCTCCATTAACCATTAATAATATCTGTCTGAAAAAAAGGATAGCCCAAAATGAACTAAATAAAAATTTATTCTGATAAACGGTGATCTCAAACAAAAAAAAATTGTAAGTTAAACTTAAAAAAAAAAAAAAAAAAAATTTTAATGATTCTAAGAGTGAGCTCTTTATTTTATTCAGTTGTTGGCTAACATGAAATAAATCAGAAGCAAAATATTAAGTTTATTTTAAGTTCATTTACTATATATCCAGCTAATATTAGATGATCGATAAAGGGAATGAAATCTAAATATGAGCATTGTAGTCTTATCGAAGAGCAAGAAAGGTCAACAGATTTATTAGCAGAAAGAATTCTATTTACAAAATATCTGATGTAAAACCTTCGCGGCTCATCAACCTCTACCAGAAACATCCACCCTTCTCCATTGAGGAACCATCCTGCATTCTTGGGACCCACCGATGCGGCACACTTCCTCATCCTCCGAAAGGGTAACGGAACAGGAACAGATGTCTTCTTTCGAGCGCCTGAGGACGTCTGGAAGAAAAAATTGTCTCTGAAAAGTATTGAATTACTAAACTTCATTTGAAAGAAAACAGAAGCGTAAAGCATTTTACTTACGCCTCAAGGAAAGAAAAGAATTTACACTAGCAGGAAACGTGGTTACGTTAGAAGTAAAGATAATAATATAATTTAATTTGTCAATGTGTGTGTTCTATGGGCAGCCTCATTAAAGAGTACAACAATTAATTAATAATATAATTATATGATACAAGAGAATTATGTTTTTATATATATTATATTTAAAATATATTATATTATTATGTATATTGTATTTTTATATATATTATATTATTATATTTTTATGCGACGAGACTCTTTCGCGACTTGATCTCTTGGACCTGGTTTTGTTTATTCTAAACCAGGGAGGATAATCAACAACAACATTATATTTTTATATATACATATTACATATACACTACATACACATTATATACACTGTATATACATTATATATATATATTTAATATATTTTTATCTATAATTTAATTGATATAATATAATTTATCAATATCTTACGGAGCAGTCTCATCAAATATAACAATTTAATTTTTACAAAAAAGCTTAAAAATTTATTATATGATGCATAAATTTTTTTATGTTTCAGAAATACACAATTTTTTTAAAAAATATTTCAAGGTTTAATGTCATTCGGGAATTAAATACTAAACATTATACTACGTGTGTTCGAATCATTTACTCTGAAAAAATGAAACTGATAGTTTCATTACAGCTGATTTAATACAATGAGCAATTCCTAAAAGGCAAGATATTTGGTAAATTCTCTCTGAAAGAGAAATATTTATCGAATATTAAATGATCAATCGCCATTACTATAAAATAGCTTATAGTTATTTCTTGGATTTATTTCATAAATGCATGAATTAGAATGTAGAATGTGTTTGCTATTTACGTGTCTTAAAAATGATTTTTATTTTTACCGCTAGAGGTCTGATTTCACGTCAGTCAGCATATTTTGAGTTAGTTAATTAACGCATAAAAAATACCGTGAATATGTTATTTGCATGTATAATTATTCTATCATACTTTCTGCAAGATCAATTCTGTAACTTTGAACATTATGTTGAAATAAAAAACAATACCATGTACACTGAAAAATCATGGGACGCAAATAATTTCAAATAATAATCGCAATTTTAATTTTTTTCATCTTTAAAACTCTTTCGAACTTTTTGCTTAGCCCTTATTTAATTTTTTAAACATGTCGCCAGATTTTTTTTACTTAACTTTCCAAATATTTTGATGTTGATCGTCCAGATTCGGATGTCCCGGGATCAAGACTGGCAAGTGGCCAAAGGCGATGGGAATGTGGCGATGACGGAACTCAGGAAACTAAATCATCCCAGATCGGATTGTGAGAGTGAGCAAAAATAAAATAATAATAACAAAAGATATAATTATTAGAATGAAAGGAAAAAAATATCATGGCGTTCCTTGGCGATATGAGTAAGATAAATGCGTGAGATTCTTCTTCGTTACAAGGCCTGCAAAACAAATCACCAGCGTTTCTCAATTTGCAGAGGACTTGGCAGCACTCTTTGCATTTATTGGCCATTTCGTTCTTGGGCAGTAGTTGTATTTGTAAGTGCTCTTTCCCTGTGCCTGTGTTTGGATATTTGTGAGATCGTAGTTGCAGAACATTTCGGAGGATTATCAAAACTGCTTGCATATTTTTGAAAGCATCTTATGATGTTGACGGAATTACTTGCTCAGCTGGTCCTAGAAATGCAGGTAAAATCTGATATATTTCTTTTTAGATCATATACTCAGTATAATATATTCAAACTGCTGCCTCAACAAACTCGCAGATTTAGTTTCCTTGATATTTTTATTGATTTAGTTCATGTTGTAACAGCATAAAATCCCCAATCTTTCTGATCTTTCACCAAAATATTAGTATGGTAGTTATAAAATTGTATTGATACATCTTTATATTTTTCTCCATTAACTTATGATTAGCTAAAAAAAACTATATACTTTTTAATTAATTGTTAATAGTTATAAATGGTTATATTGATTAAATTAACTATTTTCTGATTATTGTCTTACTGGTAATAAAATAAAGTCATTATAACTCAAAGCATTTCTAAGTGATAAAAAATTATTTTTTATTATAAAACTATATGTATTATATTTTTGAAATTATTCATTTACTAATGATTTGTTTTACTCATTCTGACTAATTTTTTAATTTGAAAAAATGGTTTTCTGTGGCATGATGCTCTTTAAGAGTCGACAAATGTCTTATATTAGAGAGTATGTTAAATTTTACTGTAATATTCTATTTTATTGCTCAAAAATATTCACAAATACAATTTTTTTGCCATAGATTAAACTAATAAATTAGGTATTATTTCTTGTATATTTAATAATTTATGTAATTATAAATAATTTTAAGCCGCATAGAAGTTAGTCTAGCGTATTAAAACTATTGTAAAATATCAACATACGCCACATACAATTATAAAAAGTGAAAAGCTAGAAAACTCCTATGCATCACACTAGACTGATATGTATGCAGAAAGTATAATCGCTATTTTTTCTTCTTTCAGTAATTATTTCCTTTTATTATGAAGAGAGTATTTTCCTTATTTAATTACAAAGAACCCAATTTAATTAATTTGCTTAGAATTTTAAAAAATATGTTCTCAGAGTTAGCTCTATATTAGTTTTAGCGCATTTTCCCTTACGCATGCTGTGTCTTTTTAAAAATGTTGCACATGCTTTCCATGCTCATGTTTTTCTTTGCATTGTCGCTTATATTTTGCTTAGATGTTGGTTTAAAAAATTTACGAGGGAACATACTGAATTTCTTGTTCATCAGATTCTTGATGTCTTGCCAAGTTCAGTCATAGTTCTTCCTAAGTTTTGGAAAGTGTCAAAAATTCCTCTTAAAATGCACCTGTCTCCGATGGCCGTTGTTTACGACTCGCGACAAATGTTAATCGCCCTTTGACATTTTGCTAAAAATACCCGATTTCACATTAAGTGAATGGTGATTTCAATTTTAAATAGCTTTTTCCCTTCACTGCATAGATTTAAAGTTTCAATTTGTGTTTAAATCTAGTAACAGATTGTAAAAAATATTTTCTTTCTCATATTATTTTCACACACTTTTTTAAATGTCATCTAAAAATAAAGAGTTTCCTCTCTAAATTTAAACAAAAATTGTGTTATGGTTTTTATAATTAGTAGAACAATTTCTGATAATTAATATAAAATTAATTTATTTTAATTAATACATAATTTTAAAGATTCAATTTATAAAATTTATGAAAATGTTTAGAGAATTTAATATGAGATGGAAGTATATTGAAATGTTTTTGTTTTGCTGTCAAAACTATTGACATATAAAACGTTGGCAACGGTTTTGGTTTATTTATTTCCGATGCATTTTTTGTTAAATGGTTTTGTTTAGGGAAAAATTATTCTTTCTTTGTTGATCCTTAGACACCAATCCAGTTTATTTTGAAGAAACTGTTTGTAGAAACTGCTGTGTAATCAGGCTTCATAACAAATGTTTCTATTTCTGGCGGCTATAAGTGGGAATAGCTTTTGCATTGTAAAAATTCTTTTTAAGTTCACTATGAAAACAAAGGTTTCTTCAATGACGGAAGTGGGTTGAATTTCCTGCTTGAGACATTGTTATACCTTTGCCATGCGAAGAAAGAACATTTAAACAAGACTGGTGATTGTAAGTGATTTTCCGTTGCCATTATCTAAATGAGAAATAATCAACATAAGGATTAACTGACAATTTAAAATATTATGTAAACTGATAACTTAAAATTTACTGTTTCATATTTCGTGTATTTATGTGAAATGATTAAACAGTCATCTGTTGGAAATTAATCAAATTTAAAACATAAAATTTCATTTAGAAGACAAATATTTTTGTATTATTTAATATTATTTAATCAAAAAAATCTGTTATTAGAAAATAACGACATTTATCAATTAAATAAAAAATGCTTATATATTTTACCAACAAATTGTATTTTACCAACAAATTGTATCTTGAGTGTCATAGTGGTAATTAGAATTTTTTATGTTTTTATTTAACCACATACATAGAAAAAATGATTATAATCGTGCAAATGAAATAATGATATTATATTTATATACATGCACCAAAAATTCAACCCTAACAAATCTGGGAAATACAACGGAATAATTGGTGATTGTTAATATATATTCTTCACCAATGTGTTTAAATTATTCCACATGGTTCCAATTATCACTACTAATCGAAAAAGTTTTGTTTTATTTTCAAACATTTTATTAGTATTTTTTTCCTACCAAAATTTCTTTTTCATATATTTAAACTACTATCGCAGAATAAAGTAATGTACATTATCTCTTCACTCTTGTATATATATATATATATATATATATATATATATATATATATATATATATATATATATATATAATTAATTTATACTGTACATTGAATGTTTTATTTGAGACATAAAATTATAATTGACGCTCATATAAATTTATGAAATTGGATACTAATAATTTAATTTAAACTAAGTATAGTTTTATGTTAAATAAATTATATAAGTGGTACTATATTATTCTAACATTTTATAGTTTCTAATTTTCACTGCAATGATTTATTTACTTCCTATCAATGATTTTCAAATAATTTGTATTTCTAAAGTTAATAGAAAATTTGCAAAATTTCAAGTTTGTGGGTTTGATACCCTTTTTGGGATAGATATTTGTAGTAGTTTGGAATCCACTTAAACTGTTAGTCTTGTCTAAATAAATTGCATATCTATCAAAAAAGGGTTGTTGTGAGCGATGCATAAACTATATCAAACTTGAAATTTCGGGCCAAGCTGGCAAACGAATGACTAGGACTCTAGTCTTCGGAACAACAGTTTGTAGATTCGAGTCCCATCTCGGATTTGGATGTTTTGGAATCTACTTAAAAATATATGCTCCTATCTAATTTTTGCTCTCGTTCTAAAAACGTATTGAGCAAGAAAAATATTAAATTAAATTATTCCAAAAATTTAGGTGATTATTTATTTCTTAATTTTAATTTAATCATTAAATTTATGCAATAAACTTATCAGGTTTATGAGAATCCCGTTCGTAAAATGAAAAGCCTCTGTCGCATATTACAAATGGCGGTAGTTTATTTCAAGAAGTTATTGGGAACTGGAATGTGTAAAAATGTTGACAAAAGCATAAAAAGATGGAGATAAATGTACTAAAGCGGATTTCAGACTAGTGGAAGACAAAAAGATGAATGTTAATAGATTCTTCCAAGGCATATTGAAGAATGTTGTTGTGCTGAAATGTATATTAAGAGTAGAATATTTGTTGAGCAAAAAAATATTTATCGTCAAATTCTTTTCTTCTTCAACTTTAATTATGGGAAGATGTTATCGCATTGTATTAAGTAAATATTCCCGCACGAATTGAAGCTTCGGCTTCCAGTGATGTTGATATTGCACTCCTAGAAACATTCCAAGACTGATAAAGAAAAGAAACAAATCTCAATGTTTTCATCGGGAACAGTTACAGTTAAGAATTCGGCAACTTCTGAAGTACGATTTCGCAAGTTCAAATTTTATTTTTCAAAATAAGGATTTTATTCTGATAAATTTTGAGTTTACTTCGACGCACTGCACTTATTTTATTTATTTATTACTATTTATTTTTTTCATCTTCATTTTACTTCTCGAGTGATTTATGAAAATCATCATAATTTTTTTTTTTTTTTTGCTTGCTGAGTTTGCAGAAGAAGTTAATTATAAAATGGTGTTCCTTATTCCTCGTTTAGAATGGCAAAAATGTGTTTCACTCAACGAAGTAGTAGGTCGATATACTTGATATTGAAACTCAATCTCAAGATAACTCTTGATGGAATTTCTGATGTACATAGTGCAAGTTGACGAACTGTTTGAGTAAATCAAAGAATCGATGAAAGGTCGTGTCGATTACGATTACTCTTCCGAATATTATCGATCTAAATGTTTATCAAAACTCGCATAAAGAAGAATAATTTGCCTCTTTATTACATTTTAGAATTGTATAATGATTTAAAGTATTTATATATATGCTCAATAACAAAATATACTAAAAGTAATCCATTCGATATTTTTGATGCTTCCAATACAAATTGAACACATTCTTGATGACAAAAATGACTAGGCTTATTTTTTCTTTTTAACAAGGAATTTGTTTTTTTCATTTTTCTATAGGGAATTTGCACCAATTCGATTTTATTTAGCTTTTATGTAAAATCCCATTTTGTTAAAAATATTTTGCTTTTATATTTGCAGTTTTTTTTATGTTTTAAAAGGATTGAGAAGAGCTAATTAATTTAATTTTTCTGAATAAAAATTTAATTTTTCTTTCAAAAAATTTTTCGATTCACTTTCTATGACAGGAGATTTAAATTTTATTCAAAAAATAGTCAGTTCGTTTTCCAGACGTCCATAGTTATTTCGTCTTCATAGTAATATTTTCGAAAATTTAACATATTCAAATATATTCTTTAGGCAGATATATTTGAATTACAAGATTGTATGACTTTTAGTTATAAAGTAACTTCACCGACCTTACATACAATGAAAAAAATGATCATTCTAGTGTCTTTATTTTTCACTGATTGAGTTCTTATATATGAAATGATAACACTATTTTTTCGGAGGAAATATTGTGAAAATAATGACATTGTAGATATTATAAACATCCGTAGTAGTGATATTAAAAAAGGGGATGAATGTACTATATTTATAAATCATATTTATTTTTATATATCAAGTTCATTGCTTTTTTTTTATTTTTCTTTAATTATTTTAAGGATATATTCAATAAACCTGGTAAAGAAAATATTCATATTTTCTTTATCTACTAATCTTTTAATCTAATATTACTTTATTTACTACATAAAAAATCACTTATTGTACAGCAATACTCACTGTGGTATCTTATGTGCTTATGTTGCAATAGGTATAAAATTTATTTATATTAATAACAAACATTTTTGATATTTTGCATTTCTTTGAATATATGAAAGGCAAATATAATAATAAAAAATTAATTGTTTGATTTGTTTTTAGCAATACAAATTTGGAAACCAATTTATATTATCATCTTGTCCAATAAACTTCTTAAAAATGATTCCTCTTATTTTTTTATTTTATTTATTTATTTATTTTTTTCATTTCTTATGCATTAAATATGAAGAAGCTTTTATGCAAAATATCATCTACCCATCTTAACATTCCATTTTTCTGAATAATACTGCACATTCTTTTATTTTTTTCCTTTTATTCTTGAAAAAAGAAGATATTTTCCGACGTCAGTAAAATAACTTTTTGAATGCCAATTTAGCAACTTGAATAAGTAGATTATGTTCGAAAAGCCTTTTGCGAATTCTTGCAAAAGACTTCGACTTAAAATACATTTTCCTTTGCTTTATCGCGAGGCCAGTTAATAGACGTCCATGTACGGCATTGCATCTGGGGGAGGCCAACACCGAGAGTATAAAACAAATTTAATGTTTACTTTATCAGTTTTGCAGACAGTTCTTCTCTTATATGTCAAGTTCAGTTTTTTGCAATCTTAGCGTACTTTCCTTGCATGACACATAAAAATAATTTATTGTCGAACAAAAATTCTTCTTTATTGGAGTCAAAGACCTTTTGGGAACAAAGAATCTTTTCACTCTTATTTTATTGGATACTTTTAGTTAAATTCCAAATAAAGTATGGAACACATTTCTTTATAATATCCAGTAATAAATTAAAAATTATAAATTTATGTTGTAATGGATGTTTTGAAGAATTATGTTATTTTAGTAATATGGTTTCAAATGGTATAGCTCAATATTTTGTAATATTTCCGATTATAAATATTTAAAGAACTATTTTTATAGCTATTGGTCTAAATTTATAAATTAACTTTCTGTGTGATCTTTAAATATTAATCTAAAATGGTTCTAAATGCTCTAAACCAATGCAAAAATATTTATTCCATACATATTGTTCAAATTTTGGTATCAATATTTATTTATTGTTAAATAAATACTGAAAATGGCGGATCAAATGCAAAAAAGAATGAATATGTGTTTTGAAAATACTAATCTGTTGATTATTATATCCCCATTAAATGCCCTAATTATTATTAATATATTCTTGTTGCTTAATGCCATTCAACAATCGAGCTTGTATTTTTTCTTTAAGCTGATACTTATTCAAATCTCTTACTGCATAGTGTTTTTTTATAAATATATCTTCAAACTTGAATACATTTTACGCATATATACGGATAATCTTAAGCATATATACTGATGCAACATAAAATTAAGGAAGCGTAATCACATAATTATTCATTAATTATAATTAGTTGTTAATAATATTAGTTCAAGAATATTTTCCCTCTTCATACAATACATGGAATTAATAGAAAAACGAAAGTTATGTTTATAATTAACTGTTTTATTATACATCCAGTTTATGCAAATTAGATCATTATATTACTGTAGAAATTATGTAAGATAGTAGCTAAAAATAATGATGTACATTTATAGCTAAACAAAAGAAAGTCAACATCTGAAATGTTTCTCTGTTTTCTAAAAATGTCGACACGCGTGGAAGCGATATTAATTAACATATTTGAAAAGAGACGTGAAAACGTTACTAAGTTATGCCATAAATTAATAAGCAGTTACTATTCTCTCTCTTCATCAATCGATTCTGAATTCAGAATGTAACAAAAATATTTATAAATTAATTTGTTCATTACAGATGTATCGAATACAAAGAACATAAAACACAATTGAAAGATGACTCAGGAAGTTAAAACTAATTAACTAATAATTAGACAACTGTGATGTCATTAGAGGTTATGTTGGGACATGGCTATTGTTAATAGATAAATTCGGTCATTGACCTAACATTAATGAGAAAGAATAAAATTACGGAAGTTAATTAGTTTTATCAATTTGTAAAATAATATACCAGAATTTCATTTTGATAATAATATATTCGTTAAGCTGATTATCCATCTTTATAAACTGCCTTTCAACAATGAATCGGTGAATAATTCAGCGAATTCTTCATTTTCATGTAATGGAATTTGTATGGGGTTGTAACTAATTATTATTTGTCAATTGGTAAAATGATACTCAGAAACTTTTTAATTAAATTTGTGCATTTTAGACAAGTCGAAAAGTATTCAAAGCTATTGTTTATTAAATCTTTTAAAGTTAGAAAAATTAAAATAACTTTTTTTGTTTTCTTTAAATAATTGTCGTTTTAATGTTATTGTATTGTAATAGAATAAATTAAAATACTTGTTAAATAATAAAATGAAAATAATTATTTCAGTAGAAACATCTTCACCTAAATATACTATTCAAAGTAATATCTCACAATTTTATTAATTTAAATCAAAAAATTTGCTCTTGAAAGAAAAACTCCTAATTTATGAAAATGCTAAAAAGTAATTTGAGGATATTTGCATTTTAATTTATTTTAATGAACTTCCTCATAAGAGAACAATAATTTTTCATTTAAATTACATATTTTAATAATAATAATAATAGAGAATTACTTTCTCGGTGGGATATATTTTTCAAAAATACACTCAATAAGCATTTTTTTAAATAATTCATGAAAATAAAAATTTTAATAAGATGGAAAATTAAACTCTAATAACATAATAAAAAAATTATCCTCCTTTAATGTTTTGATGCTTATTGGGCGAAACGAAAAAATTATCATCCTACTAATGTTTTTCTGTTGTTGTGGAAATGATAAATTACGTATGAAATAGGGTTATGCAGAATAGAAGTTGTTTCCTCCCTTGTGTCAAAATAGAAAGGGGAAAATCGATCCATTATTACCTACATGTATTATTTAATATATTTGATAAAAATGTTCCTCTGGTGTTACTTTCGGTTAATGCTCTTGATATTTTCAGAGATGCTTATTATAGCACACACTTCCGCAATTTTATGTGGTCTAAGAGATTAATATAATTCTAATATTTAGTCTAAGGGACTAAATATTTTGGTTACATTACTCCAAATAAATGAATCAACGTAATAGAAAATGATTATTGCATTTTTTTAATATTTAATTTTATTTTATTAAACAAATAAAATTATGATAATATAATTGTATTAGAAATCCTTTTGGCTTAATTAATTCTTGTTATTCTTTTCTAACTTAAAAATGCCACAATAAAATATTGTAGATATTTATTCAATTAATAACAATCTCATTAAAGAAATGCATATAATGTTCACTCAATAAATTGAGTATGAAATAATACTATGTAAATATAATATATATTATACTTTAATTTCTTAAAAATACTTTAAGTTCTTAAATAATAAAAATGAACTCTCTATTTGTTTCATGTGTTAAGCTATAATTCTTTTTACCAATTATTTTTCACTTTGAAAAAATCATGTATTATAACAAAATAATAAGTAAAATGTATGAAATATTTTACATCAGAAAGAGAGAGAGAGAGTTAAAACAGGTTGAAATTATTGTGTATAATTTTATAATTTTTATTTCCAATAAAATTAAATTTACATAACTATCATAAATAATTACAATTTTTCAATTACAATTTTAAAATGATACATAGTAATGAAATATAAGCAATATGCTCTTTCTATTAAAAAAATTGCAATGCTTAATAATAAAATATTAAATATATTTCAATTAAAATAAAAAAATTTGCTTGAAAATTATAATTGTATTTAAATTAAAAGCATTAAAAGTATACTTATTCTATTCTAATAGCAAAAACTTTCAAATTGTGAATTAATCATGATCATCCTCATTATTCAACAATTTAATCTCATATAAAATTATAATTATGCATTTTAAACAGATAACTAGAGCTTTGACAAAAATTTAACCAATAAATCAGCAAAACGTTTTTCATAAGAAATAAACAGAATTTACGTATTAAAAATATTTTTTGGAATACACAAATGATTAAAAAGAAATCTTAAGATTTTTATTTTTTATTAAGTTACAGTTTTCCAAATTTTAATTGGATTATGTAGACAATTAATACATTAGTCATAACTTAAGTAATACATTAGTCATAACTTAAGTAATACATTAGTCATAACTTAATTGACAATTTGTTTCAAAATTTAAATTACTTATTTTTAAAAAAATACGTTATATAGAGTATATTTTCTTAATCTAAGATATATTTTGTGACATTAGATAATCTTAAATATTCTTATCTAGGCATTTTATATCAAAAGAAAGTAGTATACAATGTATTATATTTTTATCACAAAATGCTGTTTTTCTTGAAAATGTTTAATTTTTAACATTTAAACAAAATAAAACATAACATTAAGAAATTACTTTAACATATTCCGCTTGCATATTGTATCATTAATTTAAACAGAAATTCGTGAAAGAAAATAATTTTTATAAAAAACAAAAATGTTTTTTTTTTTTTTTTTTTTTTTTACGTAAAAATAAGTATTCTATAAAACAGCAAAATATAAAAATTTGAATATTTCGGGTGTAATTTTGAAATTTTTTAATATTAATTTCAAGTCAGAAATAAATAAATTCGGATTAAAAATAAATTATTAATATTTGTAAAAGAAATATTACAGAAGCATTGAATGGCATTTTTAATAATACAATCATATTTATAAGTAATTAGTTAAATAATAGATACTTATAAAAAATAGGTACTTATAATATATATATATATATATATATATATATATATATACATTCGAGAAAATCCTACTTTCAGTTTATTCATGCCATAAATATGTATGCAAAAGAATTTAAATAAACTTCATTTGATTCTGTTATTGCTTCATTATAAAGAACTTAATTCATAAAATATTATATATTTTAATAATATTTTATTAAATATCAAATATTAAGTATTATAGTCAAATATTTAAGTATTATTTTATTTGGTTAAAACTTTTTCTATTGCAAATAATAAATAAAAAAATAAAATTCAATTATTAATACCTGTAACAAATATAAGTACATGGTAAAATAATTATGAAGGAAAATCTACTCATTCACGTTTTATTTTCTTTTTAAAAGAAAATTAAATATACTTCATTTTATATTGTTATTTTATAATTATATTGTTTTATTCTGAATTCATTTTGATATTTTAATATTATTCTATTAAAGTTAACCAGCGAATGTAGTTTAAATGTGGTACTAAATATCAAATATTAATTATTAATAGTCCAATTTTCAAATTTAATTTTATTTAATTGTAATTTAACAGAACTTTATGGGTATCATTTTCTTATTTCTCACTTTCATATATTTTTAAATCTTATAAATTTAGCATGAAAAAATTACAATATATGTTATCACATTTCTTCTGTATGATATTGTGAAAGATACAATTTTTCTTATCATATTCTCTTCTTTTTATGCAATAATGAAAATATGGTCTTTTAATATTTAATATCAAGTGAAATAATTCTGTTATTTTTTTATTTCAGCCCGTCACAAAAACCAAATCTGCAGACTCGGCCCCCTGCTGCCGAGAAGATGGAGACGAAAAGCAAAGAAAAAACAGAAAAACTTTGTAAGTAATTCGAGACTGGAGGCTACTTTTTTCATCCGCTAATGATACTGAGACATCCTATGTTATCGAAACTTATTTAATCCACCAAGAACATCCAAATATATATAACAGCATCTTATAAATAGATTTTGATTCCTTAATAACCTTCACTTGAAAATGGCGTAATGACATATTTATTTGATAAATTTTGTAAGCGTATTATTCTATTAAAACAAGAAGCTGACTATTTTTGTTAATCATTGAGACTCCGAGAAAAACATGTTTTCTCATGACGTATGATACCATATGGCTTAGACTAGAGGATAATAACTTGAAATTAAACGAGCGAAAATAATTCTTTTAAGAAATTCAAATAGTGTTTATAAGATGGCAAAAATCCTTTCTCTAATACCTTAGCTCATATCTTGATTTTGTGGTTGGATGGATATGAATTAAAATAAATGTTTTAATATATTCAAAAAAAAAGTTTAGAAAAATGTTTTAAGAAAAAACTATAATAAACGCTTTCAAAATTATAAACACGTTAATTTTTAATGTATAAAAACTTGACATATTATTAAATATAATTTCTCCACATTAATTCTTAATTTTCTCATTAAATGATATGAATATAAATTCTAATTTATTTTTTTTAAAAAATTGTTTTCGTTTTTGAAATTAGATTTGAATTTAAATATATGTTAAAGATAATGCATTTATTTATCAATACCTATTATAATTAGTTAATTTTATTCACTCTATTCTTAAGAGTATTGATGCATGGTATATTTTAACCAATCACATTATTCTCAAGTCTGACGTCAGACATTCATAGGCAATTTACTTTTAAACTCAAGGAATTTATTTGCGTTCGTCTGCATAGTAATGGCTAATTAATACAATCGTTATTCTTCAAAGTTTTTATCAAACTTTATTCTTTACGCCGCTTTTTCCTTAGCAACGCTTACCGGTGATATTTCTAGAAATGAAGACTAATATTCGTACACAATATTTTTAATCACCATATAAAATAATAATACCAATTAATGTAGTTTTATACTATATTAATTGGTAATTCCAACTTTAAGAATGTTTAAAATATCACAATTCATCAATTGCAAATATATATTTATAAATGCAGAATTACTTATAAATCATTTCTATTTCATTTTAAGATGGCTTGCATAATAAAAAAAAATAATAAAGTTATAAATGCAATATAAACTTGATTGAAAAAATATAAACTTGCAATATAAACTTGATTCTAAGAAGAATAACTTATGAGTTATTCTTTTCAGACTATTTTTAAAATAATAAAAATGAATCCATATCATCTATAATGACATTTGCTTTGTTGTTTCCTTCAGGGCACAAGACATGAAGATGCGACTGAGTTTTCTGCGTAGGAGGCATACTGATAGCTCTTTGCAGCCCTCTTCTGTCAGACCATCACCTGAAGAAGCTCACAAGTGGGCGGAATCATTCCAAGAGCTAACAAACAGCAAATGTAAGAATCGCTACCTACATTTTTTTCACAATCACCTGATGCCCTTGGGCTCTTAAGTTCCATCATTAATGCACTTTGTTTATATGTCGTTAATGTATTGTCCGTTTGGAAGTTTTTCTAAAAGAGAGACAATGTTAATTAAGATCTGTCATATTTTCTTTAATCCCAAGACGAATACATTTATTTTGAACTCTGATATTTTATTGAATACTTACAATGATTAAATTCGTTTAATTGCACTTCAGATAGCTTTTGTAAATTGAATGTATATATTTTTGAAATAATAATATTCTAAAAATATCTAATTTTATTTTTCATAATCATGAATTTTAGAATATTTTATTATTATAGACTGTATGATAGTTAAATTTGTGAAATGTGATGCATCCACAAAATAATAATAATAATAATAAACTTGAGGTTAAGATTATTAACGTAATAATTTTTATCATTTTGAATGTGAAATGATTATGTTTCTAAATAATGAGGTTCATTAAATTATAACTTTGAATTCTTTAAAAAATGTCATATTATTTTATTCATTAAGAAAAATGATTCAGTTATTCATATAAAAAGAAAACTTTTGAGGATTTTATCATTCATTCTGTTATAAATTTTTCAGTTTTCAAAAATAAAATGCATACTATTTTTACAAGGTATTACTGAATTTTATGAAGATTTTATTTTTGAAGATTGCTATAATACAAATACATTTTATAAAAATACATTCAATTAATATTTAAATTATACACTTATGCATATTTTAAGAAAACAGTATCTCATGTTTATCAACAAAATATTGATAATTAAAAAGAAAATATATATAAAAATGTTATTTCTCTATCATTATTTTATACTCTTTTGCGTTTCCATTTGAATAAAGACAATAAATAGTAATGAAACTGACGCTTTTTTTAAATAACAATTTAAAATTTTTAAATAACCTAATTATTTCCCATTTATTCACAACCATGAAATGTAATTCTTTTTACTTTTCAATTCTCAAAATTTTTAACAATTACATATTAAGTTTTTGTGTAAGAAAACTAAGTTTTAATAAATTTATTTAGAATAATTAATATATATTTTCATTATATAAATTATTAATTGTTCAAATCAACTAATTATTTATTTCCATGAGCAAACAGAAGTGCTTTGTACCTTTGTGCTTATATAAAATGTCCAATATACATTCATATTTTTTTTTAATTAATTAATATATTGAACACAAAGGTTCAAATACACACCCACACCAACACACACATTATATATATATATATATATATATATATATATATATATAGATATATATATATATATATATATATATATATATATATATATATATTGCATTTATTTTAATTTTAAAGACAATGATTATTTCTACATTGCTTGCTACTAAAAATCTATAAAACCGTAAGGAGAGCCTAATAATTATGTGAACTGAAATCTGCATTTAGCAGTTTATTGTATACATCTAGGTGAATGTATTCAGTTTGCATATAAATATTTTCTTTTTGTGTATTCCAGATGGATTATCCCTTTTTCGGGCTTTTCTTTCCCGTGAATTCAGTGATGAAAACATAGAATTCTGGCTCGCCTGTGAAGATTATAAACGGTGCAGGGGTAATAAGTTGGCATCTAAGGCGAAGAAAATATATGATGATTTCCTAGCTGTTTCTGCGCCAAAAGAAGTAAGTATTTTTTATTTCCATATCTAAAATCATATTTAAAATTATTATGTAACTCAAAAATAAATTTAAATGTTTTTATTAATTTTGCTCTTATAGTTACTACTACATTAACAACATTAATGTTAAAAAATGTTTCGGATTTTCAAAATAAAATATGTGGTATGTTTATAAATAAATTAAACTCTGTGGCCCGACACCCATGAGAATCAAGGCCTATAATGCCCATCGCTATTTTCTTAACCGATTGGACCTGAGGGCAAACCATATATCCTGATTAGGTGATCATCCCCAGTGTTTAGTTTCCAGGCATGCTTATTACTCAGTTTATCGACCCACTGAGGAGATAAAAGGCTGAGTGGACCTTGCCCAGCACGAGGATCGAACCTCAGACCTCTGGTTTGTTATCGTGAAACGCTACCATTAAGCCACCGGATTTCATGTTTGTGTAAAGTATTACATAATTTTACCAAACAAATAGTAATGTATTTATATTTTATTTAATAGCTAAATTCCTTTTTATTATTTTGAAATTTAATGACAGTCGCAAGAAATTTTATGTTTCAACTAATTAAATGATTATTTACTCTTTATATTTACCAATCTTATCTAACAATATTAATTTCTTGATTTTGAGAACTTGTTAAATTAATAAAACAAGATTTTTTGCTTACAAACTGGCCTTTAACGGAAATAATTTTTTTTTTTTTATTTAAGGCGGCTAATGTTTTTATTCACATAGAAAAAAACTATATATATATATTATTTATTATATGTATATATATATACCTTTTTTTAAATTGATAAGCTATTAATTATTAAAGTATACTGTAAAGAAATTTTTGTTACGATGATTTAAAACTAATTATTAAATTTGTTTAATTATATGCCTAAGCCTAGTTTTATAAAATTATAATTATATATCTTCTATAAATTAAATTCAATATAATAGTTATCTAGTATATTTCAAAATATTTTTGCATATTGATGTGATGAAAATAATTTTAATGAATTTAATGCAAATTCTATTCCTCGTGTAAATTTCTTTTGAATTTTGAGAAGAGCAAAGTATTCGTACATATTGTTTCTTTTATATAATTACATGTATGATTAATTTTCTTTTAATTCAGTTTGTTAATTGGAAAATTTATTTTTGTAGGTAAATCTAGATTCATCGATTCGATCTGATATCCAAACCCACCTCCAAAATCCTGATAGACATTCTTTCGACTCTGCACAAAGGCGGATACAAGGATTGATGGAACAAGACGCATACGTCAGATTCCTGCAGTCAGATCTGTACACAGATCTTGCGCAAGGAAACTCTCGTACATCGAGTTGAGATGTTTCCCGGAGTCAAAGATCTTTTTAACATTCCAGGATATGATCTACTGGATACGTCCATTATTCTTTTCTTTAGATACATCATTTCTTATTGCAAACGATAAATAACTAAACACCGCATTGAGAAGAAAAAACATTTCTCTTTACCCTATTAATCACATTTTTTTTTAAACTTTCAACTTTTAATTTCTATGCTTTTATTAGTTCTAAAACAAAAATTAAGCTAGTTTATATTTCTTTAAATTGGCTTATAACTGGTTCCACAGAATCCTTAAACTTTTATTTAGCCGGACTATCTGATCGTATTTAGAAAATTGAAATCAATTTTAGCTTTATGAAATATTCTTTTAATATAAGATATTATTTTAAGATACTAAAATAAGCAATAGATAATTTGCGTTTTTTAATATTGATATTTTATAATTTAACTTTAAAAACCCTTTTTTTTTTTTTTTTTTTTTTTTTTTTTTTAATCTAAAGAAAAGAATTTTGACAGTGAGCGCGGTATTAGTTGAACAAAAATGACATCATTTCATCCAAACTTTTTTGTTTTATCAGAAATCTCTTGTGAGAGATCTGGAATCATTTTCATACAATAGTAGATCGCATCGATAATTGTACATTATTCATTCGACGATATGTATTATTTATATTATATATTTTCTTGAAGGCATGTTGTGCTCTAAAAGAATTCAGTAGAAGATGATTGTCTTCGGTAGTTACAGCTATAAGCTGAAAATGTGTTTAAAAATCATGTAATCTCTTTTGATACATAACGCAGCAAACTTTGTGAAGGACTTTCATGTCCACTTTATCTTCTAAAGTTTGGAGTTTTGTATTTTTTCACTTTTTAATTTTATTTTTATCACTTCATAGATCAAGAGGAGACATGGCTTAGACTTTGTAAAGTTGCATAAAAATCAATAATCTGAATTAGAACTATTCTTGAACCAGAATTGTTGAGAATCAAAACATTTCACCAATTTTTGATGCAAAAATTTAATTTATTGCAGAACTATCATAAAGAAATTTTAATTATATCTCTATACTTTTATAAATAATAATTTTTTTAAAAAAATTGCTTATGCTTAATAATTTAGAATTAATATTGAATTATTCATTTACGTTACAATTTTTAAGTATTAAAACATTTAAAAATGTTAAGCGTTATTGAAATTTAAAAACATTTCCATCATAAAATGCATTAACAAGTATTTACTTAATTAATTATTCATTTTTTATGTAATTATGATGTAAAAATATGCGTTGAAAAATAACTTAAAGTTATTTAACTGAAAATTATTTTTAAAATTTTCTTATAAGTATAAATATAAGTCATAATGGCAACATATATATGTAAATAATATCAATAAAGTTTAGAAGATAAATTACATTTATACGGTTTTATACGTTTTTTACTTTTAAAAATCGGATAAATGCATTTAAATGTATTAAAAGATTAATAATAAAAAAAAACTTTTCTAGGTGATAACTTCTTATCTGACATTCTGACGTTTTTGTAAAATAATAATTTTCCTAGTCATGATTTACCTCTAGCAAAACACATATCTCTTAGAAGCAGGATAAATGAAATACATTCCTTACATGTCTTCATCGATAGCTCTATATTGTAGAACGATGACGATTATGATTATATTGGCTTTTGATGATAAATGTATAATTAGGTATATTCTCCATAGAAATATAAACAATAGAATTTATTTATAAATACGCCTAATTTTTAAAAGAAAAGAGCTTACTGCTTAATAATATGCTTTATTCGTAAAAACTGTAATAAACATTTTTTATTTCATGCTTGTATCTATTAAGATTAGTATTTAAGTGGAAATTTTAAAACTTGTAACTATCAAAATTAAAATGATTTATAAAATTAATTACGTTTGACTCCAGAGAACGCATATTTATCATAGATTATATAAAATAATTAAACAATACATTTCTGATAGTTTTATATAAATAGCTTATTTTTTAATAAATGATATTAGCTGATCATTTATAATTGATAAATCTAATTTATAATATGAATCATGATATGAATATTAATACACTAACTAATCGAAGAAACTACCAGTTACTAAAAAAGAAAAAAACAGAGTTCAGGAAAATTTACTTTCAGTTATTACACTTATGTATTAATTTATTGTAATCGGTGTTAATCGGTGGTAGCTTGTTGTTAATCGATGTCACTGAGACTTTAATCTGCTGAATTAATATAAATTTCAGTGTGAAATGTGGAAAATGCTTTTTCTCAATGACATTTAAGTAAAAATGATATTCTTCATTAATTCATTCATAATGTATAGACTGTACAAAGAGAACAAAAGTTCCGAAAAGTATTATCAGTGAGTGAATATTTGCATGTCCATAATGTTTACTCACACACATATATGTATACATATATATAAATGTGCATCTTTTGGTTATTGTTTGATTAAACTGACAATGTTTTGTAATATGTATGTATCATAAGCTGTGTATATTTATTTAAGTTATTAGACGTGGTTTTTGCAACCAAGTAAAGTTGCTTATAACAGTGAATTTTATTTATTATATGTAAATGTTCTTAAGTTTTTATTTCATGCACTGTTTTGTACACCTAATTAATGAATTGTTAAAATGTGAGCATTTATGCTGTTGTACATACACTAAATTGTGTTTCATAGGCATTATTAAAGACTAAATAATGTAAAATTTTCTATTCTTAAATTTATTTTGTTAATTTTGTGAAATCAATCTGGATTTTAAATTAACTTGTTTTGAAAAATGCTTACATTCATAAGTAATCAAAAATATTTTTAATTTTAATTAATTCCGAAATATTTTTAATTATTTTATTTGATTCTTAATTTTACGTAAAGATGATTAAAATTCAAAATTTAATGCTTCATTATTCTTTCCAGTTATTGAATATTTGCAGAAATCATTATTGTTATACTTTATGAAAATATAACTTCAAAAAGAGAGATGTAATGTATTTCTGGATAAATATGTTTCCAAACACATGGTGAAATTATATCCTTGTATCATGACTGTATTAAAATAGATGTTATGTTATATCTTAAGAAATTTTGTAAAAATATGCATGTGAACATTATTATATAGTAAATAAAATACC
Organism: Latrodectus elegans; assembly: GCA_030067965.1. Taxonomy (NCBI): domain Eukaryota; kingdom Metazoa; phylum Arthropoda; class Arachnida; order Araneae; family Theridiidae; genus Latrodectus; species Latrodectus elegans. The sequence goes on from CM057813.1 coordinate 100,207,594, forward strand.
TACAAATAAAAACAAATTCCTGAGTATTTTTATTACTATGCTTTCAAGTTTAAAATATAAAATACTTTGTTGTCTACGTTTTACAAATTCTATTTAGTTTTGAATATAGTAATTATTTTATAAGAAAGTAGAATATAATGATTCTTTTAAGAGGATTAAATCTTCAGACTAAATTAATTTATTTAAAATATATTATAAATATATTTTAATTGATAACTCAATGCTGAAAAAGAAATACAAAATGTTCAGAGTTAGGTACTTTTATAAAAAAAATTTAAAATTTGCATAGATAGATTATAATTTATATTTTCCAAAAACAAATAATTAATTTATTCAATGATTATGGCATTGTCTGTATTACAAAAATCAAGGCAAATACTTAGATAATTTTAAATGAATTTAATACTTAGATAATTTTAAATGAACTTAAATCCTACAATTTTCATGTTAAAAAATTTTATATTTTAAACGACTTTCGGAAATATATGTGAAGGTCTGAATTTTGCATTATATATATATATATATATATATAATGCAAAATTCAGATATATATATATATATATAAATTTATATATATATATATATATATATATATATATATATATATATATATATATATAAACTTAAAAATTAAAATTTGTAAATTTAATAAAAGCAATATTTATAAATTTAGTGAAATAAAGGACAATGTCTATGAAAAGGAAATTTTATAATTTAAGAATAAAAATCTATTAGTAAGTTCCAGCTCACAAAAATATATTAAAATTATATTTCTGCTGAAAAAATTCTTAATTTTAAAAAGTAAAAATAACGCAAAAAATATTAAATATTCGATAATAACTTACTTTTAAATTTTTATTTTACTACAAAAAGGAAACTCAAAATATTCAAAAATTATTATATTTTATGTGATGTCTTAAGATATAATAAAAAAAGCATTTATATTTTAATATGTTTTAACGCCGTCACATTCACATTTGTATTTATCTATTACCCAGATTTTCTTATTCAGCTATAAATACAAAACTATGTTTCATATCAAAATTATCTTTTATAAATGTCTTCAAGTTACTTATATACACAAAAAAAATTCATTTTAAAAGCATTTGAAATAAATTATATTTGCTCATCGATACATATTAAATATTCAACTACTTTCTCATTGATTATTCTATTTTTTTGTAATGTGATATTTATCATTCTTTTAATGGTTCGATAGCCTTTGATTGGTCCTGGTCTTCTCAAGAAATTATTTTCAAGCTTATCTAGTGTTGGAAACGTCTATTAGTTTTAGAAGTTTCTTCATCTTTGAGATCCACATCTTCTTGGGTACATTCTGATGACAGCATCCAGATTTAAAAAAAAAATATTTCAATTTATCGAAGTAATGTTTTCTAAAAGACATAAATTATGAAATATGTAAAAATTACCCTTATTACAGTATGAAATCTAGTAGCAGAAGTAAAATTTAAATATAACTTTCAAAAAATGGTAAAAATTATCTACATGAAATCAATAACATGTAATAGTTATTTTTTAATTTAAAATTTATAATTGACTATTGAATACATGCTTGAGTTAACATCTAATAAATTATTACTAATCCAAAAATAAACTTAGGATTTACACTAACAGGGATATATTTAAATTTAAACATATATGACGCACCACATCATAAATTATTACAATATTAAAAAACAAATTTTTGAAATGCTGATTTTTGACAAAGTTAATTGTTAAACTGATCTATAACAAATATTTAAAAAGTTCACAAAATGAAATTTATATTATCTGAATTCAAAAAAATAGAAAAGTAATTTTTTTGTGTAACACATAATTACCATAATTTAATGCAAAGCTTATTTCAATGTATTTAAAACTTCCTTTTAAATCCTATTAATTAATGTTTAGTTTTTGTCTTGCATATATATTAAATATCGATAAATATTTTGAAGAAAACTGAAAAAAATCTGTTTCCATTACCTAATTTCAAACTTAATTTCATTTTGAATGTGGAGCTGAAGTGATCATTGCCCAAACTTCGTTAAGATTAGTTTTTTTAATTAATTAATTTATTTATTTCTAATGGCAGGCTAGAAGAGAAGTTGTGAGAATAAAAAAAAATTTAATCTAGAATAATGAACAAAATTTACATTAACTTAAATAACAAAATTGAAACCACAGCAAGTCTATACATACATACATAGTGGTGCAGGCGAGCCGTGGACTAAATGCCTCGTAATTTTAAACCATGGTCAAGTGACAAGGTCACACCTGAGCTGGCATCCTTTTCTCCTTATCCACACCAGACAGTAGGTCTATATATCGTTCATTGTGTCCAGCTCTCCAGTATCTCTCATACAAATGTGCAGAACAGTGACTGAAATAATTCCCGTCCATTTCCTTTTGTATTTTGTACAATGGCCAAAGAGGACTTGACAGAATTTTTGTACGATATTTGTGTTTAAAAAGACGACCGTAGCAAGTAGCGGAGGTGAAAAATGACAACAGGTCTGTTCCTTGACCAAAGAATATTCAATTTCATTAATCAAATTCTTGATTTTGTATAAATTTTTTTATGTTTTTTTAAAAAAATCCTTTATAAAAGATTTTTATAAATAAGCGTTCGGTGGTATAAAGAGAAATTCGTTTATTTTTATTGGTAAAACTGTGATTACTTTCTTTGTGCTTGAGAATCTCTTAAGCGATTATCATTCGAATTAATTTGAAACGGTGAATAAATTGTAACTGTGATCGATATCATAGATCGCGAGCTACTAGTAGCTTGCGGGAGCATCTTCCGTAACTTGCATTAAGGGTCCAGTTAAATAACTTCGATTCCTCAGAAAACTGAAATTATTTCAGGATTGAGAAGAGAATTCACCAAATCCTCCCAATATTTCAAAACGATTTTAATTGTTGCACAATTTATTAGATCACTAATGATAGAGATTGATACCTGAAAAGTTCTCTGGTCATGGAAGATTTCATGGTATCATGGTAACAATTCCAGAGTTTATGGTAATACTTGTGAATTTTGATTTTTTTTCAAAAAGATAATCTTCCAGTGGAATTGGAAGTGATTAATTTTCAAAATGAATTCTCTATAAAATCCCTTCATCTTGTGTCGAAATCTTGCTCTGAAATTACTTGACCTCTCATTCATAAGGAAAATTTAATATGCAATTTTATACCAGTTTGTCTCAAAGTGAAAGACATACTCGACTGTATACATCTGTGGGATTTTTTGTTCCAGTATTGTTAAAAAAATAGAAAAATGTCCTATTGACGAACTTTTGGACTGATGTAGTCGTATGGTAACTACTAGCTGCCCTACCAACGTTAAGAAAGCTGATGATGGCCAAAGAGAGTTCCATCCTTCTCATTAAAGTTACTAAATCTGATAAAAAAAAAAAGAAAAGAAATCTGTTATCCAATTATTTTATTATTACAGACTACATTTAAATTTCTCTCTGTGTAAATTGGTTTCAGTTTTCTTGCATTTATAGTTTGATTAAGACTAATTTATTTATTTATTAGAAATATATATTCACATACGAAATAAATAAATCAAAAAGTTCTTTTTAAAAAATTGTTGATTCGTTTGATTAGTCGCTTGTCAGCATTTAAAAATGGGGCAGTTTCTCAGAAGTTTCAATAAGTTTGGAAACCATTACTGGTTTACAGCTATTTTTTAAAACGAACAAATTATGAAAAGAGCAGAAATGATTCGTGGCTTACAGTGATTGTCTATCATGAAATATGATAACATTTCAAATGAAATTGAAAGGATCAGTGATTTACAACTATTATCTATTTTAAAAATAATTATATTTTACAGAATCAATGATTTATAGACACTTATTATCTTAGAATATTATTTCAATTACTATTAAAAAGACTAGAATCTCACATATCTTAGGTTTTTCACCGTTGACACCAGGGAGTTGATAATCTGAAACAGTTGTATAAGGCATTTGAATAGTCAACGTAGGCTTCCCCATGGGAGGGCATTTTATAGAGAGTGGAGTAGTATTCACGTGTCTAAAAGGGAAAAAAAGCGGTAAATTTCCAAGCACTCACCTGAACATATATGAATAAAAAAAAGCCTAAACACAGCCTTCATCTCTCGTTATTCTACAATGACGGGGATTAAACTCGTGATTTTCTGTTCCGGAGATCGTGATCCTACCCCTCAGCAATTATGCTCCCAAAACCTATTAACCTTAAGTGATTGCAAAATAATAATGATAATAAGTTATTGATGATATCAAATAGATTGTGAAATAAAAGAATTTTTAGCTAGAAAAGTAATATTATTATATTCTTCATGCTTCATCCTCTTGTCATATTTACGGTTTCTCAATCTTATCATAACGAATCCCACAATTTTACAATAACAGATATTTCTTGACTTTCTAATTCTTTTTTTATTATTATTATAAAGATTTCAACATTAAGACACGATCAAATTTGCAGTTGGTTCATCAATACATCTAGGTAAAAGTATTATCTATTATAACAAAATATTTTGAAATAAATTGCTCCAATAAATATCATTATTTTCACTACACGAAAGAAATTCTTAAAAATGATTGCTCCGCGTCTATTATTTCGGGGAATAAAAAAATTTAATCCAAAACTTTTTCAGTGAAACTGATTTTAATTTTTTTATTTTTCCCTAAAATAAAAAAAAATTGCAGTTCTCGTTTCTCAAAGTAGCATAGTTATATAATCTCTTATCCATTTCATGTATTCCTCAAAAATAAAAAAACATTATACGCAGTTGTGTTTCATATATTTATTTTAATTATTAAACTCTAATAGGTCATTTTTTTTTTCAAATTGACTCAATAAGAGATTATTATTTTTGAAACATTTTTCTTTTTCGATCATATGTATCTTCAAATACAAACATTTAATGACTTGAGTAAAAAGAATAAAACTCACAATAAATATAGAAAAATTGTATACAATGTTGCAATATGTCTCGCAAAAATAAATGAATTTATTTCATATTAAAAGCATTACAAAATAATTTCTTTTAAAATTAGGTCAATTATTTATATTTAAATTAAAAATTTATATTCTGTTGTTTTAATATATCAAATGAACAAATTATCAGAAATATACCCCAACCAAATGTATATTTTAAAACTTAATCGTTCATATATAATTTGCCACTTTTGAAAAGTTCTGTTTTTAAATTAATCATACCTACATGTATGCCGGCGCAAGCGAGCACCATACTTTACCTTAAGTTTAACGGGTTTGGAATACTTACCCGTCACCAAACATCTCGTAATTTTAAACCACGATCGGATGACGAGGTCATACCTGAGCTAGCACTCTCATCTCCACATCCAAGCCACAAGAGCAGAAAGACTGTACGTCACAGATTAACGTGGACACATTCCCAACCCACGGAGATTGAGCAACTCAGTGAAGGAGAATATATGCTGTCACCCACCCAATCACTGCCTGCTCGATGCTTCACTTTGCTAAACTTAAAAGAAAGTAGCTTTCAAATTATACAAAAAATGGGTTATATATTATTAAAATTAATTATTATTGTTATAAAATTATGGGTGATATTATTGGAATAAAGGATTCACACACAGCTTGTTGACTTTTGTGGTACCAGAGGAATATGAATGGTGACCACCTCAGGAATTGCTTCATTGTCTTAAAGTTTCTTAAAAATAACTCTACGAACCTAATTTTAATTCTTTTTAGGTTTCATCATCAATTTATTGGGCTGCTCTTCAACTAATGACAGAGATGGCGATGGCGGGCGCAGTATAAAAAAATATGGATAAGATTTTGTTGAGATCCTCAGATATAAGTAAATGAGTTTTTGCTTTGGAAAACTGAAATGATTTATACAAGAATGTTGTATAACACACAAATTAAAAAATAGAAAATTCGTGAGATATTTAATTTCTTTGAATTATGGATATATATGGTGTACTTAAAAATCATTCATAAATTAACTATAAAAATCATTATATATGAAAATAATTCATTTATGAAAAAGACTGAAAATACGAATGTCCTTCTGAAGTTTGAAGGTGACCCAAGTTTGAAAAATTACACAAAAAAAATGGGTTTCACTAATTATTAGGTGTATTCACAATAATTTTTACCAAGTTTAATGCACTTAGGTAGAAGATTTTTCAAAGATTAAATACTTCAAAACATTTATTTCTTGAAATTAACGAAAAAAAGGCCCTTAAAGACCTATTAATTTCATTATCAAAATGAAAACAACGTCCACCCGTAAATGTTTTTCTTAAATTTAAAGTAATCAAATGTCACATATGCTTATATCAAGTGAATAGAGTGAATGTTCTATTTGCTCAATAATCTCAGTCGTCTCTCTTGCTAAAGGAGAAGAGTCATTGTCATCTAGGGAGGTAATTTACTGTTGCCGCCTTGAAAAATTGTTCAAAGAGCGATAAAGTGCGCCAATTATGGTAAACCTCTTACGCTCTTGTTTCTCTCTGAAAAACTTGATTCAGAAAGGAAAGAGAAAGAAAAGGAATTGTATCTGTAGCGGTATAGAGTCCGCGTTCTGATACGAGCTATCCTGCTCACATAAATATTTGTTATTGTTGGTTATCGACGAAATTATTTATTTAAATCCTAACATTTTGGTCAGTCGATCGGTAGGTGAATTGGCGTCCTTTGGATACATAAAAAATTTGAAACTCATATTGTTGAGTATCCTTAAAAGGTATTATTTTCGTTTTGCATCATATCGGACTTTAAAGTCTTGATCGCCGACAAGGCACTTTGAAGGTAAAAATTGGAAGATTAGAAGCTTATGTTAAAAGTGATAAAGCAAAGAATAATGGATTATACTGTTACTTTAGATGTAAAAATTAGAAATGTTCAAGAAGCAAAATATGATTTAAATGAGTTGCGTCTACAGTACTCTGCTGTCTTAGAAGAAAAAAATGTAGAGGACAATGAACAAATCCGTGATCAAATGGATGAAGAAATCGAAGAATTGGAGGTAAGCTTGTTAAAATCCTCCTTAAAAAGTGAAATATTGCATGTTGATTCATTTGCTAATGAAAAGAACTGTAGAAGTATAAAGGTACCATACATTCCTCTTCCAAAATTTTCGGGACATTATGAGGACTGGAATAATTTTAAAACACAGTTTGAAACATTGATTTCTTCTAATGAGCATTTAGATGAAGCTCACAAATTATTTTACTTGCAATCGTCCTTAACAGGAGAGAAATGCGCGACAAATTCAAACTACTGAAGATAGTTTCTCTTCACTTTTTCAGGCGTTACAGGAGCGCTACGATAATAAATGGCATACAGTTAATTCAAATATTTCTGGATTAATAAATTTAGAAAAAAATAACTATGAATCAGGAATTGAGAATTAAGATTCTTACTAGACAAAATAATTAAACACGTTTGAGCTCTTAAATCTTTAAATTTGGGATTAGATGATTTAAGTGCTAATATTTTGATTAATGTTGTTTTTCAGAAGGCAGATAAAGAATCAAGAAGGCTCCTAGAAATGTCGCTTAAAACATCCGAATTACCCAAGTGGGATGAATTTATTGAATTTTTAGTCAATACCTAGTAAACGTTCACGCATCTCAGTTAAAACCGAAAATGGATAATAAAATGAAAAGTTTTTTCAATGATTCTAACGTTAAAAAAAATTTCAGTGTTTAATTTGTAACTCACCACAATATCATCCGATTTTCAAATGCTCAGAATTCTTAAAGACTAGTGTGAAGCAAAGATTTTTCTTAATTAAGAAATTCAAGTTGTGTTTAAGATGCTATAGTTCGAAACATAATTTAAATTATTGTTATTCTAAGTATAAGTGTAAAATCTGCCAGTCAATGTCTCATGGATCCCTTTTGCATGACTTTTCAAAATCGGAAATAAAAAATAAAAACTAAAGTTTCGAGCAGCCACCCAACAACACTCAAGAGTAAGGAGTTGACCCTGAGGTCAACATTCCCCCCCCCCCCAAAGAATTCGAAAAACACATGTGCAATCGCCACTTACGGACGTAAATAATAACATAAAAAATCTAACTGTAGTGTTGGCTACTGCTCACGTTTGCCTCATCATGGAATCTTGCGGTCTGAAAGCAAATCAACGAAACTGAGGGTTGTTTCTAATGCCTCAGCTCCTACATCTTCAGGTACATCTTTCAATCAGCTGCAAAGGTTAGGTAGAATTCCGCAGCAAGATCTTTTTTCTATAATGCTTCGGTTTAGGAAGCATAAGTTTGATTTTTTGACAGATATATGCAAAATGTATAGGCAAATATTAGTCCATCTACAAAGAATTCTTTGGAGGGAAGTTCCAGACAGTTCAGTTAAAACATTCAGGCTTAATACTGTGACATATGGAACTGCCGTCGCACTCTACCTTGCCACGAGAGTGCTTAAGCAGTTATGTGATGATGAAGAAACTTCGTTCCCAGATGCTGCTAGAGTTGGAAGGGGTGACTTTTATATAGATGACGGAAAGACGTATTAACGGGATCACATGATTGGGAATCGACAAGACAATTACTCTACTCCAGCTTATCCAGTTACTTGCACGGGCAGGTATGTCCCTTCACAAATGGAATTCTAACGATGACAGTCTTCTCGAAGGTATCACTAGTAATGAACAGTATTCCTTCGAAGATTCTGAGAAAATTCAGTTAAGGTTCTAGGAGTATTGTGGAAACCTCAGCTTGATTGCTTTTTACAATTAAACATAGAGACACTTACACTAAACGCTCTGTATTGTCAGATATTGCGAGATATTCAGTCCTCATGGACTTATTGGTCCTGTTGTGACAAAGGCAAAACTGTTTATGAAAGAACTCTGGCTTTTAAATGCAGATTGGGATGCTACGCTTCCATTTGCTCTTTTAGAACAGTGGACAGAATTTGTGTCACTTCTCCCCAAACTAGAAACCTTAGTTGTTCCAAGACATTCCTGGAATGACGGAAATATTAAGATTCACGGTTTTGCAGACGCTTCTACAGCTGCTTATGGTTCAGTTGTTTATGCGCAGTACAAGTTAACAGATGGAACTATTTCGGTTCACCTTCTGTGCAGTAAATCCAGAATTGCTCCGGAAAAACAAATCACTGTTCCTAGATTGGAACTTTGTGCAATTATTGCTGCTGGCTGAACTTATGCAGAAGGTTAATAAAGCATTAGCCATCAAGGACTGTGCCACAATTTTGTGGTCCGAATCCCGTATCGTTTTGGCTTGGATAAAAAAATCGGCTCATGAACTGAAAACATTTGTCAGCAATCGACTAGCAGCCATACAAGAGCTCACTGAAAACTGCCAGTGGCGACATGTGTCCTCAAGGGAAAACCCAGCAGTTCTGATATCCAAAGGCTTAGCTCCAGATGACATCATAAGTAAAGACCTGTGGTGGACTGGACCAGTATTTCTTAAGGAATCCACTCAATTACAAGAGACTAGCATTCGAGAATCTGTTGTGGACAATAATGAATATTCGGGGGAACTGAAACAATCAGAGAAAATTAATTTAATTCTTACAATAGAAAATTCAGCTTTAGATCATATTCTTAAGGTTACCAATAGCTATGTTTAACTGATTAGAATTTTAAGTTTCTGTTTAAGATTTCTTCATAATATTAGAACAAGGAAGGACAAGCGTTATGGACAGATCTCCAGTGAAGAATTTCATTTCGCAGAAATAAAATTAATTTCCATGATTCAATTCGAAGAATTTAGAGAGGAGTATAAGGCTTTAAAGAGAAGTAAACCCCTTCCAAGTAAAAGTTCTTTAAATTCTTTAAATCCTTTTTGTGATACAAATGGTGTCATCTGGGTTGGAGGGCGTCTTCAAAATTCCGATATAGGTTACCAGAAAAAACACCAAATTACTCTTCCTGCAAAAAGTAAGCTAACTTATTTAATTATGGAACATTTGCACAAAAAATATTTTCATATTAGACCACAAACTCTCTGGTATTACACAAGACAAAAATTTTGGCCCATAAATGGCAGAAACCTGGCAAGGAAAATTGTCCATAACTGCGTAATTTGTACAAAAACAAGCCTATGGTAGTAGAGCAATTATTGGGAAATCCTCCTCAGGAGAGAGTTACGGCAAATCCTTCATTTACAAATACTGGTGTAGATTTTGCAGAACCATTCCTTATTAGGTATAGAAATCAAAGAAAGTATACACCTCATAAGGTTTATGTTACTATTTTTGCCATGGCCACTAAGGCTATTCACATTGAGATTGTTTGTGACTTAACGTCACAGGCATTTTTTGCAGCGTTGAAAGGATTCTTTGCCCGACTTGGCAAATGTAGGACCTTGTTCTCCGACAATGGAAAAATTTTTGTGGGTGCCCAGTCAGAACTTAAACACTTTCATAGATTAATAAGCCATCCGGATGAGGTACTAGGTAAGTTTCTAACCTCTGAACAAATTAAATGGTCTTTTATTCCACCTGGAACTCCAAATTTTGAAGGACTCTGGGAGGCGGGAGTTAAGTCCTTTAAGTATCATTTATTTAGGGGGGCAAGAAATGCTAATTTCAGTTATGAAGAATTTCTTACCATAGTTACGGAAATCGAGGGAATCCTAAATTCGAGACCCTTGACTCCGATGTCATCAGATATTAATGATCTAGAGGCCTTAACACCAGGTCATTTTTTAATTGGGAGACCTATAACTACAATTGTTGAACCAAATATCGTTGATATTCCCATCAATCGTTTATCAAGGTGGAAAAAAGTTGAAAAACTGACTCTGTTTATTTGGAAGCGATGAAGCTTGGAAAATCTGAGTAATTTTCGAAATCGATATAAATGGAAATTTTTAAAAATGAATATCAGTCCAGGTATATTAGTAGTAGTAAAGGAGCCTAATCTATCCAAATGCAAGTGGCTTCTTGGAAGAACAGCAGAAGTTTATCGTGGCCCTGACAATTGTGTCAGAGTGGTCAATGTTCGTACTGCTCATGGGATTTTAGAAAGACCCATTACAAAACTGTGCATACTTCCTCTAAATACTCATTAGAATTAGTGTACTGTCATAGCATTGTAGTCTCTGTATAGTATTTATCATTATTATTTTCTGTATTGTTTAATTGCATTAATATAAATGTTCTTACCATTTAGTACTTGAACCTGTGAGTTAATTATTAATATTATTTGCTGAACCTATGTAATGTTTATTTTAGTGTTAGAATATTGCTTTAGAATTGTGTAAATCATATTTTGCTATTGTTTGATTGGTTGTTGAATGTTAACCATTCCACGGGGGCCGGGATGTTGCCGCCTTGAGAAATTGTTCAAAGAGCGATAAAGTGCGCCAATTATGGCAACCTCCTACGCTCTTGTTTCGCTCTGAAAAACTTGATTCAGAAAGGAAAGAGAAAGGAAGAGAATTGTATCTGTAGCGGTATAGTTCGCGTTCTGATACGAGCTATCGTGCTCAAATAAATATTTGTTATTGTTTGTTATCGACGGAATTATTTATATAAATCCTAACATTTACATAAGACAATTTATGTAGTAGATGTTAAAATGCTTTCTTAGGCTGTCAGGATATTTTTCCCAACATGGTGTCATAGAAAAAACGTTATAAACTAGTTAGAAGTGAATAAGTTTATTATTCTCTTCAAGTCAAATATATTTATGTTACTTATTGTATGTTTAGAAGCCCGGTGGGGCGAAGCGCTCCTACTAAGTTACAGAAGATTGTATCATCAGGTTGGGCGAGGGATATCCAACCTTTCATCCCTTCAGTGAGTCGATGAAAGTGAGTATCAAGCATGCTTGGAAACTGAACTCTGGGAAATTTACGTTAGACTGACTACATAACTGGTGCACATTCTTTGCATCGCTCGGTCACAGTCATGAAAACAGATATGGGAAGTGTAGACCTTGGACCCTCCCCTCACATATGGGCTTACGTGCCACCGACTTTAGTTAGTTAATGTCCTATCCATGAAGTTAAATGATGCCTTTACCCAGCCTCACTTTATTCTCTAGGTAGAGATCGCCATCAAATGGGTATTCTTCGATGTTTCTAGTGAGATGCTGGTGTTGCCGGGCAATCAAAAATATGGCTCGATAGAGTTCTTCGTCAGACCAATTTCTATATTTTACAATTGTCCTTATAGTGCCTACATTTATATTCATGCCACCAAAGTGGCCTGTTCTCAATCGTGTAATTGTCTTTGTGATTTCTCAGTTGGAATCAATCTCGCATATTTGTTGATTCGCCTTAATGATTTTCTCTAGTCGATATCGGGTAATCTCGTTTGCGCAGTCGAGTGTAACATGGCTTTTGGGGGTGTGGTTTTTTAAGTCTTTTGCCTCTTTAACCATTTCATCAGCTGCTTCATTGCCCTCGATTCCTGCATGCGTACGAATCCACTACTAGGTGCATGTTTCTTTCATTTCACAAATTGTTTCGAGTAAACGGTGAATTTCCTGTGTGAACCGACTTTAGTTGAGGCAATTAAATTAATGAGATTAAAAGTATGGAAAAAGCGTTATATAAACAAAATAGAAATTATTATATCGCAAAAAATTTCTTTTTAATATCAGTTGTAAAAGATAATTTTTTCATATTAAATGACAATTTCTAAGAAAGTTTCGTAGTGTTTTTATAATGGCATGGGGATCGCATAAAAATTACAATTCTGCTCATTACATTGTCAATTAGGAAAATTATTGAATTCAAAAATGAACTATAATCAAATAATTTTTTTGATTTTTTAAACAGTATTAATTTACTTCACTTCGCGTTCGGTTCTTTATCCTATTTTCTACGACACAAATTACTTCATCGGCTTCTACAAATAACGCATCTACTTGTCTACGTTAAAACAAATCAATCCGAAAATTCTGGTAAAATTTCCTCTTCGCTTTATCCCATTTCGTTACTCACTGGAGATTTCACCTGATTAAGAACATACATAATCGTATCTTTTTTCTGTATTTGTATCTTTTTCGACATTCCTATTGCTGATAACAATTACTAGCACTTATATATGTAATAGTATCGCATATATTTTTTTTACTCAACTCTTCAAAATTTGCAGATATTTCTGTAAAATAATCTGACACTTTTTATTGGTCAGTTTACAAAAACTAAAACTCGTTGTAGATATGTTTTAACATTATCAGCATGTTAATTTTTTAATAAAAATTTTCATTGATAAATTACCATTTTCTGCGGTAAAAAAAAGGAATCTTCAAGCACTCATCACGAGCATGCAGAAAACAAGCAGAAAAACAAGATTTGTTTTCCATTGTTAATCATTAATTTATATTCTTACATCGAGCACTTCAATCAAATATAACATTAATAAATGAAAATGGTAAAGAACACAGAAAAAAAAAAGCTTCATACGTAAATAAAAATAACAAAAATCATAAAAGATATACATTTTCAAGAATTATAAAGCCCAATTAAGAGTATATCACGTTTCTAGAGAAAAACTGATACCGCAATTGTGGATAAGGTTTCTTGATGCTTCAAGCTTAATTGGCATTATCTCCAAACCTTGACTAATGAAATCTCATAAAGAGCTTAAAGTATAATAAATAAAAAAGATGGAAGAAATATTTCTTTATTAACTGGATTGTAACACTCTCTAATCGAATTCAAAATAAAATTCAATGAACATGCACCAAAAATTTATGTGAGTGAATATACACACATACAACCATATATTAGACGTTTATTATAATACATCCAATATAAACCTAGTTCAATATTTTAAAAAAAATATTGTTTGAAATTTCGCTGTGAAAGTCTTCATACAACTGACAATAACAGATTTTCGTAAGGATCTTTTCAAACATTTGTGATAAATTTATGATGTCTGCCAGGTCAACAACAATTTCTAATTCCTTTACCTCCCCAAATGCCTCGGATAAGAGTCTTAGAGAGGAATTATGATGCAAAAATCGTAACAGCCAATGATATACGTAATCCAATCTGCCCAATTTATCTTCTAGGATAATTAGTATATGTATCATTACAGAAGCAAATGTAAGTGCACCATTATGGTAGAATCAAATATCACGGCAAATCTGCAATTATGAGAGGTCTTCTATTAAAAGAAAAAAAAATACACCAATATGACATTAAAATATTCACATTGAAAACACAGTCTCAATAGCTCATATTTCAATGACAACTGGATAGAAGTGAGATACGAATTTTCAACCATACATAGATATATAAGTTTTCCGGCCACTTTATGTTTAAATTAGAGTTAGACAATAATCGATAGATAATGAAAAATCAAATTAAAGTCAGTCCTATGTAATAAATTTTTTGAAAAAATCGGAATGATAGTACATTGGTAGAGAAGTGGTTCTTTCGAAGTAATATTGAAATATACGATGCTTTCTTAAGAGACTCACCGCAAGAATTCAAAGATTACCATAAATAAGACTTTGAGATTCTGACTTATTATCCCAGTTGCTCGGGAAGTTGAAATTCACAAAGCGCATGCGTATAATCATTCCGCTAAACACGAAAATTCATAATCATTTAGTGATACATGCATATTAGAAGAAAAATTGCGAACCTCTAATCAAGATATGTTTTTTGCGGATAAACCAGCATAGCCTTTTAAAAAACTGCAACATTTAAAACATATATAATTATTTTTATTTATAAAATTTAGTAAATTTTTAGCAAACAAAAGAATGATTTTTATCTAAGCAAAACTTTAACTTAAAAGAAAAATCTTTTACAGTAAGTTTAAATAAAACTTGAAACATATTTCAATAAAGTAACCCCCTAGCACTCATTCTAACAAAAGAATATTTGCAAAAGTTTCAATGCAAAAATTTTCTTTTAAGATAATTTCTAATCATTTTAAGCAAATCTCCTTTCTCACATTTCATTAATGTTATGCATAAAGTAAATATTTCAAAAATTAAATGTTGCCAAAAGATTTTAATATTGCTGTAAAACTTATTTTATGGGTGGGCATCTTAGTATTCTATTAATATTTTAATAAAGTAGGACATGCGTTTTTGTACATTAACATTTAACAATAAAAGTTCAAAAAAATTAAGCAAGTAGGAATATTAATAAAAATGGTAATTTGAAATGAAAATAAAGTAAACAAAAGAACTTCTGCTCTTGAAAGGTTTGAAAAAAGAAACATCTACTTTAAAACCTCGATGGTATTGGTGTAAATAAATTTTTGTTTGCTGAATAAAGCAGCGTTTTAAAGTTATATAACTAGTTCATGAATTGAAGTTAAATGATATATCCGAGGATATTTTAAATCTTTCATAATTATTTTAGCTTACGAGAATAAACTATATAGTTTGTTAAATAGGGTGGCATAATATATAGGCTAATCTTTTCCTAATTTTTTAATGAATTATAATTATTAATCCAGAATTATGTATTAAATTTTCTTGGGTAAATAAATAAATTTGCATAATTCTTTTTATAATACTTTGTTATATATTTTTGTCTTATATTTTGTTTTTTTCAAATGTAAGACTAACTTTTTCAATACATATTCAAGTATATAATGGAGAGAAATATGTATCAAAAAAAAAAAAAAAAAAAAAAAAACCCTTAAAACATTTAACTAAAAGATTTGATAATCGTTTTTCGATCTTGGTTATAAAATGCGTGTCAATGAATGTGAATAAATTTTAGCGATTTAATTTCTAAAATAATTTTCTGTTAGCAACATCAACATATGAAATATATACATAAAGGAAATATTTATTAATTGTTGAAACACATTCATAATGTATACCCCTTCTAATTATATATAAATTTCAACTTGTGTGAAATTGAACTTTAACAGATGATTTATAGTAATGTTTTCCTCACCATATTTCTCTGATATAGAAAACCAGACAATGATTCACCATTTTGACCACCCTTTTATTCGTTCCATAAAAATCTAACTCATTCTAGTTTAAATCTAGCTAATATAGTTTCATCTAGTCTAAATCTAGTTAATATAGTTTCATCTAGTTTAAATCTAGCTAATATAGCTTCAACTATTTTAAATCTAGCTAATATATCTTAAACTAGTTTAAATCTAGCGAATATAGTTTTATCTAGTTTAAATCTATTTAATAGAGCTTCATCTAGTTTCAGCAATGGGAAGTTATAGGTTACTTAATGTGATAGTGAATATCTGGTAAACAAAGTACACCCACGAAATGTTTGATCTACTTTAAGTATAAACTAGAATAGGTGAACTCATCCATAGAAATTCGATTTAATTTGGTTTGTTTACCTCTCAACGTTAATTATTTGTTATCTAGAAAGATAAATCTACAGTATCTCAGCTTAAAATGGATTCCAAGCCACTGCAAACATCCTCACTTTGGCGGGAATTGAATTCATGAACTGTTAAAATGAAGCTGGAATGGAAAACCATTCAGTTACCAGTTTGATGGAAATTATTTTAGCGTGTTATTTTAATATTATTAATTTTAAATAATACAAATTATTTATAATTTTAGATTACATACTTCTTCCTTAAAAAAATCATAGAAAAATATTAACTTATCATTAAAAAAAAATTATATCTATAGCAAAAACATTTTATGGTGAAATTAAACCAATTGCTCAATAATAGGTTCATATTTTGATCACTTATATACTAGATTACAACTGAAAACGCTATGTCGAACCGTTGTCGAATTTGAAGTGCAGATCAATCTTTTTACAGTCATATTGTAAATCCAATTCACCAGCAACTGCTCGCGTTTTTGAGGGTGGTCAAATTGGTTGAATACTTAACTTGCTTTATGGTGCATTGTTGCCCGATATATCCTCTTGACATTTAGAACTATCCTTGTCTCCTTAGTGTCAACTGATCTTCATAAAAGAGGTGGATGCTAATGTATTCTATTGATCTTGTTATACACAGTTCTAATGCTAATCATTGATTGATTTAAGTAATTAGCTGTAAATTAGACATATATCTACTTTTTATTCCTTTATATTAATAACCTTTAAGCAAAGTTACATAGTCCGGTCACATTAATATAACCACCTGCCAAAAGACAAAATAATCCCCTTCGAAATGCGGACTGCTATGAGACGTACAAGAAAAAAGTCAATTAGGTTCCTGAAGGTTTCATTGGAATTTTAAGCTATGCCGACTCCAGTGCAGTGCTCAGCTGCGCTGGATTACAAGGGTAAGAATCCAAACCACGAATGACCCTATCGAGAGTGTCCCATAGATTCTCGATTGGGTTCCAGTCAGGTGACTTTTTCTGGCTTGGGAAAAATGGTTAATTCATTCTGGTGCTCTTCGCATCATGCACATACACTGTCACCTGTATATCATCTCACACTGTCCAGCTAACAAATGTCATTATTCTGAAGAAAACAATGCGGATATAGGAAGGCAGAGATATATGTACCTGTATTGACCCATCCTGCTTTCCACAATAATAAATGAACCCAGAAAACGCTAGGAAAACATTCCCCAGACAATAATGATCCAGGCTAGATCGTTCCAGAAATGGTTGCATGGTGTTTGTTTTTAGAGATTTCACGTCACACACGCAAACGTCCGATGGAGCGTGATTAAACGTGATTCAACAAAAACGCTACCTGTCGCTACTCAGGGGATGTCCAGTTGGGATACTCTCGTGCAAATTCCTAAATTCGTCACCGATGAACAACTATTAACATAGATGTATGAACCAGGGATCTGTTCCTAGGGATCCAGGCGCAGCAACGTTCACAGAACGGTGATATCGGTGACACTGTTGTAATTTCTGGGTTTACATGGGCGATCAGTTGCACATCGATGGTACATCTATTCTCCCGAAAACACCTCCGAAGTCTTATTTCTCCTCTGTCATCTATGTCACGTGGTGCACTACGTTTGCGATGGGCAGTTCCGTTTTGTCATGCTCGGTGTACTTTTACAACAGTGGTACGAGAACAGTTCACATACTTACCCTTTTCCGAAATGCTTCCAGCCTTGGCCCGAAAGTAATGATCATAGCCTTTTGGAAGTCGGATAAATTCCCTCCGTTTCTGCCCCAAGCCAATGATTTCAATGTTTTCCGAACCCCCACACACCTCCTTTATATTCGCTTAAATTGCATCGTGCGTTCTGTGATTGGTTGTTTAACGCTGACGTCGAAAGTACGTCGTGTCCTCATAATGTGACTAAATTGTATTTAACTCACATGAGCGAAACAACAACAACAATGCTTGTAAAGAAAAGCTGAACCATGAGCAAGAGGCTATGAAACCCTTCTGTTAAACATATATTGTACAGCTTTCAGTTTCTGTTTTGAAAATTGTCATCTATGATCGGTCATCTACAAGAGCAAATGTTAACGGTGCAAATGTATGCATCAGGGAAGAACAGATCATATACAAAAGCAAACGTTGACGAATTTTTCTAAATTAAGTGCCTCCTAGGTTCATCATAACTTTTTTTAATCATATATTCCACGCAAATATGAAACAAACAGGGGATTTTCCTGTAACAAGCATCTATTTCAATCAACTCAGTTTTATTATTTTAGGTTTTAACCATTGCAGAGTAGGAATTATCTGTGTTAATTTTATTAATTTTTAGAGCTTTCAAATGTATTATATTAGTTCTATCGAAATTGAAAGCAAATTTATTCGATGAATGCAGTTATATATTTGTGTAAATTTAATAGATTTAACAAATGTCCATGTTAAATTTATGCAATTTCTTCTGCTGAATTACGCGGAAAAACATGTGATTAAGTTTAGAATTGTTTTTTTCCTAAAGTTACGTATGCATAGTCTCTTAACAAATTTTCTACGCTATCTTTTAAATTTCTACTAATAAACTTAGAGAAAATTTTACTATCTCCTCATCTTTCTCAGAGCTTACTCGAACACTCTTTCATCTCTTTACTAAAATTCATTAGATTAAAAAATCCGCTTACAAAGAAACCTAGAACCTTAAAAATTCATGAGTTTCGTCAAGCTAAAATAGATTTGCTGAAAATTCTATTTCAAATTGTCCTACATTTGGTCTTAGAGACCATGTTGGCTTGGTTAGTTAGGGTATTCTTTTAATTATTCGAAAGGAGTGATTTCGAATCCTGACTCAACTGAAGATACAACGTGTTCACGAAAGGCAATTTAGGCACATCTAACAGGTCGCCGATATCTAAGTGAAATAATACCTCAGGGGTTGGTAGGTCAAGTAGTGAGGGTCTTCTGCTTGTATATGGTATCTGATTCTAAATTACGAAAATTCCTATTCCATTGCTTCCAACTTACTAATAGAACCCAACTCTGGGCAACATATAGGGAAGTGGGCTTTTGCAGCAACATTTGATCTTAGTTTTTCCAGTTATTTACATTGTAACTTTTTTTAATTTCTTTCCCAAACTAAGCAAAAATATAGAAGACAAAATGGAAGAAACTCGGTACAGTCTTTTCTTTTGAATTAAACTATCAAAATTAGCAATATGAATTGTAACTATCTTTTCCTCTAAGCTCTTATTAATTTGGTTATGAAAGTTCTATATATGTTTTTATTTTAGACATTCTAATTTGAGGACTTGAATGTACTGGTTTTTGAACGTTGATAAAATTTATGATATCTCACGTTAAAAATTTAATACACATTTTTTTCTTTACCAAATATTACTGTTTTTCTAATTCTTATGAAAAAAAAATCTTATTTTCAGTACTGCAATCTTGAAATTAAAAGTAATTTTCTTGAAATGTAAAGAGTCACTTTTCCACTAAATTTGAAAATTATTCGTGTGGAAAAGGGAAATATTTGCCGTGTTGTACATTCTCAAAAATGTTTGCAAAGAAATAATGTGGATAGAGCCTAGAAGCATTTAAAGGACTGAAGAAAACTCCTATTCATCTACTTTAACTGATCTGTGAATCAGGATAGAGCTTTAAAGGAGCGAAGAAAATTCTCAAGCATCCACCTCCACAAATGTATGAACCAGAACACAACAGAGCAAGCAATTCGAATTCCCTAAAAAAAAGCTGGAATTAAACCTATAATATTAAACTATGAGGAGAGTAACATATTAACTACAGAGAACCTCTGGGTAGGGATATGTTTGAAATATTCAAAAAGTTTATTTGAATACGCGTACGCCTTATTTAAACTGCATAATGGGCAAAAATAGTACATTAAAATATATATGTATCTATAAATGTACCATTTATACAT
Source organism: Latrodectus elegans (assembly GCA_030067965.1). Classification (NCBI taxonomy): domain Eukaryota; kingdom Metazoa; phylum Arthropoda; class Arachnida; order Araneae; family Theridiidae; genus Latrodectus; species Latrodectus elegans. The sequence goes on from CM057813.1 coordinate 100,227,795, forward strand.
CAATTAATAATAATAATAATAATTATATATATATATATATATATATATATATATATATATATATATATATATATATATATATATATATATATATATATATATATATATATATATATATATATATATATATATATATATATATATATATATATATCCAGGAAAAATAAAATTTAAGAATTTCACCAGTTTGACATTTTAATATTTCATGGTTTTGAATAAAAAATAAGGATGAAAATGAATAAGGACATCCTTGCATATATATATATATATATATATATATATATATATATATATATATATATATATATATATATATATATATATATATATATATATATAGGTTTCAAATGCCTCTGGAGAGTCTTATGAAAAAGAAATATACTACACAGGAAACTGGATGTCAGAAAAACCATAAAAAAAATGTATCTGAGACTTTTTTCTTTTTTGATTCAGCGAAAAGGACGTCAATGTGTTTTTGTCATTTTATTAGAAAAACTCGACTCTACGTGGGCAAACGTTTCTTGCAATTCACACGTGATGATGAACCTCGTGCAGAAAATAGGAAAACGTCTCCCACCCTGTCTTGTTCCAGTAAGAATGTCCGCGGTCGATACATCAACATTAAATAGAATGTCGCAGAATTGATCTTCGCAGCTCTCTAATATTAAATATAATTTTGATTAATTTCTTAGAGCAGATTATATTATTGTAGTGATTATAAATATTCAAGTTATATTCTATTCTAGAAGAAAGATCTTGCTTCTTTGTATAAATAATAAAAATATATAATATGCTTATAAAAGCATTTTTAAAAAAAAATGGTATTTAACATACAACATGATTAATAAGAATGACGTGCCGAATTTTCTAATTTGCCAGATTTTAGAGATTTTATTTTATTGCATAAATATATTAATATTTATAAGACAATATATAATTAATATAATGATAACTCATACATTAATATTTAATATGAATATAAGTGTGATTTAGTGGAATCTTCAAGGGCACAAACACAGAAAATTATTTAAAATTCAAACCATTTATTATTAGCGAATTTTTTTTTTAAATTTGATTTTTTCGACTGTGCTTGAAGCCTTATGGCACTTAATTTTTCAGTTCAAGAATTCGTGAATTTGATTCCCAACTCTGATTTTATCCATTTTACACACTATGTTCCAGTCAAACCAGCCGTTACGTGCATGATGTGCAATAGAACACCACACAGAAAATTGTAACGTAAAAGCATCTCACTTTGTTTGATAGTGATTATGTAGTCGGACACGAAAGGTTTCATTTCGAAGAAAGATATCATTACGTCACCAGCATGATTCCGTGTACCTAGCTCTGAGTTGGGCTCTACCAGTTAGATAGGAGCCGCCAGGTGGAGTCTTCGTAATTTTGAAGACAGACCAAACAAATGGCTTTCAATACTTAGCCTGCCATCCCCAAAAGTATCATTTCACTTGGATGACATTGTGACTACTACATATTCAACGTCCACAAGGTGCTTTTAGCGTTTAAGCCGGGATTGGAACTCACTAACTTTCGATAATGAGAACAACGCCCAAATCAACCAGGCCACAGCGTCCTTATACCATTATGTCATAATAAGGCTATCTATGACTCATCAAGGCCTTGATTGACTCATCAAGGCCTTGATTGACTCATCAAGTATGATTGACTCATCAAGGCCTAGGGGTAGAACAGCTCTCTTGAGAACGAAAAGTCCTGGACTCTCACCCAATCACTGTTGAACATCACGAGATAGATGTTGCACTTCTGCGTTATTCAGGCATATCTGTAGGGGTGCGCTGGAGATTCCTCCCTTGTGACACATGAATGAGAATTACTATCTGTAAAAAAATCTTTTTCCCAACACCAAAAATTAACTATCCTCACCACTGAGATGTCTTTTAACACAATGATGATTTAATCTTCTCTTAACAACTATTTTTAAACATTTATTTAATCCGACGAATTCTTTGAAAAATTCCATGAATTCTGTGTACTTTTATAACTTTTATAATGCATATATCAGGAATTTTTAAACAGGGGGTAAAATTCGGAAAGAATATTCTCGAAAAAAGTTGATTTTCGAAAAGTATTTTAAAATTAAATTTCTTCTAGTATAAGGATTCAAATAAGATCCTCCCTTGTGACACATGAATGCACACCTGTGTTTATGAATTATTCCATAGGTAAAAGAACACTGCTCGACATTGAACATGCAACACCAAGAAGGAGTTGCCAGAAAGTGACGAAACTCAACAAACATAGATAGCAGCGAGTAGAAAGTAATCTATATTTCGAAATGATATACATAACTCAGAGCGAGAATAGGATCGGGTCAGTAGGTTGTAGAACTACCGTGGACGGCCATACATGAAGTAACACGTCTGGGCACAGTGTCAGAGTCCTCGGGAAAAGCTATCTATACCCTGTCAACCATTTGTTAAAATGCGCCTTCTGAAGGAAGCACAGTGGCAGGATCCGCAAATAGCATCTAATTATCTGCCAAACATGTTCGATTGATGAGAGATCTGGCGAGCACGGAAGCAGCTGTACAACTTGCAGCAGGATAAGCCTTGACCGTACATTGCATGGATTAGACAACATGTGTATATGACGTTTGGGTATGATTAGGCACCATTTGCGGACTCTGCTTCCTTCAGAAGACGCATTTAGGCAAATAATTGACAGGGAATGGATCTTACTCTGTGCCTAGACGTGTTGTTTCATGTATGGCCGTCCACGGTAGTTCTACACACAGATTACTCATTATTCGTTGTTGTCTCTCTCTCTCTCTCTCTCTGTTTGTCACTTTCTGGCAACTGCTTCTTGGTGTTACATTCTCAATTTTGGGCAGTTTTTTTAAAATTAATGAAATGAGATTAATATTGTATTATAAAAATATCAGTTTGTTCCAAAGAGTGATATTTAATTCTTGTTTAAGAAATTATTTGCGAAATTAGAGAAATCAGAATTTGATAATAAAAAAATATGGATCTAAATGCTCCAAAATCGTTCGCTTTTATTTTTGTTACTATAAATACATATATGCATGTATATAAATGTAAGCCTTATAAAGTTGAATCCCTATATTTGGCGAAATCTAATTTTATATTTTTTGAAAACGATAACTTAAAATCTGAAGTTACAGCGATTTTCGATTGCTTTCATTTTTTAATGAAACTTTCGTTGACAGCGTTCGTATGAGTATTTAGTATGGAGCGAGGGTAATTGGTTTTTTTCTACACCCTTAATTCGTAAATATGAATAGTTTAGGCTTAATTTGGAACAAACTATTGCTTTATTTTAATAGCAGAAATTCGATGCAGTTATAATTTGCACCAAGTAAAATGAACCACTAGTCAATTTTTAAATAAAATCATTCCTCCACATAAGCGTTTGAAAGACTCATGAAATTGTAATCAAGTTCGTAAAAGTATTCAGTGTGATATTGAGTTCGCATTTAAATAACAAGTGGTAAAGAATCTGCATGCAGTGACTTCATGCAGAAACTGTAAACTAATAATCCCTCACATATCTATATAAACTCTATGCTTTAAATATCTTAGCAACAAACACTTGTAGTCATAATAATTTTAGTAAAAATTCGTGTTTTGACTTTTTGAACTCTAAAGCTTTTTAAGTTTTGGCTTAAGGAAATTTAATAAAGCATTAGTTTTGTATTTCTAATTTTTTTCGTAAAAGTCTGAAGGAAAAAAAAAAAAAAAACTTGAAATTTTACAAAAGTGAACATATTTTAATGACAGATATGTTACACCATTTTAGCTCGTGTTTACTGTCTCGTAGTCTTAACCGAAAGTTGACTGTGTACGAGACTTCGAAAGCTTTCAAAATTGTGTATCTTGCAAATTCCTATTTTCTTTAATTCTAAAAATCTGCTGTTTTCATTTTTAGTTTAGTTTTATGGTAACTGCGTGCATTTTCCATTCTTCCAATCCAATTTATAAATGATTAATTAACTTCATTTACTATTCTATTACATTGAATAGCAAATGAAAATTCATATAAAAGAATTTACACTATTCTATATGCCTATTGATTATACTATGTGGTAAACGTATATATTTCGTTATTACATTATTATAGTAATTGGTTAGAAAGAGTTCAGTGGTAAAATGCACGCCAAAAACTCACTTTTACTTCAAAATCAGTGTAAAACAAAAAGTACAATATAATTTTCTTAAAATCTTATATAATCTATACCTTTATATTAGCTTTTATGTTTAATTTTTATCAGTATGAGTTACTTTATAAGTTACATATACATAATATCGCGTGATGAATACATGTTTAATTTTTATCAGTATTAGCTACTTTATAAATTATGTACACATAATATCGCATGATGATTACATACTAGGATCCCATTGCACAAACTCAATTGTTAATTTGTATTTATTGCAATAAATTTGCCTTCAAAATATTAAAATATTTGCCTTTTTGATAATTTATAAAATGAAATAATGTATACATTATGGAAATTTAATATTTTATTCCCTTTTAAGTGAGAATAAAAAAAATAAAATGCTACTTATTTTTTCTTTATAGTTAATCTTGATATACAATCAGTATGTAAAAAAAGTTAATTCTTAAATAAATAATATATGATGTTGCAAAACTCATTAAGTTTTTATTCACATTGATTTCTCAATAAAAAATTAAAAGAAATTAAGTTTTTAGAATTTGTACAAAAAAAAAAAAAGCCAAATAATTGAATTTCATTATGGGGAAAAAACAATTTATAGCGCTAAGCAATTCTTCAGTGTAGTTTGACTCAACATAAAAAAAACTTATAGAATAATTTTATCTATAGGAAATATACTTTTAAGATAATAACTTAGTAATTGCATCTTTTCAGAATAAGGAAAGCTTTGAGTGTTCTTTATGGGACTAAATACGATATTTACTATAAAAATATATAATTAAATAATCCAATCATTATATATATTCCAATTAAAATTCTGAAATAATAAATCTAATAATAAAAGGAAAATATTTTTTTTCCATTATCTGCTTGGCAGTAATAAAAAAAAAAAAAAATAAATAAATAAAAAAAAAGCTTACAAGCTGTGGAAAACTGTTAATCCGAATATTTCACATATGATTACTTTTAATGAGAAATTATGATGTTCAAACTCTTTTTCCCTTTATCATATACTTTACAATAAATTAGATAAAGAATTATCATATAGATTACTTTAAAAAAAATTTTAAATTAGAAAAGATATAGGATTATTTGAAATAACTTCAATCAGCACACATAAAATAATATGCAGAATCTCATTTTGCAATTATCTGTTGAATAAAACTTCATGTAACATTATTTATAAAAACCTATTTCATGCAATACTTCAAATTCTTCTTGGAAAATATAAAACATCTATTAACTTAAAATATATAATCTCTTTTTTCATATTTCAATGCAAATAAAATGATATTCTATACGCAAAAACTGTTCCAAAAATGATTAAGATAAATTCTTTATCCAATATTTTTCTTATTTTTCATTTGCACTATTTATTCTACCTTTTCAAGTTAAATTTTCAATCTTATTCTATTTTATCACATGTTATACATTTAAGCATTATCGTATATTTTTTTATCTATATTTTTCTTTTTTATATTAATCATTATAAAAATATTTTCATAAATATAACCTACAAAAGGATTATAAAAATATTTTAATATTAAAAAACAAAACTACTAACATAAAGAATGTTTTCCCTAGAGTTGAAATCATGTGTATTGGCAAAATATTCAACTGAACATTTTGATATCAAAAGCTGGTATACATAAATTTATATACTTACATAATAAACATTTACATAACTTTTATATTTGTATATGTTGACATGCATTTAAATGTATGTATAATACATGCAATTTTATGTAATATCAACATACATATTAGCACGAGGAGACAGGTTTTTTTTTTTTTTTTTAAATTTAAATAAAACATCCATATTTTTAAAGATAACAGATTATTAACAAAGAGCAAATTTAATAACTTATTCTACATCTTCCATTAACAAAGTATTTTCAAGTCAGAGAGATTAGAGAAAAGCAATTACTTATGCACTTCACATGCCAACAATTTTATTTTGAATGTCTATAAATTAAATATATTTAATTTATATGACTTAGTGTCACCTAAAAAATAAAATCTTTGCTATGTATTCTGTCTCAATTTTTTTTTTCAATTCTTTTTATAATATACCTTTTAAGCTTTTATTGTATACAATAAAAGTTTCATATTTTACAACTTTTAAATTTTTATAGTAAAATAACCTTTTGTTTTACAAATATAAGCATTTATATTTTCACAAAAATGAGTGAAATTCAAAGCAAAAAATGAATTATATGTGTTGTTGTTTACATAACAGAACTGCGCCTATGTTATAGGAAAAAAATAACAATCACATAATTTTTTATTGAAGTAACAAATGTTTATTAGCAATAATATTTTAAATATTATACAATTCATGATGCAATACTTTGTTAAACAAAATATCATATGTGCTTTCTGGCTTCATAACCATTACATGAAATGATAATGAAGAACATAGTTAAGAAAAGAAAGAAGAAGGAGAGAAAATTCAAGAAAATGTCTTTTCACATGGAATTGTCAGTTTGACTAGGCATATCTACAGACTGCTAACGAATGGCTATTAGACCAGATTCTAATAATTTCTGGATTTTCGCAGCTATATCAGGATTTTTCAAGTGCCTAAAATAAAATTAAAGTAATTAGTTTTTAAATAAAATATCAGACATAAATTATTTTACACCAAAGATAAGTTCTTCAAAAAAATCATCCAAATCAAAAGCAAAAAATGCATATTTCAGCCATTTTTTTTCATGTAAAATAAAACTAAATATATTTTAAAAATATAAAAATGTTTTATTCATTAAATATCAAAAATATATATATATTATCATACGATTCAGTTTAAGATAAATATTTTAACCAATTGAGAAATTCATGTTCAATATTAGATAAATAAGGAAAGATTTTGTGTCTGCAAACCTAGAGAATCAAATAAATATGCTTGGGTTTAGTGATCAAATTTTTAAACTCCCCCTCCCCTCAAATCTTTATATATTGTTCTACATAATTTTCTTAGCCAAAATAATAATAATAATAAATAAATAAATAAATAAAATAAAAATAACTTTATCACTTTGTAAATTCTGAGTTTGTAATGGGAAAATTGCAAATATGACTTAAATCCTATATTCTTGAATAACTGAACATTTTTTTTCTTTTGAATATATTCTTCATATACATATAAGGAAATTAAATTAGTTCAAAAGCATTATATTTTTTAATTATTTCATATTCCAAACAACTACTTTACAAAAAATTTGATTTTTTTTATATAAACTAAAATATCTTTTTGTTACTTCGCTTATTTAATGTATAGAATCTGTAATTTAGAATATTAATATGTCGAGGAATTTCTAGTTAGAAATAAGCAACAGATTAATAAAAACTTTTATAAATACAATATTTTTGTAACAATGTTTTATAAAGCTTAAATATATACTTAGAACATTTTTTTGTTTTAAGTGCATATCAGCATTAATCACTTTATGAATATTGTATGATAAATATACTTCATTAACATTTAAATTTCAATTTAAAGATTTGATAAAGAAAATTGAAAATTAAACTCATAAAATATTCTTGGACAGATAACTCTAATGAGTGATCAAAGAAGGAATTCATATAACAGATGCAGTTCTAATAATTTAGTATTCTTAAACCAGCTACATTTTATTATTTAGAAAAATGTATGCTCATATCTAAATTGCCAAACAGGTATTTGAAAGGTTAAACAAAGCTTCAATTCATAAAAAATACAACTTATAAAAGTAATACATTTTTAGTATTTCTAAAGTACTTTATTAGACAGTATAATATTAGCTTATTTATATCTCTATGGATAGATTTTTAGAGATGAGGATTAAGTTCAAACACTACAATTTTAAAGATTCCTAACTCATGAATGAATGAACCAAAACTCAGGCTTAACCTTTCAATTAACGATTTGGCGGTTTAAGATTTAGTATATATTTTTCCTAATAAATTTATGGATAATAAGTAATTTCAAAAGAATTTTTTTAATTTAATAAATTAACAGCAAAATGAATCAAAATAAAAATGTACCGATTCTTTCAAGGATTATTAAAATCTTCTCAACCAAAGTAATAAGCATAACTTACTCTTGAAGTGCCCTGGGATCATTTTGCATTTGTTCTAAAATTAATCGCATAGCTGGATCACCTAAGATTTGTTGAACTTCTGGGTCAGACATTGCTTGTTTTCGAACTTCTTCAGGATTACTGCTACTTGCAGTTATACATTTACGGTAACCATCCAATGCTTCCTACAAAATTAACATATTTATTTAGTACCCTAATTTAATTTTTTTTTAATTAAAAAATGTATAAATTTTTTTTGCTTACTTGGTTATTTGGATCTAATTCTAAAGCTTTTTGGAAAGCAGATGAAGCTTTTGAGTGTTCTTTTAAGGCCATTAAAGCCATACCTTTTCTAATATAACCTCTTACTATAAGGAAGAAAATGTATTATTTAAAAAAATATAGCTGAAAAAAAGGTGTAATAGAATGAGAATAATATAATACTGGAAATCAGTTTTACAATATTTCGTATACAAAAATACATTTAACAGGTAAATGAATAGCATGCATCTGCTACTTTTTCTTAATAATAATGGTATTTCAGTTTCAGAATCATTGAATTTTGAAACAGAATAAGAAAACTATTAATTCTGTTAAAAAAAAAAAAATTCTGGAAAAAGGTTATAATCCATTCAGTGAGAATTCAGCAAATTACAAATGAAGATGATACAGAATATTCTAATATGCTTTCTAATCTGTTTTTAAAAGAAATATTCAATCAATGACATAGTATGACTAATAACAATGAAGAACGCCAGATTATGAAAGCAGTGCTTAGTATAACTGAAACAACTATCTTGATAATATCGTTCAAAGTAACAAAATTTGATAGATTGCTTTACAATTAGGATATTTTATGAAGATTTGATTACCTTAAATTCAGGAACAAAAGAACAGACCCCTATTTTTACTGATGACCAACAAATAATGATCACTTGTGTTTAAAAAAAAGAAATGATACAAAAATGAGGGCAAATTAAGCAAAATAAATAGACCATATTAAAAAAAATTACATTCAAAATATTTAATACTAGCATATTGACAAATAGAAACCTAGATTTAGTTACAATAAACCTTAATATAATAAAAAATAATTCATTATGAATCATAGATAATTTGTATGAAAGGAAAACATCATACAATTATAGAAATTACTAAAGAAATTGTTGAGTAAAAATTGTATATTCATACAATTTTTACTTGACAATTTCTCTATAAGCAAGATAAATGGATAAACATTTCTTGAAAAAAATATATATAAGCCACAGAAGATTAAAATATTTTAAATGAGAACAATTAACTGATGACTTAAGAACTTAAAAGCATTCAAAAGACCATTCAGGGCATTTGAGAAGATTTATCTTTTTACGAAATTATTTTCATATGATAACTTTTGTATATAGTGGTTTGTTCGGCACAGATATCCACACATCTTTAGGTCATATTAAACTACTTTAAAAATCCATAATGTATACCTAATACTAAAAGAAATTAATTCTAGTAGGAAATTAACAATTAATTTTGTAATTAAATAAAATGAAAACACAGTTTATGCAAATCTTAATTGTTCAACTTTTTTATATAATTACATAAAAATTCCTTACCAAAAGTAGGATCTAGTTTTATGCATGTTTCACAGTCCTTTAATGCCAATGCAAACTCTGCCAACTTCTGATAACATGCAGCCCTATTACTATATAAAATGGCATCATCTGGATTGCGCTTAATTGCTTCAGTATAGTGTTTCATAGCTCCAGGATAATCACCTAGAAATAAAAATTTAAGATCATAAGTTCAAGGAAATTCAAAATTACAAAATACTATTTTATTAAATAGACACACACAAATTTGTTAAAACTCTTCCAGATTTTAATTTAAAAAATTATACATTTTTAACATTCATTGAATTTTCCTTAAACTGTGTTACTAACCTTTCTGGAAACATTCTTTACCAGCATTCTTTTCTTCTAATGCCTTTGCAGGATCAATATATTTTTTCTTCTCTTCTTCTTTAATAATTTTTTCTACCTAAAATTATATACCAAGATTTAGCAAACAAGCTAAACAACAAGAGTAAAACTCAATGTTGAATTAATAATTTTCACACAAAGATAAATAAAAATAAAAGTATAGTGATATTGAATGTTGCAATAACTCAATTAAAAACTAAGTACTCAATTCTTATTTCAATTATAAGAAAAATAATTGAAAAATGAAGAAATCAAACAAAGATGATTAGAAATCTTGTTTGAACACATAATCTTTGAAACTAAACTAATGATAAGCAACAACCATTAAAAATGAATTTAGAGCACTGAATATGTAACCTCTAATCAACTTGTTGTGTATTTGTAGGAATCATATAAGGTTAGATTTACTTGTCATACTATAATTTGTTTCTCTTAATTAAGCTAATTGGAATAGAAACGTTTTAAAGTTTTTGATCAAATCAGAAACTGAAGCTTTAAAGTCAGAAATTGCCAAAATTGTAAGAACAATTGTAAGGTTCCTTATTATTTTTTTAAAGTGTTTTCCAAGAGATATTCATTTGAAATAACTGAAAAATGAAGACTCGTATAATGAACTCTCTCTCTCTTTTTTAAATTATTTCCTTGCATTAACAAACATAGAACTATTCACAAATTAGATATATTCCTGTATCACAAACATGGTTAGCTTTTAAGTATCTTTACTGATAGACATGCAGAAAGCATAACCATAAACCTATATTACTTTAATACATAGCAGATGCAATAGAACTCTGGAGCTTCAGATATTTAGATTTTGATTCTAGCCCTAGGACATGATCAGGCGAAAAGATATATTTTTAAGCTCATACTTGATAACTTAAAAACTGAAATAAATACAATTTTAAAGAATGGCACCAGGTCAGTAAGTTATGACCAGTTGTTAAGTTAAATACATTACCATTGCCCAGAAAAGAAAGTTATACTTATAATTGACACCATATATAATATTTATAATAATGTACGAATTCATTATTTAACAGCCTACTGCAATACTTAAAAATAATGAATCGAAACTACTAAATTCCATTTACAGTAGAGTTTAATTTTTATTCTTTCCATTAGATTTTTTGTTTTTTTCAAAGCTTACCTCTGACAATTTGTTAAGAGTTTCGCGAGTTCTATGTTCTGTTAAAGACTTCTGATAGTAAGTTTTTGCATTATAATAATCTTTCAACTTGAAGTAAGCTGCAGCCATTCGTGAGTATGCCCTAAATACAAAAGAAATAAAATGAAAGTATGTTTTTAACAGAATTAAAAAAAATTCAAATTACATAAAATCATATAAATTATATTCTCACATTTCTTATCATAATAGTAAAAGTATATAATTTTACATAAAAATAAATAAAAGTTTACTGCAAAAACTTCTACTCTAATAAGTTTATATACTGAACAATGGGTTTCATTTTAGCAAAATTTTCTGTTACATCTTAATGGAAAATTATACTATCTGTTTCCTCTCTACATTAAAAATCATTTGATAAAAATAGAATTTACACAGCAAAATTTTTTTAAGTCATATTGTCAAATAAATTAAACTATTGCTCAAGAGAGTAGAATATAAATTTTTATTATCTAGTCAAGACTTTTGCTATAAAATTAGAATGCTTACTAAGAAGCAAATTAAAAATCTATCAGAAATTATTGAGTATTAATGACATAACATCAAAAAAAATACCACATTGATATTATATTAAGGTTGTGAACACACGTTCTAGTTCAATTTATTCTCATATATGAACATTTTGTACTTTCATTGAAAAAATATTTTTGTACCATTCATTATCAGGGTGATTTTTAAGCACTTCTTTAGAGTCAGATAATATTACAGTGATTTTTTGATTTGATTTTACTGGCATGAGATCCTCAGGTAGGATAAACTCTACTGAAAACAAAATGTTTGATAGACAATGTTTGAGTAAATCATTAGATAAAAACTAATTGAGAATGTTGAGATGAATGACTCAGAAGAATAAAGGCACTAAAGCAAATTCATAAAACCCAGAAAGATGAGACAAATATTCGGTCTGAGATGTAGAGTAGGAATCTGTTTTAATATCTATTTTAGAAGAGGATATATCAATTGTTTAATACTTTTCTCGGCAGAATTTGGTTTCTTAAATTTTGTATCATCAGTCTTAGATTGATTATATTACTTAAACCAATCTTATATTGGTAATTGAAATAAATTGGTATTAAATAAAAGTGCTATTAGAAATTTTAGATGACAAAGTTGAAAGTGGAGCAGATTTAGGTAAACTACTCTTTTTTGCTAGATTGTGGTTTATTTTTACATCTGTAAAGTAGAATAGAAAATGCCAACTTTTAGTGCTATTTTTTATTATTTGTCTTGCTTCTGGGAAAGTAATATTTTGTTTTATCTTGGTTGCAATTACTTCTTTCTCCAAGAGCCATATAGGGCAAGATTTAGAAAATGTAGCATGTGCACCAGAACAGTATAACACTTGAGAATTTCTGAAGTATTAGTTTTATGACCAGATAGTGCAATGTATGGACAAAGTTTGCAGTTTATAATACCTGCTTTCATGGATTTTGGTAATACTGGTGTCTCAAAAGTTAAGAAAACATGTTGGGGGGGATAAGTCCACCATCATATCAAATGTTTATACGACATGCAGCACAAATTCCTTGATCACATAATTCTTTCAAAAATTCTTCTCCAATGCTGCGAATTGTTTGATTAATGATGTAAAAAGTTTTTGTATAAAAAGTGATGTTTTATTAAAAGTTTTTGGTATTCTTATTATTGTGAAATGAGTATTAGAATTAGTTTTAGCGATGAAAATATTAGAGCCTATAAGAAATTAGTAAAAATTCAGGCTCAATGACACTGCCCACCATGAAAGGATGGCAGCCACCTGCTCATGACATTTCTAGCCTCAGCGCTTATCATAGTGGTAGTTGACACCTATATGCTTGGAGTCACGTTTGGGGGCAGTGATCACCATTAACACAAGCTCAAGGATATGACCCTTTCGCTTGATCCCTAGCAGAATAATCCCAATTGCAGCTAGGTACCAGCCAACTGATACACTAAGGATCACAGTGTACCACTCGTTCAAAGATTGCATGGCTAACAGATGGGGATCTTGACTGTCCATGAGAAGCAAGAAACAAACATTGTGGCTACAATTATTCAAGGAGAGATCCCTTACTTCCCATCGAGGGATATAAAGGATAAAAGAAAAAGATTAAAACGATAAGAGAGGAAAAATACAGAGAGAATATAGATCCCTAGGTATTTTAGGGTTGGGTCCCCTTACTCACCTAAAGATCACCATCTAACTGATACAACCAAACTCTGGGATAGTTACAAGGATGTATGCTCTTGCATCAATAAATCAAGCTAAAATATTCTACAAGATTCATTCTTAAATGAAAATTTCTTTCATAAAGAAAATAAAAACAAAAAATAATATAATAATGAAAAATATTCAAAATTTTTTTAAAGAATTTTATGATTTTTAGATATTAATATATTTTACAAAATATCAGGAATTAAATTTACTAACCAATTAGTCTCATTTTTCGTGAATTTAGCAATATTTTTGCTTTGATGATTTGTGTGTTTAGTCTTGTGTGCAAAAAGTACAAAGCAATTTTTTTTCATGTTAAAATTAATTTGACCAGAAGGTATAGCCTAAAAAATGATTTCAAAACTACTACACAAAGCCTTCTTATATGAGCCTTCTGTTACTTAAGAGGTGGAAATCAAAGCCATAAAACATAAATTTCACAGCAAAATAAGTTCTGAATTATACAGAGGAAACTAAATAAACAAACCACTAATTAATTGAGTTCTACTATAGTATTTCAGTAGTTTAATAATCAAATGTCAAGATATTAACTACAATACAATCTGAATGTTACAAACACAGATGAAAACCTCATAATGCAAATTTAGATAGAAAATTTTTTTATTAATTTAACAAACTATTTTAAGTATTTAAATCAGAAGAATATTATAAAAATGTTACTTACTTAGCTAATTTCTTAAAATCTGCCCTATTTTCTTTCCCAACTTCAATAGCCTTCTCACATTCCTTAATACAAGTTTCAAATTCTTTTCTTTCAAAATATACAGCTATAAAATAAATGTATTTAGTTACTTTTAAAGGAACATTTATTGCAATAAAAAATAGGAAGAAATACTCATAAAACTATATTTACCTGCTTTATTTGTGAGAAATGTCATTTCAGTAGGGTCTAGTTCAATAGCTTTATCATACTGAGACAAAGCTTCTTCAAATTTCTTTGCTTTGTAAAGTTCATTGCCTTTATCCTTCTCTTCAATAGCCTATAAAATATTTTAGTAAAATCATCATTTCAAGCAAAGATAAATTTTAAAATACTTTAAATCCAATTAAAAAGAGAGTGTGTGTGGATAATTATAACATAGTTAAATTAATGGATAACATTATTATATAAAAGATAAATGCAATTTATTAACATCCCATTATCATAACATAAATGGTAAATTAAAAAAAAAAAACATTTATGGCAAATAAAGAAATCTTACAGTAATGAGTAATAATTAAAGTAATGTAGTCTCACTCTGTATGAATAAAAGTATATTATAAAACAAAACATACTGTTACAAATTGTAGTAAACTGCTACTTGCATTATTAACAAATAACTCTTATGTTTTACATACATTAATTTTTTTCATTTTTCAAATATTTTTATATTAGGAAACAATTTTAAATTTGCATGTCAACTTTCATTGCTAAAGTATGTAATGCAACATTTATAATTTTTTCAAATAGGAAAGTGTGCTGACCACAAATGGATACAATTTAATATTTCTTGTGGCTGGTAACTAGAACTATTCGAGTGAGGACGCCAAGTACTTTCATGTGGAGAATATATGGTGAAGTGAAGATACTGGTACAGAATAGACAGGAACTGGTTTTGGCTTCAGGAAGAGAGAAGCTAGTCAGGGATTTTGGACACATCAAGTTGCTAGTAAAAAGGTCCCAAAGGAGGAGCTGTATGAGGGAGATTCATTGGTTGAGCGCGGAGAGGACAGCATGCACATGAGAATCAGGATGAATGGTAGTTTCCACTGAAGCTATGATAGTACTAAATTCTAGTAAATGAACACAACTCATGTTCATTTTCCAGAATTTAGTACTACCTCGTAACGAGGCAGTACTATTCTTCTGAAAGACATGGTGAAAAGGGGATCCTGAGTAGTAAGTCACCATAGGGTTCCTGGTTGTCTAGTCCAGCACTAAAGTCTGCCTGCACCCCAAGTGGGCTACACAAGTTTCCAGATATCTTCGTAAGTAATGCGGAAGTTTCATTTGTGTAGTGCAGTTAAGCACTCCAAGCAACTTTTAATTCCATTTTAAGTATACAATTTTCTTTTTTAATAATAAGTGTGTCAAAAATGTTATTAATCATAATGAAGTTGACCCTGCATCAAACTTGGCTTGTTATTTATGTTATTCCAAACTAATCTTTGTAATAAATTTTATTAATTAATATGAACCTGGAATTTTATTAAGTATACGTTGCTAATATTATTTAACTAACAAACTCTAGCATAAGTCAGAATTATAAAATATAATAAGACACTTAATAAAAAAGGAGGATAGTTTCTACAAGACTGTTTATTGAACAAGATAGTTAGATTATAAATAACATTAAGCATTACAATCATCAAAATGAGAATCATACCTATGAGCAATTAAACTGAAGGTTTGAGAGCTTAACATTGGCTGCTACATATAAATTGGGGTTTGGGTAAAACTAAAGTTTAACATTTAAATCTGTATAGTAAAGGTTGTTAAAAAATATATAAATATAGGTTTACACATTTATTGTTTGTTATCAATATTGTAATAAAGCATTTATTGTTTCCTATATTGTAATTAAGTTCATTCTCAAATACTCCAATGTTTACTTTTTAATTAACTGTTTTCTAAAATTATTAATATATTTTCTCATTTTTCTGGTTATTAGATGTTTCACATCATTTTAATTCAAACAAAAATACTGTGCACATGAAGTTAAAATGATGAATAAATTGATAGAATGAACTTTTCCTATTTAACTTAAATGTTTCTAAAATCTAATAAATTTATTTTTTAGTATAAATTAAGAGTTTCATATTTTAAGCATCTAATTTTTTGAAAAAAATTAGCTTAAAATAAATAACAAAAATTCATTTGGATTTAAGAATGTGGTATTGCTTATATTTCATTCAAATTCTAATTCTTATAATACACTTTCAAAACTTACATATAAAATTCAGAAGCTTGGGTAAAAGCATTAAAGTTTTACAATAAATTTAAGCAAGAATATTATTACAAAATTCTTATTCCCAAAATTTTAAAAATTCAAATTTGTTTAATAATATTTTATCTTATTAATATACTTTTCTTTTTTCAGGAGTAAGTTCAACATCCATTGGTTCCTCTTTAGGTTTGGTAGCTGGTTCAGGTTTAGGTGGAGTAGGTTGATTCATTTCAACATCATCATCCATACCAGGAGCATCACTGTTCAAGTCTATATTCAGTAACACACTCAAAGTTGTGAGAACTCTTGGATCCTTAATCATAGTGCTATAAGTTAAAACAATATTTTATAACTTTTCAATAAAACTATCATTTTAATTTTGGAAAACATTTTACATTAACTAAAGAAAGGTAATAACTAACACAAATACACAGTAAATAAATCTGGTACAGTACGTAATATAAACTATATAATTTACACATATATGTCTAAGACTATCATTTTACACACTTAGCTATCAATAATATACTTATGTAAGTTCTTTAAAGCAAACAGATATGACCAGAATGACTTCAAAATCACAAAATAATCAATTCATAAACAAATGCTATTACAATAAAATTTATCTTGTTATTTCAACTTTGTCAAACAAGAAATTAAATTCTGTGGTTCTGTGACTTAGGAATTAAATTATCTATACTTAAAAAAATATTTTTACACACTTACGTCATCATTGAAGGATTTTGTTCAAGATCCATTAACAATTTAAGGTAGCTGGGATCATTGAAGAAATCTCTAGTCCTAGGATCATTTCTTAATTTTTCCATGCCTACAGTTCCTTTGAAAGGATTGGGAAAACCACCATCAAATCCACTACCTGAAAATAACCTTGTTAAATTGCTGAATAACATGTTAATTCAGGAAAAAATTGCATCAATTGAATAGAATTTAAATATTTTAAAACAAACTTAACCACAAATTATAATCAAATCAAATATAAACTTATTCAACATTATCATAATGGGCCATACAACTCAATGCGAGCCAATGCCTTCTTCTGAAGAATTCTCCCTAACGAACTCTGAAAAATCCTTGAACTTCAATCCATCTCATTAATTGTAAGAAGCACACATTATATTAACTGATAAAAAGTTTAAAAATCTGAGAACTTTAAATGTGCTGAATTGATTAGAAATACAAATTTATATTAATATTTAATTTAAAACATAAAATTTAATGAACAACTATTAAAATATACAGGATCATTTATTTGGCTGTTTGGTTGTAATTTTTGAGACAAAATTCAAAAAGAACATACAATACCAAACTTAGCTACTAAGTAATTAATGAAAAAGAAAAAACTCAATATTACATTAAGGTTAAAAATTATTTAATATTTTAAATTGGTATAAATATAAATAAAATCATAAAATATAATAAAGAATTTTAAAAATTTATTATTTGTAAATATATATCAGAAACAGATGAAAACCATTTATTTAGAATAATACAATGAATTAACCAACTTAAAATCGATAAAACTGCAAAACTGTTACACATAAATTTTTAAAACTAGATAATCATGCATACATCAAATGCATAAGTAAAATGCATTCAATAGATATTAGCTGCCTACATAGACATTAATTGCCTATTAGATGTTCCAAACTCATGCTTATGGCATACTGGATATTTAATTTTAATTAAATATTAGTTCAATTCAAGATACTTTATAATAAACTTTAAAAAAATAAAAAAAGAGATTATAAAAACAGTGGATTAATAATTATTCACATAAATTTAGCTTGGATTGATTAGACAGACCTAACACTTTGTACAAAAGTAAAGGTCTCTCCTTTGTATTCTAAAGATAATATATATATATATATATATATATATATATACTTTAAAAGGGATCTCTAATCACAGCAAACATCTATAGTCAAGATAAGAATTAAAAATTTGAATAGTTAAACTGAGGAGCAGAACATTTATCAGCATGGTCACATTATATATAAAATACATTTAAAATTTAAAACTGAAAGAAATTTATTCATATTTTTAGTTAACATAAAATTTAAATACTTAAAAAATTGCTTTCAAGAATGTTAAAATTTAAAAAAAAACTTACTTTGAGCCATTTGTGCTTTAACTTCTTTAATTCCATCTTTTAATTGTTGATTGTTTGGATCATGCTTTAAACCTTCTGTATATGCATTCAAAGCATCATCATATCGTTTCAGATAAGCTAAAGCAGCACCTTTTCTAGAGTAACCCTATGGAATGAAAGTAAATATAATAATTAAATTATTAAAAAATCAAACATCTAAGAAAAGAAAAAATACAGAAAGTCAAGCAAAATGTTGAATTACTTTCACATTAAAGAAATTTTGGTAAATATAAGTCTTCAATTATAAGACACCATTTATAACTCTAAAAAATTAAATTTCTAAAAAAAAAAAATAATAATAATAATAATAATTTACAACCCATAAACCTTTAAATTTGAATCAAAGCCATTATTTATTCAGACACACAAAATTCTTTCAGCAGCTGTTAAATATGCTATTATTTCAAAAACAATAGATCATGTAGGTTATACAATATTTACATCTTTTAACTTTCATTACAAATAACATTTATCAGTGTATAATGACAAGAAAATATAAATTATTCTGAGTAGACTATTAAAACTGACATTTTTATCCAAATCCAAATTTCATTTAAAATCATAAAGTAAAATAGCATGTTTCTAATTTTAATCTATATTTTATTCTTTTTCTGTAAAGTTCCATAATTAGATTTCAATTTCCTATAGCAACTTTTAAAAGATAATCTCCCTGCCTGTTTAATCATGATAGTTTAATATCTGAGAATAATAAGCAAATTTTGCTTAGTGGATTTCATAATGACTGAACATGATCTCAAGATGCTTGAGTTTAAATGGTGCTTATGGATTACTGTCATCGCAGCAATTTTGCTCCAAAATTTATGTAGAATTAGCATTTAACTTATAATTAGGAAATTTCTTTTTCTAATTATAAAAAATGCACTTGTAATTAGAAAGAGAAATTTTTGTAATTAAAAGAAAATTTCTTCCAAATTAGTTCTGCTTAAGAAGCTACAGTGATGCTAATACGCAATTATCACTAATAAATCTCAGCTAACCAGATTTCTTAAAGAATAACGATGCAAATTTAAGAATCAAACCTATATTAGTTTTAAAATAATTTTTTTTAGTTTAATAAGTTCAATTCTAAAATTTTCTGAAGACAGAAATTCAGGAGAAAAATAATTTTTAAAATTGTCATCCATCCAATTTGAAAATTTATAATATTCTTTAATCCTTTGCTATTTTTCATCTAAAACAATTTAACTGTTAGGATATTATTCACAATATTTCTTAACTAAAATATTGCAACCCCCAAAGCATTTCTTAATCAAAACAAATTTTTAAGACAATTTGGAAAAAATAACCTTATGCTTTTTCTTATACAAGTTAAATTACCTTTAATTGATATAACAAAAAAAAAAAAAAAAAAAAAAAAAAAATTCTGAAAAAAATTACAAAATTCTGAAAATTTAAAATATATAAAATGAATTTACCTTTGCCCAGTCAAATTTAATTTCAACAGTTTGTTCAGCATCTTCTAATGCTTCTCTATATTTACCAGCTTTGCAATAAGCTGCACTTCGATTACTGTAGAGAACATGATTCTTAGGGTCTATTTTTATAGCTTCACTATAAAACTTAACAGCCTCATCAAAATTGCCAGCATTTAATGCAGTGTTACCTTGATCTTTAAGTAAGTTTGCCTAAAATGAATGGAATAATTTAGATTTATTAATATATGTACTAATATCTTAAACTAAAAAACTGTTATATATATAAACAGGATTTAAATAGTAATCAAATAAAAGAAAAATTAGGGTAATTTCTCACTAAAAATTCTATCAAAATTAAAAATGTATAATTTAGAAAACACATTTAAGCAATAATGAATATTAAAAATTCTTTTTCCAAATTATAATTTCTTATTACAACACATTTTAAAGAATACAAACAATGAAATGTAAATAATTTAATATTTTAAAAAGGAGACATCACATGTGGCCTCTTTACTTATGAAAAGGGATGTATAACTTACATTTAATATAACATTTGATTTTTAAATATATAAAATTTTATTTTTCAAAGATTTAGGAAGCAAAAACATGTTACATCTCAATGGTTTATAATTTATTTTATCATTTTTTTTCATCTCACGATTTATTTTTGATTTATGTAGTACATTTGTTGTACCTTCAGACCCTGTGTGATATTCCTTGGTGCACAGGGAGAAATTTTTGTTTTCCCAAATAAAAAAATAGTTTACAAAAGTAGCTAACCACATACAATTAAGAATACATATATATTTATTTTTTTGTAATTCTCAAAAATAATTTCATATTAAAAAGGTAATAGCTTTATTAATTTTAAACTAGAACACAAGTTTGCCATTTTTCATTACAGAAATATTTTCATGTATTTGCTTAACTGCTAACAAAAAATAAATAAAAAGAATGCATATTAAAGGGTAAAAAAGACTTCATGGAAAACTAATTATAGAAAAAGGAGTTCACATACTTTTAGATCAACTTAAGTGTTTTTTTTTTTTTTTTTTTTTGAAAAAATGTTTGAAATTAAAATGATTACCTTAATATGATTATCAGCAATAAAATTGAATATTTATTTCAATATATAAGTGCACTAAGATGTACTACATTATAATATATATAAACATAAATTATAATCTTAAAAAAAAAAAAAAAAAAAAAAAAAAAAACTGGATTAAAGGTTCCAATAAGTTTTTAATATTTTCAAATGTTTTTACTGCTGTACTATTATTGTATGTCATTAATAAAATCAAATATGAATAAAAAAAATGCAGAAATTAAAGAATACATAGAGTAATAATTGATAGAAACCTATTAACCGACTGAAGTGTTATGCATAACAAGAAAATAAAAACTTTGCCCAGAAAATTTAAATGAATGCATAAATCCATACATAAAATTTTTATTAATCATTAATATTTTATTGAAGTTAGAAAAAATGTGAAAATTCAAAATAAAATATGAATATTAATAAAATATCTATAGGAACACTTCTGTGAATTTGTTTAGCTGCAATTCACAGAAGTGTTGCTACAGATATAAACCTATATTATCACCAGTAACCCTTTTCTTTATAACCTTTCAAACATTTTAAGGATATTTTATTTTAAATAAAGCAATATACTAAAATATAAAATAAAATCGGAGTAAAAAATTCTCTACTAAATATGTATATATATATTTTATAAAATATATTGAAAAGATAAAAACATTAAACATTTATCATTACACTATCTAATAATTCTTTTTTACATGTAAAAAAGCTAAATATAGACTCTCTCTCTCTTAACTATTATTTTAAAACAATGATATTTGTTTCATAAAAGGACACTATTCCTCACCAAAATCTATTTTTTTTTCTTATTTTGTTTTTAACTATTAATAATTTTAAAAAATGTTATACATCCTTTTAAAAAATATATTACTTGAGCTAGTATTTAAATGAAAGGAATGCTTTATTTTCATATTGGTAAATGTGTGAATAAACATTCATTTTCACTTTCAATATCTGCAATATTTATGAAAAACAAGTTGGTCACTTTTTACTATTGTTGCCATATGTTGCAATATTACTGAGTCAATATGATTTTACAGATAATTATAGTAATTTTTGTTTAATCTTCCATAAATAGACACAAAGTTTAAAAAATTTGATTAGTCTGAATTGGGGAGTTTCATAAAATGAGACAGAAATTTGTCATTAAACTAAAACATTTTTAAACATATTTCAGGTGAATTTGATGATTTTAAACATATTTCAGGTGAATTTGATGATAGGATAAAGCAAAAATACAATAAAAAAATACATCTTGTAAATTAGGAATTATTGTAAACATCTAAATATTGTAAAAAGAATCTCATTTCCATTTTTGCAGTCAATTTTTACAGTATACTAATTATTTAGATAAAAAATTTGAGTATTTTTTAGTTTAGAATAAAAATGTAATAAGGTATTTAAAAAGACATTTGAATGCCCTATTTCATAAAAAGAATTACAAAAAATGAAATTTAAAGGTTTATCCTTTTATAAGAAATGGTTATTAAATAAAATCAACCAATTTCAAGGAAGTAAACACTAAAAAAACTTATAGATCATTCTGGACCTTACTAAAGTATTGCTGGGAATTAAAAATTATAGAGAAATAATAAAATGCATATACAGTAAACTCTCAATGTATTTGCAAATTTTCATCCCAGACAAATGACCCTAAACTTTTTCCAATAATCTATAAAATATAAGATAAAGCACATAAGAAATAGTGCTCACTCAGAATTTAGAAAAATAGATTTTGTGAATTTCAGAATATCCAAAATAAAATATTTGTACAAAGCAATGATAAATAACTTTTTTCCTGCAGATATGACTATGTTACTAAAATGACACTCCCTACTCCTGAGATAGAAAATCCTTTTATCTGTTAACAGGTGCCATAATTAAAAATTGGCTCTGTGAGGTATTCCTTGGTGCACAGGGTGATTGTGTTTTCCCAAATAAAAAAGATAATTAAAAACAGAAATATTTTTTCAAAAAACATTATATGTTAATTGTATATGCATTATATTTCTTCAATATTGTCATATTTTAATTTTGAGCTTCAGATTTATTTTCAGTTGTTTATTCAGGAATTTTCCAGCCTTTTCTACCTCAGAAACCAGTATTTAAAATGACAAGGAAAATCTGATTTATATATTTAAGGCATTAACTGATGTTTGTTAAATTTTCTCATTTAAAAGTAACATCACATCCTAGTCTATGATCCTAAAGAAATAACATGCTTCTTATGGAGAAGTGAAAAAATATAACGGAAATATGATTTTAATCACTCAAGATTTTATTTTAAATTAAATATATTCCAATTGAATTTTTTCTTCTTGTTTTGAAATGAATAAATGAAAAATTGAATGAAGAGTGATAAACAAAACTAAATAAGCTACAGTAGGTTGGTGTAAAAGATGATGATCCTAGGTTATTACAAATTCCCAAGAGTATAAAAACAGCTAAATACAACAAAATTTAATTTTATTTAAAAAAAAGTACAATTGCATTATAGATATGCAATTAATAATCCATGTGATTACTAAGCAGTTTTTCCCAAAATTGAACATTGGGTTTTAAATAGGTTTCATCAATAATTGATAATTATTTAGTTTGGTTTGTCATCAAAGGTCATTTATTGCACACAAAAGCTAATTAG
Source organism: Latrodectus elegans (assembly GCA_030067965.1). Taxonomy (NCBI): domain Eukaryota; kingdom Metazoa; phylum Arthropoda; class Arachnida; order Araneae; family Theridiidae; genus Latrodectus; species Latrodectus elegans. The sequence goes on from CM057813.1 coordinate 100,251,680, forward strand.
ACCGGGACCAACAGTTTTAAGTGGATTCCGAACCACTACAAACATCCATGCCCAAGGTGGAATTCGAACCCATGAACTGTTGAACCGAAGACAAGAGCGCTAAAGATATGTCTGCCAGCTCGGCTTGATAATTATTTAATTTATAAAATGTAAATAAAACGTTTGTATTATTTTTTAATAGTTTCTAAAAATATAAACTTTTTTAAACAATACACGATTCAAATATTATATTTAACATAGTAATTTACAATTTTAAATATTAGAGCGATTATCATATAGGGGATATAATGGAAAAGTACCTATTCTATTAATTTATTACCAATCCTATTCAAGAAGTGTGAAAATTAAAGTAATTATAAAATTGGAAGAAATTATTATGATGAATAAAAGATAATTTCAGAAACAATGATATAATATAGTAAACATGATATATATATATATATAGTAAAATACTTTTTGAAAAATTACATTTCTTATTCTTAGAATAATAATAATATAAGGATTATTTCATGTCTGGATTTGTAAGACAACTAAATGTAATGTTATAGTTTTAATTAAACACAGTAAAAACTGCATGTAAGTAACATTTATTACAACTTAGGAATAATGTTTCTATAAATAAGTTGTTATATTAGTGGTTTATGCTAAATTAAGATGGGGAAAAAAACATTTTATTCATTTGACTTTATCCTAAGTAGATATTAAATTTCATTCCATTACAAAACCATAGCTTTTATGAAAATGATTTTTATTAATGATGCAAAGCTATAAATAAGATGTCTTAAAATATTTGGATATAATATTGAAGTCTATCAATCTAAAAGTATAAAAAATATGAATATTCTTTAAATGAATATAATTCTATCACCAGGGAAAAAATTATAAAAACAAACTCCTAAAAACTTTGATTAATCAATTGTTTTTGAGCAGAAATTCAATTTTAATATTTCTCTTTGCTTTACATCATAAATGATAAAAATTAAACTTTATTTAACTTTTTGAAAATACATTAACTTTAAAGTACTTTTATGTTTAACAAATTAACTGTAGGACAGTATTTTCATGTTCTGAAATATATAAAATTATGTCTTTTTTCAAATTAACTTTTAATTTCAAGTGTTTTTAAATAAATATATAAGAACAATATAAAACTTTACCAGGCCACACGAAATTTACAGAAGCTAAAATTTCCTTTAAATATTTAATGAGCAATTAGACATATTACAGTCATAAAAATAAATATTTTAATTGTCATAAAATCTTGTGAATTTTCCAGCAGAATTAAGAAAAATCAGAAATTTCAAATGATTTTGTATGTTTTTAACATTAACTTTTAAGAGGATTTAAACTAAATCCTGTTAAACACTTCAAAATATATTTCTAAGATCGATGAAAAGAGATTTATTAAAAGAACTTTTTTAGATTAATTTGAGTTAATTTTAAACACTACAGCAAAGATAAAAGTACCATATATATATATATTGAAGCTTGTGTTATGAAATTCAAAAGATCAAAAACATAATATGTAGGCGGCAAAACTAAATTACATTTAATTTTGTTTAGCAACAAATACTCAAGAAGTGTGAAAATTATCAAAGACGAAATATAAGAAAGATTTTAAAATATCACAGGAAATAGTAAAAAATAAAATTGAAACTTCAATTTAAGAATTAATTATTTAATAAGCATAATTACAAAATTCTTATATCATTGTTATCTAAGATGTTACTTAAGCAATAAAAGCATGAATCTTGAACCTGAAGTTAGAAAAAAAAATTTATTTTTTGTTACGTTACAGAGGGCTTTCAATTATACGATGAAACAATCTGCCACTGATTTTAGTTTATAAATTAAAAAAGATCAATAAAAAATAATTTTTATTGCTTTAAATTTCAAGGCATAAAAAAATCTTAACTCTCAAGAATTATTTAATAAATAAAATTTAAGGATATTAATAAAGATCAGATAAAAATATACGAACATAAAGAGGAATGAATATTCAAAATGAACCTGCCAAAAAATCTATTGCAGTACAAGACATCAAAAATAAGAAAAGAAATTAGGCACTGCATGCATGGTACCAAATAATAGCACGGAAACGCTAATTCATGTAAACCGAGATGTTAAATCCTAAAAACTTGCGATTCCGGAAAATTAAACAATAAATTACCTTTTCCTTATCTCCCATTATAAGAGTTTTGAATGTATTAATTAGAAATCAATATTTGATAGAATATAAGTAAGAAATAAAAACTATATACTAGCTCAAAACTTTATCAACAGCGCATAGAAACGCACAGAACTTTTCTCAACAATCACTAGAAAATTCGATCACATTGCCTAGGCTTCCTTGAAATTTTCAGAGTTGAGAGAAAAGTCATGCTGCTGTTTGCAAAATAAAAAATTCCAAATATATTAAGACAGTAATAATCTAATGTAAAATCCTAAATAATTTATTTATTTTATCAAAGTTTTTCATTTTTAAAAAAGAAAAGATTTTTCCAAAAGACATTTTATATTTAGTTATATCACTACAAATTTAAAATGACTACAACTTTGATTCTGTGCTTCGTTTTATTGCTTTTTTCTAGGAAAGTTGTTATGTATATAAATAAATTGTCTGCTGTAATTTTTCAATGTGTCATAAATACAATTAAAAAATAAAATACGCTTATTTCTTGAAAAGTTAAAGGTTTTCTCAAATAAAAACTAGTAACGTTGAGAAAAACTTGCTTGGTTCCAGTAATAATATTCGTACCTGTAGAAATGGTCATTTTACGTAAATCTGAAACAAAAGTCAATCGTGGAACGTTATACAAATTAAAAGAGCAAGAAAAATATCTCAGAAATTTGAAAAGTTTCCTAGAACACCAACTGTTTCGATTACAGGTGTGAATTTTTTCTGCTTTCATATTTGCTACAGAGCTAACTTGTGCAATTATTTTCTTAGTTAATCCTTAAACTTAAACAAATCCTTGTGCAATTATTTTAATTGATGGCTACAAGATCGAAGCAAATTAAGCGTTATATATTTTTATGCTAATGTTTTCTTAATATGTTCTATTTTAATTCAAAATAAATATTTAAAAGTAAGTCAAAGTTACTTCATAATGCTCGGCTACTAGGACTTCCACCTTTAAGCACTACAGGGAGCAAAAATGGTGGTGCCAACAAACTCGCCTCTTTATATAGTGGAGCACCCAGTGGATGTGATATAGTAGTCCTTTAAGTGTATCTCTCTTTGTAGTTAGAATTAGGAACTAACCAGAAGACTCCCAGAGTTGTTTTAGTACCCCCAGGGGTATCATTTCATTTGGAGGACATTCCAACTATGACATATTTTACATGCCCTAGCCACCATTAGTGAACAAAGCAGATCTTTAATTATTTCTGCATTGAAATTCATTACCTTCTGATAATGAGAACAAACACTGTAACCAATGCTTATATACTGCAGCTTATATTTAAAAGGGAAATCTTAAATTTTCCCTTTTCTTAATTACTTATGCGGTACAAGTTCGTATCCCCATATAAGATTTCTCACCAAATCTGGCGCCCTTTGTTTACTGCGTAGTGTTGCCGATTTCAGCTTTTGTTTTGATTTTATTGAGGATTTTTTTTTTTTCATTTTAGGTTAATTATACAAGCAACTGCATTTTTTTTTCTGAAAAACAAATCATTTTTTCCATCAGTATAGAAATTTTACTTGTGTTCATGTAAATAAAAGTTCAGCAGTTCTACTGCTTCCTATACAATCAATTGAGTGAATTCCTGTGACCACATTCTCCCTTACTGGAGAAATGCCCATATTAATCTGTGATATTCAAAATCTTTCTGCTGATGTGGTGAGAATGCTTGGTCAATTGTCAACCTAATCACCTGACTCTGGTTTAAAATTATGAGATATTTGGTGATAGACAAGTATTTCAAGCCTATTAACTTTAGGATTAAATAAGCCTCATCTATACTGCCATGTATGTATGTGTGTATATAAGTAACCTTACTTATATTTTAATATTCCTTCTGTGTGCATTAGTTTTTATTACATTCTATATAATTTCGTCTTTGTTTCCTCTATTTTTACATGTGAGGTGTCTGTATTAAAATCTCCATACATTTTATTTCTGAATTTTCCATTTGTAATTTTTCTAATACATTCTAAATCTAACTTCTTTTGCTGTAGAAACATATTGATTTTAGTGCATATTTAGAAAACTAACAATTCAGCAAAGAAACTTAATATTAACTATCAAACTATATTTGTTATATGGTGGAAAAATAAAGCTTCAAATTCCATAGTTATATTTTGAAAATATACTATTGATATTTAAAAAACTCTTTACTTATTTACTTTAATCTTTATTGTATTAAAAGCTATTAAATATTATCTAAAATATTCAAGATGGTTTAATTTGTTAAAGAATTTTTTCTTCACTCTTAAGTGTACAAGAAAAGGCTATCTCCATTTCATTCTCACTAAATTAATAATAACAAATTTCATTTGATACCTGCATGATTATAAATTTAAAAGAACATATTACTCATTTGTTCTTAAGGAGGGTTTAAAAAGTTCCTAAATATGACTCAGTAATTAGTTCTTAAGATCTGAAAATTCAACTTGTCTATCATAAATATTTTAATTATGTAACTTATATTTGTAATTAAATAAAGAAGAAAATTTTCAAAACTAACTTTTTTATGATTTAGATCGAAGAGTTGAATATTAAATCTTCTTTTCGAAATAAACGTATTAAAGCTGAAAAGATTAAGTTAGAAGAAGAAGCTAAAGCTGAAAATTTTAAGCAAGAATTAGAAAATGAGACTGTCAAAATGGCTTCAGCAAATGAAACAAATATGAAAAGTATTTCTCAAGTAAGATGTATTTTGATTAATTTGAAAATTTTTATAAGTACTACATTTATAAAAATTTCTTTATAATTGCCTGAGAATTTTATTACTAATTAAATTTTCTACTAAAAGATTTTATAATCAATTACTTGTTTTACCATTTATATTAAGTTCAGCATTATAAATTTTTCATTTTACAGATTTCAGTGTTTTCTGGTAATAATTTTGTCGAATACTTAGAACCTGTTGAGCTTACATCAACTGGAATTGGTAATTATTTAAATTATATATATATATATTATTTTGTTGAATTTCTACACATTAAAATTATATTTAATCCATTCAAATATTGTCAACCAAAAACTTAAATTACTTAGATTTTACAAATTATTTTTTAAATGTTCAAAATATTTAGTGTTGAATTATTTACTTGATTTAATTAAATAAATGCAATTAAGCTAAATATTTTATTTTCCCTTTGAGAGGTTTTTATATGTTATACTTGTATCAACAAATACATTTTCTTTAAAATAGTTTGAATCTTTTTGAAATATATTCTTTATTTTTATTGAATATAGACATTAACAAGCATAGTAGAGGCATTTGATAATGTATTAATTTAATTAAATGAATTTTATCATTGTATTCTCTCTCTCTCTCTCTCTTTTTTTTTTTTTTTTTTTTTTTTTGCATTAAGTAATCACATTAAAAATATCTTTTATCCAGGTGTCTCTATTGTAAATATAAAAACTAATTTTACAAAGTAAATTTTCTCATATTGTTTATATCTTTTTAATATATGTTATACATCACTTTAAAGATTCTAAATTAACAAATCCATGGAAGTTTCCAAAAAGTTAAAATGTAACAAGGTTAAGAAATTTCTGATATATTGAAAAAAAAATGTTGAATTTATCAGCAAATATTTTTACATTACTTGCAAATACTTATAATTATTACATTTTGTTATATTGTTAATAGTAGTGATGGTATTAAAAACCACATTTGAGATTTGTATAGCAAGTGAAATGTCATTTTTTGAAAATAATTATTTAATGATTATATATATATATATATATATATATATATATATATATATATATATATATATATATATATATATGTAACATCTTAGCTGCTCGAGTTAGTGTTTTGCAGTTTAAATTTAGTAAAAAATTATACTACCAAATACAGGGTAGATGTTTTAAAACACAGTAGAATTCTCAAAAGAAAAATTTGGTTTGACTTATAGGAATATTAAATATAAATGAAAAAACAAATAATTAATTTTATTTATAAGCTTTTAAATGGTATAAAAATTAATTTAGTTCATTTACACAATTGATATAAAGTTTTTGGGATATGTGCAATATATTGGAATATCATTAAGAAATTTATCATTTGGTACCAATTTTTTATGACATTTTTAATAGATAAACTTTAATTTTCTTCATAAATTTTATCACCCTAAACTAATTTTTTTTAATAAATATAATAAAAACATCTTCAAAATAAAACAGTTGGTACAAATCATGCCATAAATGCATAGAAGAAGAACATAAAAATTTTAAAACTTGTATTTAAAAGGATATTATACTGTTGCAGCAGAAATTTTTAAAATTCTAGAAACAAATATTAATTATAAAAAAAAATATTAGGCTTAAGAAGATATTATGTATAAGCAAAATTTAAAATAAATAATAGTTAATGCTTTTAAATAGAAATCTAGAATTAAGTTTTATTTTTCAATCCTTTGCCTTGTTGCATATATATGTGATAAATTTCTACTAAGTGTCTTTAAAATGTACACCTGGATGTATATTGAAGATAACTAAATTTCTTTTTCAAATTTGTGCATAAAATGTTTAAACCAAATTGAAAATACATGTGTAAGTAACCAATGCAATTATTTGTTAAAGGGTATTATAGGGCATATGCAATTAATTTCCTCTCATATATTAGCTTTCAAAACAAAATTTCTAATCTTTCATTACGCTCTTATTGATTGGTTAACAAGGGTTCTTGGGAACATTTAAATGCTCCTGATTCTTTAGCTTAATCTGAATTTTCTTCAAGGGCTACAAGATCTGACATTGAAACATCCCTCCAGTGCACCACTGGTATCAGGGAATGAGACCTGTAAGGTTTTGTTCCCCCAGTGTAGCAGAAGCGATCAGACATGCATTGCAAGATTTAAAAGTGGATATTTAAGATCTCAGTGTTATAATAAAGGGAATAAGATCCTTCCTATCCGTGTGACATTTTGCAGAGAACAGGCAACTACTGATCATATTTAGGGTTGTCTGGGGTTTTCTATACTAGATCTATATAGAAATGCAATCATGGTTTTATACTTTTTTTATAATGAATAAATTCATAGACCTGGCTTAGCTCTGCTGAACCCAAATGATAAGTAACAACAGCAATACTTTTACTACAGAAAAATAAAACTAATAACTAGAAATCAGTCTTGCTAATCTTAATTTTATTACATTGATAGTATTGATTATTAAAGTTTTATATTTATTTTGTAAAAATTATTTATTACAAAATAAATATAAAACTTTATAAATCAATACTACAATTCTTACTCAGCCAATAAAATATGTATAATTTTTATGATTATTTTCTTTCAGTTAATCATGAGAATGTAAACACTTTTAAATAAATGGTTTAATAACAATACTAAGCAGATATTGACAACTGCACTACAAATCTAAATCAGTAATATAATTAACATACCTATATTGTTATGGAAAATCTGATTTTAATTAACTGGATATCAGTGCCTGCCTAAAAAAACATCACTGTAAACGCATTTTAACATTGGAGGTGACCAGGCATCTAAATGAATAGTGTAAAAAACATTTTCATGAAATAATGCAAATTCACTATCCATTTTTTCATTAGCTACACACAAATACTAAAATTCAAATTTTTCAATTTGATACACTTTCAAGACAAAATATAATTTTCAAACATTTAAATTTCAATCATGAATGAAAAGAACAAAACATATCAAAAGCTTCAAGTGTTATTAAAACTGCTAATAAATTTTCTGCATGTTCACATCAGGCTACGTCATAAAATCGTAAAAATCCACTCCAGTTCAGTAATCTACAGATTTGATGCATTTCTGTATTGATTTGTAAGGTTACGCCCAAAATTGTAATTTTTGAAAGAATGTTTGAATTTTATACATATATTTATACTAAGATTGAGACTCAACAATAATTTTCTAATATTTAAAAAAAGAAAAAAACAATGCAATCTTAATTAAAATAACAAAGCTGACTTCCCAAACTTATTTTTTAACAAAAATGTTAATCTTAACTATATAATAAATTGTAAGACATCTAGAAATAAATCCTCTGAAATATTATGTTTTAACATAGGTGATATACAGTTTTTGGACTAATGTAAGGTCTTATGGCCCAACGATAGAATTTCACAAAATGTTAAGTTATCTGAAATCATAAAATTTTCTCCTTAGTTTCTTGAGCATGATTAACTACAGTCATAAGACATTATACTGCGTACATATTAAAAGTCTTATATTAAAAACAAAATTTCTCTGTAAAAAGATGGGTGTTGATTTATTTCACTTTAAATTTCATTTTCATCAACTGTTAATTCAATTTTATTCTAACTACGATTATTATTGAATGAGCGATTTAGGTTATCAAAAATTTATAAATGATACTTTTAAGTGAATATATATTTTTTAAATGTTTAAATGCCTCAAGTCAGTCGTATTCTTTGACACTTAAATTTTTGTTTTGTTGGAAATATTTCAAAATAAAATTTGTTAAGCAGTTCATTGTTTTTCAGATGTTTCTATTTACAATAGTATATATTTACTCAAGTTAAAATGTAGCAGAGTTGTTTTATTCCTTGGCAAAAATATTAATGTAAATAAATATGTCTTAGGCACATCAGTAGACAAGATTGAAAAATTATGATATTCTAAAATTTTAAATGTTTGCACATATGATATTATTTAATGAAAACCAATTGAATAAATAAATATTGTGTTTAATACTTTTTACATAACAATGTCTTTAATAACTCTAGACAAAATGAATTTATTTTTCTCTTTGTTAATTTTATTTATAAGAAAAATGTTTCTATAAAATGTAAAAATAAATTCATTAGCTTTCTGTTACTAATTACAATCAATTTTCAGTTAAATTTTTTTCAAAAAGTTTATAATTACTTTTTTTATTTAGAAATAATTATGTTGATTTTGAAAGATATTTTACTTTTATGATTATTGAAATGCTTTCTCTGAATTAATATATTATTTATTTTCTTACTATGTATTTAAGAAAAAAATAGATCCTAATTTTGATGCCACTGATAACTTGTTCTGCAGCTAACCTTTAAAAAAATATTTAATAACCTTTTTAATTTATGTATAAGGCTTTAATTATTTTTCAGAAACTGATTAAGTGAACTTAATATCAAATGGCTTATAATGAATATGTTTATTATATATTGAGGGGGGAATATCTGCAGATCCTGAATGTACTTTTATAGCATTTCTGTATAAACTACAAGTATATATGAAGCATTGAAAATATGAAGTAAAAACTTTATAGGGTTAATATAATTTTATGTAATATTATATGGTTTTAAAAGTGTACACTAATGGGCCTAATAATGTTTTTTACACCATTTAAAAGAATATAAAAACTTAATCTAACAATGAAATAGTGTTCTCTACTTTTGGATAATTACTGCTGAGTTAAGGAATATCAATTAACTTAATTATAATAATATATAATTTAGATAATAAGTTGATTTACACTCATAAAACTTATGTGTAAAGTATGTAATTTTCAAAAATTTAGTGAAGCAATTCAATAGTTTACTTTATTGATATGTTGAATTCTAACTTATCACTGGGGTATCTCAATTTTTAAATAAATTTTTATTTATTTGTGAATTAATTTATAAACAATTGATTTATTAATTTTTATGTAATTAAAAAGTGTGAAAACCAATTTAAAGTTTTTTTTTTCAATCAATATAAAATTTTCTAAACCATAATTTCAAAACTATGTGCATCAATTTCTTTTGCAGATGATATTATGATTGAAAGTGGAGATGATGATACAGTATTTTAGGTATTTATATTTTAAATTCTTTCTTTTTTTTTTTTAATTTTCATATTATACTAACATTTTTTCAATTATTTATTAATGGATTTAGCATATAACCTTAAAAATGATGATAATTGAACTGAGAATGAAATTTAAAATATGGAAATTTTAAAATAAATATAAAAATATCAAAATTAGCCTTTGAATATCAATAAAATACTTTCTGCAGAACACCCTTTATTGTTTTAAATTTGTTTTCTAAACATTTTATAAAGTTTCGTGAATTTATTCATTAAAAACAAAAGTTTCATTTTTTAAAGAATTTATTTCTTCTATAATTTAGATATCATTACTTGGCTCGTTTTAAGCATTGTATGATGTGCATTCTTGCATTGTATGCTGATTTTTCCAAAAATATTTAAGTAAATTACCTCATACTCTAAACTAGAAGAGTTAAAAATATTTTGATATGTTATTAAAAGCCCATTTTACAATAAATTGCCTTTTGTCAGAACGTAAACAAAAAAGTTCAGAATGAAGCAGTTGCTTCAAAAATATTTGTCATTTGAAAGGCAATCTAAATGTGTTGTTTTCATGTTAATCTTTAGGGTAGATCAGCATGAGTTTTTTAGTAAGACCATTTTAAATATGTTTTTACGAATTATATAAAATGCTTTACTTAAATATTTTCTCTGCAAAAATAAGAGTATTAATGAGTTCTTAATATTGTAATAAAATTAATTTATTTTTCATATTTTATGATGGAATTTAAAAACAATTTCCTTTTTCAACCTTATTAACATTTAAACTAATTTGCATATATAACAAAAATAATTTTGTAACATTAATTGAAAGCTTCTCATTAAAAATTCAGTGATAGTTTAAGAATATAAATTAAGAGTAGAAACAATATTAGTTAAGTGAGAACTGTTATGTTGAATAAATATTTTACTGGTTCTAAGGCTGCTGAAATAAAAATACTTTAACCAATGTTTATTATGTTGGCTCTGATAAATGATAAAGAATTCATGCCAAAATATAATGAATAAATTTAAGTCTTAATTCTTTTTCTTTAATTAAAAAAAACTTACGTTTAAGTATAGAAGTATTCTATAGAAAAAATCAGATTATATAATTGTGTGAAATATATATTGAAAAAAAAAAAAAAAAAAAAACAGGTAAAGTAATACTAAATTATATGGTTTTTTTTTATTTATTATTATTATTATTACAAGAAACTGAATAGTTATGAAGAAATTGTTTTGGGAAACCAGATTTTTTCTTTCAAATTGAAAACTAATATTATTTAGTAGTTACTCAATTTCTGATGTATTTTATTCATATTTTTATGTCTATAATCTTTTGAAAAATTTTGTAATACCTGTGAACTTTTTTGTTTAGTGAATAGTACAAGATACAATTAATCAAGATAGTGCTGTAAAATTTGAAAGAAAACTTGTGTCTATTATTTGATTCAATTGGCCAAAATACTGGTATTTTCAATTTGATATTTTTATAAATATTGCACATTTCATTTTAAAAACTCATATGATCGTGTAGTTCAGTTGTATTATTTATACACTTCATTAAAAACTGTTTTATCATCTTCTCATTGTATACATCTATTTAATAAATTTTCTACCATATTTTTTTATGTGTTTAAAAAATCTTACAATTTCAACTAATGCATTAAGGTTGAATGTAATCTAGCATCAATATATATATACATACATACACAGTGAGTGTAAAAAAAGTATTTGTACAGTACAACAATTGATTTAAAAGGGATCTATTCATAAAAATTATAAACATAAGTTCCATTTTAATTAAGTATAAATATCTAATAGAACATATTTTCACTAGTTTCATGTGAAATTTACACAAAAATAATTTTATGCATGAATAAATAATTACAAAACTGAAACAATTCAACATCATGTAGTGTAAAATGTATTCATATATCAGGCATATATTGGCCAATATGATCATAATATTTCAGCTAATATATTGTAGGATATCCTTTAGCCCGAATAATTCCCTTAAGTCTCTTTGGCATCTGTTCCACCAATTTTGCTGATATTAAACTAGGTATTGCATCCCATTCTTAAGTTTTTTCATTCATTATGTTTCCAAATCATTTTTATTCGAAGTATGTCTGGATCTAATATTTTTATCAAAAACGTCCCATAAATTCTCGATGGGGTTGAGATTTGGCGATTAAGGAGGAAATTTTATGGACTTTGGGATATTATATAGTATCCACAGCCTTGTGTTTAGGGCTGTGTACTTGGGGTCATGATCATGCATGAAAACATAATCCTCATTCAAGCCCATTTTTGTTGCACTAGGTCCTAAATTATTGTTTTGATGTTACTGTAGGAGCACTTACTTCTGGATCCTTTTTTAATGATTGTACCAGAAACTGTCTGTCAAATGACATCAATAGACATGGTTGCCCAGTACAAGAACTGTTTTGAACCGTTCCAGTGGCAGCAAACTTTTTATGATTGACTGCACAGTTAAACGGGGTCTACCAACCAAATCAGAAATTTTGTTGTACGATTTACCACTTTTAGAGCTTTAAAATCAATTCTCTTTCGGAAACACTTGTCTCTTTACAGAGTTTCTCGTTACATTAAAATTTCCACAGAAGAACCTTTTAAGTAACTTAAGAGATCACGTCAATTAACTACATCTTAATGGCTAAACCAGTCACAAAATATAACTAAAAAAATTTGCATTTTATTTAGTGTACGAATATTTTTTACACCACAAGATATTGGATTTGTTATAGTTTACTAAATATTTATTAATTTGTATAAATTTCACATGAAACTTATAAAAAATACATAATAGAACATATTTTCACAATTTTTATGAATGAATCTCTTTTAAATCAATTGTACTGTACGAATACTTTTTACACTCACTGTATATATATTTTGATAAATTTAGCATTACATTTTATAAACCAAAATTTTAATTTTATTGATCATAACCTAATACAGGTTTTAACAATGTATGTGATTAGTCTTTAAGATGTTTTGTTATTTTTCTATAAACTGTAGTAACATTGTTTACCAACAAATGAGATCCTTGACTGTTTTTGAGGTCAAAAGAACTTCATTCTAGCAGACAGATAAATTTTTAAGTTGTTAATTTATTTTAATATTTTGTATTTAGTTTGAAATGTGTTTATTAAAACTATTTGTTCTACCTATACTTTAATAGAGAAATATTCAAGGATCTATGTGGGTAAATAATGTGTATGGTTTATGTGAACTGAATTTGTGTTTATAAAATAAACAAAACACAAAAATAAATGCTTCTAATAACATTTAATGGTATCCTGAGAAGATAACTTGGCCACATAGACATAGAGATACCTATTCTAATACATGGCCTTACATTCTCAATGAATGAAATTCCAACATTATCCTCTACAGGTGGTCCAGTTTTCTGTACATCAAACAAAAATAAATTTGCTTTTCATTCACAAAAATATAGCCATCTTCCTATAAACCTTGTGCGCCAGCAAACACAAATATAACAATATTAGAGCTAGAATTTCACACATTGCAATAGAGCTTTGATTAGCATATCACACTTCACACCTGCAAGTTAACCAAAACTTCTTGCATTTCAGTCCAACTCAAATCTCAGCTCAAAACAGCTAATAGTATTTTACAGATTTACACAGACACATATTTATATATATTCACAAATGGACAGACTCCATATTCAAACCTTAGCAGGCATATCACACAATATGGCAATCTTAAACACAGCATCAAGAGTGTTTTTAAGCTCGTTGTGAAATTCAGCACATCTTATCAGTATGAAATGTCTCAGAATCAATTTTAAAATATACATATATATATATATATATATATATATATCAATCAAGTTTCTAATATTATAAGAATTTTTACAAATAATTTTAACATATTTAGTGAAAATTATATATTTACAGGAGATACATGCACAAAATGCAATTTAAATAATTTGAAATAGAGTTATTAAATTTAATGGTAAAATTTGCAATAACCTGATACAAAACAAAATTTCTATTGTCTTTAAAAAGTAGCATAATTTCAAAAATTACCACAAAAATTGTGCAATAATAATTAATCATCTACTGTATACATTAATGTACAGTAAAAACATGGGGGGAAAAACACTTCAGAAACTGTGTTTTTGTTTAACTCTCATCTTTCCTCTGAATGCATGTATATACATTAAATATTTTACAACTAGAGGAAAATGGCACAGTGGTATAATGTTGCGATGTTTAAACTTAAGCAAAAGATATCAAATGCAATGTAAAATAATAACAAAAAAAAAAAAAAAAAATACTGCACAAATAAGATATATGTATACAATCAATGGAGTGTGCATGGTTGAAACAACTATTTGCATGTTATACACAATATACCAAAAATGTGCAATAAGACTAGATACATTATATATTAAAACATCAAAAAAATGTACACAAATTAAATATAGCAAAATCATTTACATTAACAAAGAATTTTTTAAATTATTGCTACAATTCTAGTACCAGTTTTATATTTCTAGTTCTAATCTTAAAAAGAAATCTTATTAAAAATCATACTTTTATTTACAGCTCTAATAACAATTCAAAAAGCAAATACCTTTGTAATACAAAATACATTTCATGTATTTTGCAGCATTTGTCCTTGGTTACTGGAATATTTATTTTTCCTATATTCACATATTTGTACACTTTAAGCAATTGCATAGATAGATTATATGACATAGTAGTGCTTAGAAGTTATGGCCTATAGCTTAGAAAAACATTACATAAATGCATTAATCTTGAGTAAAAGCTTTCAAAAATTAAACTGTACTATATTAGGGATCTTGTCTACAGGAATCTTCATTGATTAATACTGATACAAAGAAGCAACAAGACCAAAATGCAAAGTTAATATTTAAACATATTTAAGAGTTTGAAGAATATTAACACATTATGTGCTATGTATTACATATTGAGGAATAATACAATTGCATAGATATTATGAACTGAAATTTCCATTCATAATAAGCAGTGACTTTATAAGTTGAAGCTAGGAACTCTTGTGATTAGAAAATGCGCACAGAGTGTACAAATTTGAATGCAGTAAGTTCTGCAATTGAAAAATGCTATTAAATGCAATATGCTATGTTTAGACCAACTGAATGTGAAAGATTCACTTTTTACTGATTTTTTCATAGTTTTACTTTGCACACACATTTGATTAATGTAAAAACATTTTACGATTAACATTTAAATAAAAATCTCAATTTCAAGTCCCTCTAAGGCATCTTTAATATTTGAGCAAGATAAATATTAGAGGATAATTAATTATACTTGTAATCTATACTTCAATGATATCTTGGTTGAACAATAATTTGTTTTAATTTTGATTACTATATCCCTCATTAAAATTAAACTGAAAGTTTAAAGCAATATACAACAAACCCTTGCTGACTGATTCTGCACACACATTGTTTCAATTTTATTTGCCAAATGATGTAATTTTATTTGTATACATATGAAATAGGAGCATGGTAAAATAACTACCCATTTGTCCATATCTACTGATAAATCAACCGAAATTTAATGAGAAGTTGACCTTTATAAAAAGCTCATACATAATTCTTGATAATCTAACTGAAGTGCTTATAACACAATATCATAAACAAATAATCATTTCATTACTATTTAACAGCACTTCTTTAAACAGATTTAATGTCTAGAAATATACATGTCTATTATAAAATAATTTTTTTCAAACAAAGCTTTGATGGAGGATAGCATGACATGCCTGTGTATTCTAGATGCAATTCAATGTATGTTATATTCTACAAAAGTGAATTCTCAAGCAGTGAAAATATTTAATCAATTTAAAAAAAAGGCAAAGAAGTAAAATGGGAAAAATAATCATTAAGATGGAATAAAAAGAATTTGATAATGTATTACATTATGACAATTGTGATGTTATATACCATCCAGTTTTTAATCTACAAATTAAATAATTTTTAAAAAACATAAGATACCAAATTTGTAATAATTGACCTAAACAGAAAAAGGACACTTTGTAAAAGTAATTGAAATTATCTCAAATAGGAAATAATTACTTGAACAACAATTACAATTTCATTACATTTATTGAACAATAAAAAATTTCATTCCACTTTTTATAGTTAATTATTTCGTAGAAAATTAATTCTGTGGTATGTAATTTTACAAAAGATAAAATGCATTAAAAATAAAACACTAACTTTCAGTAAACATGATATTAAACATTCAAATTTTTAAAAAATTAAGGAAATGGATTTTTAAAAAAAGTCTTTGGGTACTAACAAATCAGTAATAGAGTGATTTAGTTGCTGTTTTTCTATTAAATATATGAATTTTGTGTGATTCAAAAATATTTGGGTCCCAAATTTCAATTTTTTTTTTTAATTGATGTTTTTTTTTTTTTTTTTTTTTTTGCTGTTTACATTTAAAAATGACATTTGAATTTCTCTTATTGACATGATACCTTTGATTTTGAAATCAAATATAATTTTAAAAGAATATTAATTATTTCTAAAATTTAAAAAGCTGAAATGAACCTCTCCTTTGATGGAAATAAAAAAATGATTAGGAGATTTTATATTTTTTTCTCCCCAAACTATTTTACATTCTAATATTTTGGCATATTTATAATGTTAGAAATTCATAAAAAATTTTGCTTTAGCACTTACCTCTCATTAACAAAATAGATTAATTTGAATTATTAGTTTTTAGCAGATGTGGTTATACTTTTAAAACTTATGAATACTGCTATCTGAGTAAAGTGTATCAATTATAGAGATAGAATTAAGTTGGAAAAATATTATTTTTTCTTGTAAACCAAGGTACCACCGTAAAAGTATAGTTTTTTTTATTTTTCAAAAATACGAAAAAAATTAAAAATTTATATTTTAAACATTTCTGAAACAACAAGGCATCAAATTTTAAATTAAATGTTTAAGTTATCCTAACATCTAAAAGAAAGGAAAATCAAATTTTAACTTCACATTTATGAAGACATTTGTTTTTAATTTCATTTAAAAATACTTAAACATATGCAATATCATAATCTAATTATATTACATCCTGAGTAATATTTTTGATAGACAAAAGTTTACTAGAACTAAACAGCAATTATGAATAAGAAAATTTGATAGTGTTAAACATTTGTTGTATTGTTTGGACAAAATTCTACTATTAGCAAGCATGTTTTTTAACACTATCACACAGAAAATTGATTTTATATAATTTTAATTTCGCCCATTAATTATGTACTGGAGTATTTCTTAAATTTTTTGCTTCATTTAATTGTCTCAATTTTAGATTTGTCAGTAAGTTAGAACTTAATTATAAAATAAAATATTTATGCTAAA
Organism: Latrodectus elegans; assembly: GCA_030067965.1. Taxonomy (NCBI): domain Eukaryota; kingdom Metazoa; phylum Arthropoda; class Arachnida; order Araneae; family Theridiidae; genus Latrodectus; species Latrodectus elegans. The sequence goes on from CM057813.1 coordinate 100,269,070, forward strand.
AAAACATGTTTCTCAAGAAATATATAATATCAAGAATAAGATATTCTACCTAGAAACATTCTGAATGAATGAGCATTTGTACTAAGATTAGTAATAAAGTTTGGGTTGTCGCTTTACAGTCACTTTTTACACACAAGGGCTAATCCAAACAAATTACACAGGATAAGAATTAATGAGATGACAAGACAAATCATTTTGCAAAATCACTAAAAACTGATGAGATTGCAAATGAAGGTTTCAAAATTTAAACCACTTTTCTTGAAGCTAATAAATCTTTATCACAATTTTTTTAAATAAAAAAAAAACTATTAGAGAAATAAATGCAACAAAAAATATTATAAACTATAGTGGGCTCTATATATATTCATGGGTAAATACTGATTAAAATCTTTTGAAAATTTTATAAACTAAAATATATAGAAACATCAAACTATTTCAATATTTACTGCATAAAAATACTTAAACAACACACAACAATTAAAACTATAAATTCATCTATATATAGCACTGTATGAAAATAAAAGTTTTAACCATTACTTTTAAGATAATTTTTTTTCAATAATATAAACATAGATATTTTTTGTTCAACATAAATTAGGAAACATAAAATAGTTAATTTACTTCAAATTCACATAATACTTCATTAAAATAATTTCTTTGTTTTTAGCAAAATCATAATTAGGTACTTTAAATATATATTTCACTGACAATAATATTTTTTATATGAATAAGAGAATGATTCACAAACAATGCAAATAAGAGCAAATACTTTACACATTCTGAAAGCATTACTGCAGTAATATATAATGAAAGATATAATCAGTGTCTTGTTTATTAACATTTTGCCTATGCTTGAAGGCAGTAGTCCTGTTTCCCACCATTTTTCATGCTACAGTTAACCTATCTTGCCTGATCCAATCACAAACTATCTTTTTATATACAATCTTTCAATACATGTAAGTTATATAAAAAAAAATGCTAATATGCTTTATTATCCATAATCCAATATTTTTCAGCATAACACATTTTAAAATGACATAATACTAATAGAAATTAATAATCTAAACAAAAGGAAAATGCAAATCTTATATTTATGATACATAAAATTTTTCAATATTTTTCTTAATATTTAACATTTAAAAATGTTAATACATTCCCTCACATAGAACTAGTGTGCTGCCTTGAAAGGAGAATATATAAATAGTAAGCTAAAATAACTAAAGAAAAGTATAAAATAAATGTTCAACTTCAATAACCATTATAATTATTATAAAGGATATTTCTCAACAATGTTAAATTTAACTTATGTCAAAAGTTTTTTTTTAACCTACTGAAAATTCCTTTATAAAGCTATAAAGTACAAGAATCACATAGAAAATGCCATTACTTTCTAAATTACTTAGCAATTTCAATATTTTCTTAATATTAATGAAATTTTTCACTGATAAAATCATGAGTCCATAATAAAATGTTTAAAGATGAAATATTAATCAATTCAATAAAATTAAATTATATAACAATTACTTCTAGTATAAAATTTCATTACAATAGATTGGGGCTCTTTAATTTTGAATTTTTATGGTTTAACATTTTAAGTTATCTAATCTCAGACAAGCTAATGTATGTACAGCCTAAATGACTTCTTGACTTATTTGTCTTTTATTGAGTCTGTCACTCATTTCAGAGCAGAAATAACTTTTCCAGAAAGCTCAAGCATTTATATACATTAAAAGGATGCATTGAGTATTTTTCAAGCTCCCACCCAAGTTTATGTAAAACTTATCTCTTCGTAACAAACAAAAATAAGGGACAATGGTTTGAAAAGCTAGATTTTAGTATATATTCTTTGATAATATAATATAAATTTCAAAATGTTTCTGTTCAATCTGTAATAGAATGAAAATAATCTAATATAATAAAATTCTCATTCAATCTTAGAAATACATGATACATTCATTTTGTTAAGCATATATATATTATCAATATAAATTTATAACGAATGTAAAAATATGAAATGGATGTCATCATTTACATTACCTATTGTTAAATTGTTGCATTATTATAAAAACTATTGGTGCTCAATAATTCAACTTAGAAGTGGTCCCAAAAGTTACATAAATCAGATTGTATACACTTTAAATTTTGCATTAAAAATTAAAATGGAAACAAAATTAAAAAAGTAAAATGGTTCATAAAGAAATGAGATGTTTATATAAAGAAATGAGAAGTCTGATGTTTTTAAGTAAATATTAAACAAATACAATACTTACATTAACAAAGTTAATTCTAAAAATTTTATATATATATATTCTAATACACATCTAAAAAATAAATTGAATATATATGCATTTTATGTAATTTTGAGCTCAATTAGAATTGAGTTTATAGCTCGAAATTAAAGCATACAATTGTGAGTCGGCCAATATTTATATAACAGAAATTATATTTCAACCAATACAATAACTGCAAAGATAGGAAGCATTTTCTGTAACCACATTGGTAATCTATATATCATATGGTCTCATTAAAACTGTATATCTAATAAATTATTCAAAATAAGTACAGTGAATTTAAAATGCAATAAACAATAGAATAAATAAAGCAAAGTCAAAATTAAACACTTAATATTAAAATATGACTACAAACTTCAAATGTTTCTCCTATAGTTTTATATCAATAGTATCTGGCATTACTGTCTTGTGATGTAAACTAATAAATAAAAATGGGATACACAGCAATCATTTTTATATTGTTAATCTTACCCAATAAATTTTGTTTACATATAAAAAAATCCATTTTTTTATATGACTGATTTGCAAAATTATTAAATTTAAAATGTGTTAGCACATAACTTGATATTTAAAAAATATTAAATTTTTTGCAAATAAAAATAATTAAAAATAACTTTTTGACTATAATATTTAAGCAATGAATGCCCATTCATTTGTAAATATTTAAAGTCAGTAAAGAGAACAAATTTTATTTTTTGAAAAATATGTAATTATTATTTACTACTTAAAGAATGTAAAATTTTTTAATATGGAAACTAACATAAAATTAAACTATTCAAATTGAATATTTTCCTCAACAACTGATTTTTAAAATAAATACAAAATTAAATAAGCAAACAAAAACTAAATAATAAACTATCGATACTTATAAAGAAAAATCATTTTAAATGTCTTTATTAATTTTATATTATTATTAAAATAAAATCATGTTGAAAAGAGCTAATTTTAAACGATTATTTTTTAATGTATTGAGAATAGTTAATTACTAAATAAATTGACGCAATTTGTTTCGTATTACCATGAACAATAATGATTTTACCTATTTATTATTGATGATCATGTAAACATTTAACTCTGAATGGAATTAAATGCACTACTGTGTAGGAATCAGAAAGTTAAAAAAAAATAATTAAATCAACTCCAAACATTTTTTTGATATTAGAGCTCTTCTATGGGTATAAATAAAACAGCTCTAATGATTAAGTGTTAAAATAAAAAACTATACATAAATACACATTTTGACTAATTGCTTGAAGCATTTGTACATAGAAAAGAAGCATGATAAGAGTTATATCAAACAAAATCATTTTTGAATGAAAACAGAATAAAATTTAACAAAACACAAAATTTTATAATTTTATTATAAATAAATTATTGGCATCATTAAAATGATTAATTTGACTAGTACACATGAAATAATCTCAAAGTCTTTAAATCACATATTCCTCACTGGAAAAATAATTTTTCAAAATAACACAAATTAAAAAAAAAAAAAAAAATTCAAAAGAAATATGGTTTTTAAATGAAAACTCTTTTTTACAGATACATGAATTAATTCTTTCAATCAATTTTAAAAACAAAAAATATTATTTAATTGAAATTAATTTAATGAAACTTTAATTTTATTATTAAATCTTTCTTCTATTAAAATTATAAAAGATAAAATTCATATAACACATAAAAAACAGTAGTAAAAAACATCAATCTCACACATAATGCATTTTAAGAAGTTTCTGTACATGAATTTAAGGAGTGAGCACTTTGAAAAACATCCAATTGCAGCAAAAAATAAATTAACTATTAAATTGGGAGATGGTAAGAAATAAAGGAAGAAAGCTTTTCAATAAATCTACACCATATAAAACTTATAAGGAAACAGAATAGCATTATATTTAAAGATACATTTAATTAACAATAACTAAGCATGAATTCAAATTAAAGCAGCATTAAATACATTTTAATAAAAAAAAAAAAAAATTCATATAAATTTTAATTCTAAAAAAAATATTTCATATGTGACAACAGTTAAACTAAATATTTAAACTATTAGTATTTTTAAAAGTAATAATTTTATATAATCACAACAGCTAAATGGAACCTGTGTCTTTACACAATCAATTTGTTATGCTGAGTAATAATGATTATAGTCATTATAACATTAACTCAAACATGTTTAATTTTGTCCCCACTAGCATTGTTAAATTTCTCATGAGAATTAACTAATTGTTCATTTTATTTTATTTTCAGTTTTTAGATTTCAGCAGATGCAAGAACCTGATAAATAATCAAATTGCTACTGCATTCTAAAATAATTTTTCACAATAAATAAGTTTTTGAATAATATAATTTTGTATAACATTCCAAAATTTAATAAAACAATATCATAAATAAAAATGACTTTACAAGGAATGTTTTAAACACTAATTATCACCAATTTCAATTTATTTGCCATACTCTTAATCCACATAATAATTTTAATAAAAAAACATTTAAATAAATATTCAACTAATTTATCAAAACATGAACAGTACAAACAAGTTTCATTCAACATGAAGCAAAACAAATAGCCAACAAACACATGCAATATATATATTTTAGATGAAAACACAACAATAAAGTACAAAAACATTTATAGATTTATGAACTTCAAAACAATGAAGATCATATTTTGGATCTAACTAGCAACAATGTCAACAGGGACTAAACATTTTTAACCATATTACTAAGAACACAAGGCAAGTGTTTATAATAAAGTAAAAATAAAAACAAGCAATATTTTCATAATAGCAACATCAACAAATAAATTTCTAGTTTTGAACTATAAATATACATTTCAAGACAGTGGTAGGAATATTTGGTTCATTTCAAACATAATCATTTTTTCTTAAAATTCAATCTCATAATTATAACCATTTTTTATACAATACTTGAAATATGAACAAGGAAGAAATCTGACAATGGGTGATATACACATGCAAAAATCACAGCTGCGACTACTTCTTCCGTCGCCTCTAAGTATCACACTTGGACAAGGCGGCCTGACTATGGCCTTTCATTCTCGCCTGCTTCTTTTCGTTGTGCGACCACCGGAAACAAATTCAAATTCATTTGCCTGGCGGCCCCTTTTCACTACCTGCACTTGAGATTGTGCTGTTAATTGCAATTGGATTGCAGAAGTATTCAATTTCTCTGCTAGAAGCAAATCTTTCAGTCTTTTCATCTTTTGGCTTGTTAATGTAACACATGCTGAATCCCCAACTCTTTCTTCTGCCTTAAATAATATAAATGCTTTCAAATTAATTCATAAAAAAATTATAGCTCATGAGCAGAATTATTAATATAAATAAAATTAAGTATATTTTAATACAAAATTTTAAGCATATTTTAAATCTTGATTTATTTTCAAAGTTTATTTGGTTTGTCGCTCAATAGCCACTTTTAGACACAATGACTGATTAGACTGGGTTTGATTTGTTTGTTTGTTGCTCAAAGTTTTTTTTATTTATTTATTTTTTACACAACAGCTACTTAGAATGGCATCTATAGATTAAAGTGGCATTTATAGTTTGAACAATTGAACTGAACAATAGCCATTTAGTTGCCAGCTTAGTAATTGATTTTCAAAGTTAGATTACCAAAATTTGTTATATAAGCATTAAATAATTTGGAAAATTATAAGAAAAATTATTAAATTTATTTATAACTAAAATTATACTTCTTACGGATAATTCAAAAATAAATATAAACTATTATGAAGTCAAATGTAAACATATCTGTAACATTCTTATAATTTCAGAAATAAAAGTTATCATGATTATAAATAAAAAAAAAATTTAATCGAAAATTAAAACTATTGAAATAAAATATGACAACATTAATCTGAGAAAAGCATTAATCTGAGAGCTGAAATTTCATTTGATAAATATAAATAAAATACAAACTAATTATTTGTTAGGAATAATGTGAATAATTTTATTAAAAATTTTCTTACAGTTCATAATATATTCTCATTAAATAGATATTTATTTTCTAGTAATTAATATTTTTAGTAATAAAATATTATAAAAAAAAATTGTAGAGGAAAATTAATTATTTTTATAGAAATATGAACACAATGATTTTTACAGATTTGCAAAGTGAATTTAACAAACTTTCAAAGTTTCAAATGGATTTTAATTACCACAGAATTAGTTAAATTGGCTTTCATAACAATGTTAGAGTTCACTAATTAATTTTCAAAATGATTTATCTATAAAATCACTTTCAAGTTCAGAAAATATGTAGCCTCTTGCTTCTAAAAAGACATTTCCAAAAGGTTTGTCTGAAAGTGAAGGCAAAGTTAGATCTATACATCTGTGTGAGATCTGTTTTGCCAATATTGAAATTCATCAAAAGTAAGTATGAAATAAATTCATTGATGATCAAAATAATTTAATCATGGTCACTGGCAGTCATTACCTACCTCTGTAACACTAAAAAACTAAGTGATGAAGAGCCCGATCCTTCTCTCTAAAGTTATTACTCACTAAGTCCGAGAAAAAATATTGTGTGTATTATTAATTACTAATTACATTTCAATTTCTTTCAAGTAAAAAATTCATTTTCTTTTTGTTACAAACAGTTTAATTAGAAATGATTTTACACTTCATACAAATGATAAATTTACATGTTATAAATTAAAAATTTTGTTTTAAAAAAAATTGGCCATCATTCTGGAGGGTGCTTATAATAGGGTTTAAAATATCTTAGCTCATAAGCTTCACAAGCTAAGCAACCACTTTTCTAAATTAATCAAATGTTTAATAAATGAATATCATTGTAAAATTTTTTATTTAAATGTTCAGATTCTAAGAACATTTAAACAGAAATCTAAATTTATAAACTCTTATTCTTTTCTGCTTTAAAAAAAAAAAAAAAAAAAAACAAAACATGTGAAATTATTTGAGTTTTATAGTATAGATATTTTGAAATTCCTTATACAACCTCAATACTAATATTAGTTTAAAAATTTAAAAAAATAGAAAATCTTAATTGCTTTAAATTTTTATATGAAAAGGAGCCAATAAATAATAAATCTATAGAAATATCTAACATTTTTTTCTATTATAGAAGTACAAACATAATAAATTTCATTTAGTTGCACAGTTGATTCTTGATAAACCTAATTTAATCTTTAAGCTTCCATTCTCTCGAAGTTTAAACAAATCATCAAACTGACATTGAATAAATTCAATTGAACAATCTTTTTTTTATTAAGATTACATTTATTTAGATTGTTGAACTGTTATGTTTAACTGATTCAGCTATGTTTAATTAATCAGTTATGCTTAACTGATTCAAGCTTTCCAGCAAATTAACTACTATATATAAATCTACTATTAATTCCAGGTCATTCAAGTATCTAACAGCTTAATAAAAAAAAGGTAGATGATGGAAAAAGCAGACATTTAGTGAGCAAAATAGCATTAAATATGGTGATCACAAATTAAAAACTATTTAAATCAGCATTAGACCAATTTTGCGTCTTTGAAAATATTGATATTAGTCATTTCCAATGATACAGTGACATCATAGGATGTTTCCATCAGCACTGATTCAAAGGGTAATTTAAGAGTTTGCACTTTTATAATTAGTAAATATCAATTTTTTAACAAAAACATAAGTTGCTTATTAAGTTATTATTTTGAAGTGAAATGTATTACCAAAAAAATTTATTGAGTCCATTATTCTATATGAAATTCGTTAACATTTTAAATCATATCAAACTATATTTACCAAACACTTTGAACTAAATCTAGCCATCAAATCTTTGGCACAATCAAGAAAAATCAAGTAAAAACTTTCAAGATTTTTATTTTTTATTTTTTTTTATTTTTTATTTTTTTATATTTTTCAAATTTTTCAATTTTAAGCCAATTTTAGAGACAACTTCAGTATAAGACTTATTAATGATGTCATCTTTTTAATTACTTCATTACAAAATTATAACTATTTTTTTACATTCTAATAATATTTTAATCATAAATGGGAAAATTGTATGCATTAAAGACAATTTGCAAACTGTAGGACATACCCGGACTAAGAGAATTCAAAATTTTAGATATTTGCCTTGTCTGTTGCAAAATGTGCTGATCTAACAGAAGCAAACTTATTTGTATTATAAATAAGTATTCTAAGCAATATTTGTGCAAATTCAATAGATTTGATTTTTATACTGTTTTGCTCCATTTATAATAACTTGTTACATTTCTCTGAAAGCAATATTATGAAGCATAGCTTAACAAATAAAATATAATCTAGCATATAATGAAATTTTTAACACTATATCCCATTATCTGAAATTTTCAGGCATATATTTTACAACAAATAAAAAAATGATAGTTTAAAAAAATAGATAAGAATAAAAAAAAATCAAATTTCTTTTAAATGAACTATTAGATATTTGTATCTAATTGTACTTCTCAAAATTATAGTTTACATAAAGTTTATTTAAAAGAAATTAAGTTCATCATTTTTCTCTTTCATTCATTCTTATGAACATATTTAAACTGCTTTACTGACACTGTTACACAGATCCATAATCATATATATATATATATATATATATATATATATATATATATATATATATATATATATATATATATATACACACACATATATATATATATATATATATATTAAATAGCTTCTGAATTATGCCAGATTTAAATTCAGTGTATGATTTTATTATCAATACAAACACAATTTCCAGAATGGTATGATGCATTTGGTTTCCTTTTGCAAATATTTTTTTTTAATTTATTTTTTATACCATGTACATATCTGCTTTGAATGGTTTATTGATACACATATCTAATGGTATACTATAAACAAAGATGATCTTGTCGTTTATGCATTGCAACTAAATAAAGTGGGGATAAATATTCAAATTAATGTATGATATGGTTGAGTAATTGGTCAGTCAAGACTAGAAATATCAGTCATTATAAAAGCAGGTTCATCCCACACATTCATCAATTGTAACTTGTATAGTAGCGAAGAGAAATGGGCATGTTAAAGGAGTTCATTTATTGTTCATTGCTTTACAATTTCAAAATGGGCTATTCAGCAGTTGCATCAAGTCAATGAATTTGTCAAGCGTTTGGAGATAGTGCTGTGAGTGATGGTACAATAAGGCATTGGTTTCACAATTTCAGGTCAGGAAATTTGTCCTTTATGATGAAACTGGTGTCTGATGAGCTTGTCGTCAAGTGATTCACAATAAGATGAACTGCTACCAATGGGATAAACAGTCACTGCGGACCTATAATCACAAAATTTGGAACTTGTGCAACAGGCATTGCAACAGAAGAAGTTAGCCCTGGTTAATCACAAAAGTGTGCTGTTCTTGGCTGATAATGTGAGGCTGCATGTCATGTGGATGGTCAGGAATACCATACAACTTGGTTGGGAAATTGTGCCATACTTCTTACTCACCTGACCTTACACCAATCAGATTACCATCTCTCCCATTCCCTGCAAAATAATCTTTGTGGAAAACCCTTCACTAATGAAGCAGACTTGTATCATGTACTCATTGACTCTGTTACATCCAAAACTCACGAGCTTTAGCCCAAGAAGATTGCACAACTGAAAACACATTGGTAGAAGGCACTGGATGCTGATGATGATTTCTTCAAAAACAGTAGGCTACACTTTCTGTAGGCCATGTTTTTTTAGGTCATTAAAAGCAGCAAGAATTCTCTTGTTTATCTCATATTAATCTATCTGTAATAACTGGCATGTCTATGTCCCACTCTGGGAAAGTTTTTCAAATTATCAATTAGTTAAGACATGAGTAAGTCCAATATTTTCTAAATTCTTTCAAATACCTTGATACTTTTCATAAGTATTTCTTATGAAAAGAGTATCAAGTTTTGAGTTTGACAAGTTTTGAGACATGTTCATTCATTTATGATTTTATGTACACATATAAAATTATTTGAAATTGTTTAAATAAATAACTTAAAAAGTTAAAAGCATAACATACAAATGTATTTATATATTTCAGGTCTCTTTAAGGTAAAAAGCATGCCATATATACATTAAATATATCTAAAAATTAAAGGGTACAATTTGAAAGTATAGATGTGTATTATAAGAGGAAGTATATCTTAATCAAATTATACATAGATGATCAATGCATATTCAATAAATAAATTTTATTAAATGATGTATGTTGTTTAAGCATAGAAGTTGCCAATTTATACCACATTTAATACATTTGTACTATCAAATTTGACAAATCTTACATAATATTAATTAGATTCATCTTTGCGTAAATTAGCTTTATTAAAATGACTCAAAATTTTTTGTGCTGACAAAAAGATTTTAATCATAGTATTTGAAATATTAAGAATGTGAAATTTTTAAAACAATTAATATAATTTATTCATCAACATCTTATTTAGACAAGGGAATAAACTCACTTAAAAAAATCATAACATGTTGTATCAAATTATTACAAATTTAAATTATGACAGCTTATTTCATATAAACAGGCAGAAAATGAAACCGTTGGTTAATATAAAAAATGTAGGAAAATAAACCAAACACAAAAGAGAGGTAATTTTTGTTCTAATTTTTACTTTTGATAGTTAATAAAGATATATTAAATCAATTATAGAGGTAATCATTTGAGACTATATAGAGTTTATCACATCTGAAATTTAACTATTCCCTATGTTCACTTTTCTATGTACATCTATTTTATATGCATTTCAAGCTTAAGTTGTAAATGCTTTTTTAATTTCCATGATATTAAGATATCAAGAATCAACTGCATTTTAATTTAATTAAATTTCTTTTTCATTGCACAATTTAGTAAATTAATAGCAATTGCTTTAAGGATTAAGAATTATAAATTTAAAGGAATGATTTAAATTGCAAATGTACCTCTATGAAAGCAGTAGATGAATCCAAATCCAATCCTGGATCAATGCTAAGATCAGGAACAGGAGTCCCATTTGATTTATTGTTGTCAAGTGTTTCTGTTGTCGATGAAGCACTTGAAGACCGAGATGAAAATGGTTCTCCTGATCCTAGCAAATATTCAGGATTCAAGATATTATCACCACAAGCAGCAGCTAGAGCCATGATATTTGGATGAGGTTCTTCATCTGAATTTATTTGAGTTTCAAGAGTTTGCAAAAATTCTGATTCTTGGGCAACAGAAGTTCCTTTTCTTTTTCCTTTTATTTTATCTAATGACCCATGCTTTCCTTTAGAAGAGAGCTTTGTTAATTTTTCCTCTGAAGAGCCATTAAGAGAGTTCTTTTTCTTACTTTTCACTAATGTCTTGTCAGATTTTTGCAAATCACTTTTTTCCTTTTCTGTTAATTCTAAATCAGTTTCAACTTTGATTTCAGGAACAGTTATATCAATTGTAGATCTTACATAACCAGGGAATTTTGATATTGTAGACACAAGTGGTTTTGCCCAACCTATATGAAGCACAGGAGTTGATGAACCTTCTTCCCATTCACATAATCCATCATAAAATCTCAATAAATGAGCAAAACATTCCGGATCTTGCAATAAAGGAGTTTCAGCTCGACCTGAAGGTTCACATCCCACAGAACTAACAACTTTAACTATGTGTGGAATCAACTCATTAGCAATTTCTAAGAACTCTTTATATATTTCTTCATCTTCCCTTCCATAATTATATCTAAAATTAAGTTATGCAATTAAAATGACAAACAGGTGTTGTGAAAAAGAATAAAAAAATTACTTAATTATTAGCTATTGAATCACAGATCTTCTTTCATAAATCTTGAATATAAATAATGCTTACTTTATAGCAAAATGTAAAAGCAAATGTTTTAAAAAAGTAAAAACATGTATTAAATATTTTAAAATTCAATCAGAGTTGACAAATATTTCTGGGGCCTGGCCAATATATCCAAGCACAATATCTAATAAAATAACAGATGCAGAATAAAAATAAGATAATTAAGATCGATTCCTGCTGTTAAAAGTTTGATGAATTGATGTTTAAAAATATATATATTTGACTAAAATGTTTTTATCTTTTATTGATAGATGCCTATTTATTTCAGCCTTTAGAATACAGTATGTCTATATCAAAGTTCAGTGGTAGTACAACTAAACAAAATCAATGATGAGCAAAAATTCCAAGTATAAAGTGGGAATCAGAATATTTTTGCTGTGAAGTAAAAGATAGAATAATTTGTATGACATATAAAAATGTTGTTAATGTACCAAAGTTATATAATATTAAACAATAATACAAACAATATCAATCAAAACATAATCGAAGGATTAATGAGAAAAGTCAAAAGTTGAAAGAGCTCAAGTTAGATCTGAAAAAACAACAGTTAATGTTTAGTGTAGTATCAAAAAAAAAAAAAAAGAAGAAGAAGAAGAAGCAGTGATACATGTAAGTTACACTGTGTCTGAGTTGATGACTAAACACTTGATGCCTCTTTCTTGAAGATGAATTCGTCAAAAAATAGATACTTAAAACTAGAGAAATCGTTTGTCTTGAAATTTGATGATTTGATGATTCAATTTCCTTTTCTTCAAATATAGTTGTGGAAAGAATTACAGACTTGGCCACTAATTTACATGATCAGACCAAAACAAGATTATGTTATTTCAAGTTTTTCCACTGCCCATGATGAGAGTAAGGGCATTGCTCAATTAGCTGCATTTCCTCTTGCTTGTAACAAAGATTTTAACATTATTGAGTAAATATTGGAACTAACACCAATGTGTAGTACAAATACAGGAGAGCATATATTTAATTGTGTTTTTAAACTTCTGCAAAGACACAATTTACCTCTGTCAAAATTAAATTCTGTAGCCACTGGTACAATTGGAACAATACTAGTACTGCTCCTTCAATAATGGAAAAAAAAAAAACTTAACATTAGATTGAAAAAAAAACCATGTGAAATTCATGACTAAAAAATTTCCTCCTATGAATATATTACACATGAAGGTAATAAACATGGAGAATGTTTTATAATATATATAAAAAAGTTATTTATATAAGATTTTAAGGACAATTTAATGTTTTATATGAGGTAGACAAGGAATAGTCAGGTTGTCCTAACATATATTACTGTGGTAAATTCATTATCTTCCTCCAAGATTTTTAATCAATTCTGTAAATTAGAAGAAGTTAGTTTTTAAAAACTGAAAACGAAGACATAAGCTTGTTTTTTTAACCAAAATGGTTGCAAGGTTTATCTTCCATAATTAATATAGCCAAAATACTTAACTTATTTAAATTTACCATTCCAATGAAAAGATAAGATCATTAAGAACAGGCTTGACATGTTCATAATGATCTGATTTTTCAGTTATGTTTGACATAATTGAAATCTTACATATAAGATAATTCTTTAGGAAAAGCAATTGAAAAAAAATGAAGATTTAATGCACTTTTTGACCTCCCACATAAATAAATCAAGCTAAGATAATAATGCATTATATCAAAAATACAATGAAAAAATTTCAAATCTTAAAATAAAATTTGAAACAAGATTTAAAGATGTTAATTCCTTCAAAAACTTTTTTGATATTCTCAATAGATGCAGACAAAGTACTCAGTCATATGCAAATGAAAGTGATCTACATTCAGTGTGACTTAAATTTAAAGGTAAATTTCATTGAAGTGGTTGTGTCCAAATTTTACAAATGTTTACCAGTCAGGTTTGAAAATACTCAAAAATTCAAATAAGAAATTATTTCCATAGTTGGAATTACATATTGATGTGAATAGTTATTTTCAGTTATGAAAGGAAATAGATCTACTATTAGAAACAGTATTAATTATGCTCATCTTAAGTCAATTTTAAAATTATTCATTTGCAAATGAAATTTCTCCTGAAATAAAAAAAGATAGTAACAGACATTAAGTGTCAGAATGTAAACAATAAATTTTTCTTTATCTTAAAATATATGTTTAATATAAAGTATTATTTGAAATGAATTTGTGTTTGAATATTGATTTTATTTACAACCCACCAAAAGTTTAACTTTGTTTGTTTGTCATATAAGTTAGTTTCGAGTTTGCTTTAATTTTTTTTAAAAAAAAAAGCTTTCTAAATGCCATGTTAAAGCTTGCATTATTGTGAAAATTGAAATAGGCTTCAACTGATTAGCATATATTAATATTAAAGACCTTTTCAAAATTTTCTTGCATGCAGGATGAAATTTTAAAATTTATATATGAAATGGAAACAATTTCTTTTATTATTATCAATTGAGCTATGGATCAACTCTTATTTATAAGTCCTTATAGGAACTATTTAAAATTATGAAAAAATATTTGAAAAATACTTAACATAGTAATAAAATAAGATAAATTTGTTGCAATTAATAATAGATGAAATAATAAAATTATTTTTAAAATAATAAAAATATTTTATTAAATCGGAATTTTTTCATCTGGGACTAACTTTTTGCTAAAGAAAAATTATATTTCTTGATAAAAAAAATTTTAATCAATGCAAATTATTCATTTCAAATATATTCTGAAATAATTTATTTAAGGTATAGTTTCCTGTGTTTGTAATCATTTCTTTTACATCAAAATCTCAAATGATAGTATGTATAAATGATAATTTTGGTACAAACGGTAACTGTTTAAATTACATTTTGCTTAAGTTTTGTATACATAAAAGTTATTAATTTATAAAACTCAAAGTTCATTGAAGAAAAATCATACGAAATTAATATGAATCAAGTATAAACTTACCTTTGATTTATTTTCTCTAAATAATATTCATACTTGTTAAAATTTGATTAATACTTTTAGAATGAATAATGGTAGGAGAGTTGAATTTCTCAGCATTTATTAATAAGACTACATATATACTCTCATAGTTATTATTATCTTGTTATTGGCATAGAAATCTAAGAGTTCATAGTTAATATATTTTCTGCACATGTGCAAATCATCATTAATTTCATTTAATATTTACATTTAATTGTGTTAACAATACATAATCATAATGTGTACAAATATTAATATATTTTAAATGCACATTTAATAATTTTGAAAAGCTATCACAGATCTAACAAAGTATATTCAACAAAAGAATCATGCCTGCAGGCCAACATACTAATTTGTAGGCAGAACTGTACAAGGGAAGAAAAATAAGATGCTATCTGATTAGTTAGGATTTACACTATTGTTTTATAAGCTATATTTTTTAGCCTGAATAATATAAGGAACACTACTTTAAAAAGGTGCTAAAGTGATATCTTGGATTATTTTAAATGAGTAACAGATTGAGACACCACGATTAACATTTTTGATACTGCATAATAAATAAATCTAACAAGATTACTCTTTTAATGCTAATAAAATAATGCACAATAAATTGCTTCTAGGATCTGTTGTAGATTATTCTACTACTGGAAGAAGCATTTTTTCATCAAATCTATATACAGAAGTGCAACATTCATTTATTGCTCCTCAATATTTAAAATTAAAACAAGTTTGACACTCAATGGTGATTTTTTTCCCACAGAAACTATAATTAACACAATACCTACAGTTTTAACTGACTTCTAAACTACAAACATCAATCCAATGAAAGATTCGAACTCACAAACTGTTGAAGCAAAGGCCAGAGTGGTAACCTTTCTGCTACCAGTTTAGCAAAATCAAAAGAACTTTACATTAAATAAAATATAATATAATAACTAGCATAATGAATAACTTAATAATTGAAAACAATAGTAAGGTTTTACAATATTTACCGAATACTATCACTTTCCAGAATGACTTCCATAAACAGTGAAGACATCTTACATACTTCAAGAGAAAAGGAACAAAATACTTTTAGCTGTAAATGCTAGATAACTTAACATTCAAAGAATGCTACAAGGCATTTCAAAATCAACTATATATAATACATGGCAAGATTTTTCAAAGATAGTGGATCATATTTACATGTTGAATTGAAAGGACACATGATGCAATACATATGTATGTATTGCATTATGTTATTCTAACACAATAGATGAAAATAATATATTTATGATTAAACAAAAAGTTAAAGTATTTAAAAAAAAAACTAATCAGGATTGCTATTTAGAATTTTATGAATATTGGAACATTTTGAAATTACAGTTTTCCCAAATCAAGGTTTAATGTTTCTCAGGAAAAAAATTTCATGTCTCCAAAAATTTTGTAGGAGTCATTAAATTTTTCTAGGAAATACCAATATTCATTGTTAAGTAAACATTAATCGACTTACTATTTTTAGATAGATACAACTATAATAATGTACTCAGTATACTTTTCAATTAGTTTTTAAATAAAGATAAATATCTGAAACAATAAGAATATTTTAGAATTAAATTATCTTTAAAATTAATGATTACTTCAAAAGCCTTAACTCAAACTACAGCTGCAATAAAAATGATTACACTCAAGATTCTTTTTAATGAAAATAATAATAAAACATTGAATATAAAATTAATATTTTTCAAAACTGTGTTTATGAAGCTTCTTTTTATAATTTATAAAGTGTTTAAAAGAGGCATAAAAATAATGCAAAATATATGCATATATAATATATATTTTATCTTTTTTTTTTTCTATCTAATTCTTACATATCCATATTGCAAATTTATCTTCTGTTATTTAATATTCTTTTATGTTTATCAATTAATCATAAGTAATATTTCTTTATACAAAAATTAATTTACGAATTCAAAAGTTTTCACTTTTAATTCATAAATATTAACTTTGCTTCTAATTCTTACATATCCATATTCTAGACTTATCTTCAGTTTTCAAATACTTTTATGTTTATCAGTTAAACATAAGTAATATATCTATATCCAAAAACTAATTTATAAATTAAAAAGTTCTCTTTCAATTCATCAATTTAATTTTGCTTCTCCAAAGCTTTATAACATGTGTTTAAATGAAAATAATATTAATTTGCACTAGTTAGTTCCCTTATTTTGGCATAGCTTTTTTATAGAATTTTTATGCTTATTTGTGTTACCTTCAACAAACATTTATTCTAGATATTAATTTCATTTTTTTTTAAATAGAGCTTTGAATCCAACAAAATATGCTATCAAGTTTATTTGCTTCTGTTCATCTAATATTTTTGCTGATAGAATAAAATAGATAGAATATAGTACATTTCATGACAACTACAATATTTCAAATCTAATATTAATAGCATGCATAGTCATCATAGATTGAAACTTTAAAAATTCAGTAATCAATTAAATAAACTTTTTCCAGCCCTATTCATGTCATATGGAGTTAAGTGTTATGATGAAATAACACTTTCTAGACATTCACCAATCATGGGCATTTTTAATTGATTCTAAGTTTGCATGAACAACTAACATTTCAGTCACTGAACTTCGTCACTTAAGCTTCAAATTGATTGAAAAACCTTGTAATTGATAAACACCAAGAAAGCATTAGTTCATCATGGTAACACTAGATTGCATTTGATACAAACAATGCTGTAAAAAATAAGTGAATTTAATTAGATGCTTTTTCTGCATCCTACTTACTCTCCTGATATTGCCCCAGATGATTTTCATTTTATACTTTACAAACATTTTTAATGAGTAAAAGGTTAAATTTTAAACAGGGTATACAAAATGAACTTTCAAATTTCTTTGCATCAAGATCGTTTTTCTTCAGAATGGAATCAAAAAGCTAATGTAAAATAGCAAGGAGTTGTAAACAAGGTAGGAAAATTTATCATGGAATAAAATGCTTCACTGTTTAAAAATTTCCCAAAACTGTTAGTTTTGATGTGATATGAGAAGATTTTAACAAAGATCTTGTGGCAAATAATTTGTTGAAAATTGACACATTCTTAAATTGAGGAGATTAAATTTAAACAGAAATAACAAATTAACTTGATTAAATTATTTATAGAAAAGCTAAATAATTAAAAATTTATACTTTATAAAGTAAAAATAACAATTAAAATAAATAATATTTTTGACTTACTTTTCACAGGCAATAATGGCCATAGATAAAGATTCAATAAGAAATATAAGTATACATAAAAAAAGTTGAAAATAAACGATAACTTACTTTCGAATGACATCAGCAGCATTAGCCCAAGCTTCCAAAGCTCCTTTATAACGACCATTTCTGTACAGATATCCACCCATATAAGTGTATGGATAAACATGCATATTGCAATAAAAACTTTGAGCTGCCAAAATTGATTCTTGAAATAAGTCTATCGGAGGAGGACGTCCAGGACTAGGATTTATTTCTTCCAAATCACCGAGATTTCCAAGAGCCATTGGATATGTTTTCAAATGATTTAAATCATATAATAACCATAAAAGTTGCTGTAAAAAAATGAACTTAAATGGATGCAATTACTTTCTGCATAATCAAGGTTATAATAATACAATAAAAATATATTAAAAATGTTTTTGTTTTGACAATTATATATTTCACTAAATTCAAGAGATTCAGGTTTAACACTCAAAAAAGATTTTAATTAAATAATTTAGATTTCATTAGCAAAATCATTGTTCTAAAGATTGAGTAGCAAGTTCAAGCCAATCAGAACATAGTGAAATTGAAATTAGATTTGAAATAATATTATCACAGAAAAAAAAAATTACATCATACAAATAAATGGCACAATTCTAAACATGTTGTAGGTTTGGCTTAATTTCCGATTTTCATGCCAAATACTGTAAAATTTCAAGCTAAATTATGCAATTTTGCTTAATTTTTTAAATTGAATATCATGATTTTAAATCTTTATTTAGTACTGAAAGACTTCATGACTAAATCCCTTGGAAGTTTTTTACTTCCAATGACAGGGCAAATACAAGGAATAACACAAATAAAACATGAAAAATCACAAAATATAATGAGACAAAGACAGAACAGGTGAATACAGTACATAAACATAAATGAGATGACCTCAGTCATTGCCCCAAAATACTATGATGTTAATAGTATAATTTACAAATATATAGAAAATAAATACAAAATAATTATTAAAAGGAATGCTGCTATTAGTGCTTAATCTATAATACATGATATTTTTGTTGATCGTTTTTTAAATATTTCATTTAAATTAATAAAGCAGTGAACACACTTTAAAAATAATACCTTATGTAACAGTACTAAAGCAGAATAAATAATAATGCTAAATCAATAATGCAAATTATATCAATTTTTCCAAATTAGATTTCTCATTAATTATACACTGGCACACCATATGAAATGCTACCAATTAAGTCAACATAAAATAAAGCTAAATCAATTTTTGAATAATATTAGTTTTTACAGTAACTTGATTTTCAATTGAAGAGTAATACATAATTTATAAAAAAAAATTCTATGTTGAGCAATTGGGCAGGTGTGAATAATCATTTCATAATTCAATATAAATATTAGTTTTTAAAATATCTGTGTGACGTAATCAAGCAGTTACAAACACATTACAATAATATGGTTGTGACCCTTACAACAGTTTGTTTAAAAAATCTAAAGTTTCAAATACATCAACACTAATCTACTAAACAAGCATAATTTAGTACATAAAAATTAAAATTTAAGTAATACATTAAAAATAAAATTATTCATTTGATAGACATATTTGCAATCAATTAACTTTCATACATAATCCACAAACTTTCTTACTTTCTTCACACTTATTACTAGCAAATTTTTCAAATTTTCATTTAAAAAAATTAAAATCATAATTTGTATAAGTTTATTTTTAATAAAATTGACTATTTTTCCCAGTCAGCATTGAAATGAATTGTTTTTAAAATTTTAAGTCACTTTTGGGAAAGTTAGATTTGCCAGATAAAGTAAATTAATTATCATTCTTACACTATACTTAATATCTATTATTGGTTAAAAATATGCTTCCCATAATTAGTTGAGGAGGATGTCAGTTGCCTTCACATAGTGCCATCTGTTCTCAGTAAATAACTGTCACATGACGCTTTGTGCAGTCTATTGCAACAATTCCTCAAAAGTAAAGACTTGGGCATCTTTACAAATTAAACCTGTCTATTGCAACTTCCATAGGGCTGTGGGCGTTACAAATTTTCGTCTTAGGACAGGTCATGAATATTTTCAGGCACACCATTGTTTCAGTTTAGCTGACTCTTTGACTTGCCCCTAGTGGGTACTTGAAGAAATGACTGGTGACCACCTCTACTCTACCTCCAGACTTATTGACGATGCAGTTAGATATTCGATGGAATATGACTTTTCGTTTTATTCTGGAGTGTATTGTCCTACTTAACATAGACTAATGATTGAAAAACCAAGGTTGGGTATAAAATAACACAAGCACACAAAAAAAAGTTTTAATCTTAGAGTGAAAAATTTATTTTGAAGAGTATCTAATACTGACTCAAAATTTATTTTTCTAAAAATTGACTTAATTCTGGAAAATTTGATAAAAAAATTTAATTAAAAGAAAAGTTTTTTATGGTTTATGTTTCTACTATATCAGAATGCACAATAATATCCAATTTTAACATAAACGTACACAACTGTAATCAAATACTATAATATTTCCTAATACTTTAACATATTTTTCTTAGAATACAGCAACTAAAATTTTGGCATAA
The DNA here is from genome assembly GCA_030067965.1 of Latrodectus elegans. Taxonomy (NCBI): domain Eukaryota; kingdom Metazoa; phylum Arthropoda; class Arachnida; order Araneae; family Theridiidae; genus Latrodectus; species Latrodectus elegans. The sequence goes on from CM057813.1 coordinate 100,289,994, forward strand.
ACCATATCAGTATTTGAAACGTATGCTAACCATTAATATATAAAAGGGAACATAAAGTAACTATAGTAGATGATAAAATTTCAAATAACTAACAATTCATCAGCCAAAACAAAGCAATAAAAATGGAGAAAAACTATAGAATATTTTTTCCTCAATACATTTTACAACAAAAATTAACAAAGATATTTTTAATAGCAATGGAATGTATAATAATCAAAAAGAGCTAAAATAATAACAGAAATAATACAATTAAAATTATTAGTAGTGTGTTTGTTCATAAGCAATTACATAATAGTTACATAATATTCTCATCAGATTTTCAATATCAAACCAACCTGTTGCAAGCAAGCAACTTCAATACTATCAGACATAGCATTTATAGAAGGATTGATTCCCGAAACAAGAGCTGCAACTTCCATACGCCGTGTGCATTTAACAGGATAACCATTTAAATATAACCATGATTTTTCTGTAACACCCAGACCTACAGGTTGTCCTCTTTTATCTTCATTCCCTTTTCCTGAAAAATAAAAAATTAAAATTATAAAGTTTGGTATGCATATATAGCTATTCCAATATTTAAAAGCAATCTTCACTGAAGGTAACAAATGTATATTTTTTGTCATTGATAAGAGCTGATATAATAATAATTTACCAAATTCATAGGAGGAATTTTACCATACTGTAAACATTTTAAAATGTGTTAACATTCCACAAGTCCAACTTCAATACATATGCTTTTCAACATACATAATTAAACATATTTTTCAATTTTCCTATTTCAAAAAACTATTTGAATGCATATCAGATACATTTATTTATCATAGAAATTTGTCATAGCACGAGTATTTTATTATCTCATAAAAAGATACTGATTAATAGGACAAACATTTTTTATTGGTTATATATTTTACTTACATACTTTATCAACTTAAAATAAGTTTTTTTTTTTTTTTTTTTTTCCAATTTTAAACATGTTTTCACAAATTTTTCAAATTATAACTTAAATATTTTTTGATCAAAGTTTTAATGACTATAATCTATTTTGACTTCCATGTAACAGCCATTATGATGATATTCATCATAAAGTACTTTTATGAATATTTATCACAAAGTCAAAAATGATCTCATCTTTAAATAATTGATCATTCTGAATTTCTATCTACTGAAAACATCAAAATGCACTACTATTTAATGAAAATTAAGAATAATATGATGAGTAAATATTTGATAACTCAGAAAAATAATTCTGTATAACTATCTCAATCAATAAAGTATACCTGTTTTATTTAAATTATTTTAAAAGAAAAATATATACAGTGGTGGCTAAAACTGTGGACACTTTTGGAAAATTATATGCTTTTGAACTTTGTAAGCTAATAGAAAATGTTACATTTCACAAAATGCAAACTTGTATATATCATTTTAAAGATAATTTATATTACTGAATTCAATATAAAATATAAAATTCAATTATTTGCAATACAAAAAAAAAAGTTATATGATAATAGTTATCGATATACATTAGATAGTGATGATTGCAGTGAGTTATCAGTACTTAGTAGAGTACCCTTTATTTTTTATTACAGCTTCACATCGACGTTTCATTGAGCTGACAACAGTTTTAAGCTCTTCTTCCATTGTTACATGATGCCAGGAAACAATTATAGCCTCAATTAGAGTTCACTTTTATTTTATGGGTGCTTCATTGAAACAAGAGTTTTCAAACCTGCTTCTTATACACAACAATTACAAGTAGGAAATTTTGCAAAAATTTTTACTATTTAGTCAAGAAGCAATGACATCAAATAAAAGAGTAGATTGGACACCTAGAAAGAGATATCATATTATTGTGTTATGAGAAAGTGGTCTTTCCTATGCTAAAATTGAAAGTCAGGGGGTAGTTCAGAGACTACATCTGGAGTCCGAAAGTTTTGTTTACGATATTAGGAGACAAATTCAATAAAAAACAAAGAAGGAAAAGACCGAAAAAGGTGCACCACATCTATTGATGACAAAAGAATACAAAGACTATGTCTCCAAGATAGAAGAATGTTATCAGCGATCATCAGAAGTGATCTGAATAATGCTGGTGTTTCTGTCAGTTCAAAAACAATCAGGAGAAGATTAACAGATGGTGGTCTGAAAGGTAGAATTCCACAAAAAATGCCTTTATCTTAATTTTCAGCAACGAAAAAAAAAAGACTACAGTGGGCAAAGGAACACATTAATTGGACAGATGATTAGTGGTCACAAGTTATATGGAGTGATGAAACTAAGCTATCATTATTTGGTAGTGATGGGTGAAAATATGTAAGACGTAGAATAGGAAAAGAGCTACATCCTGACTGCATTCAAGCAACTGTGAAGAACCCAGTTAGTGTTATGATTTGGTCATGCATGTCAGCAGATGGTATTGGTCGCCTTCATGTCATCGATGGGACACTGAATGCCATAAAATACATTGACACTATTCTAGAATCAAACTTTTATCTTCCATCAGAGATCTCTTTCTCAACAATGATTCGTTTATGTTTCAGCAGGATTTTGCTCCTTGTTACACGGCCAAAATATCAAAAGAGTGGTTTCGTACAAAAAGCATTAAATTGTTGTCATATCCAGGAAACAGTCCTGACCTCAATCCTATCAAAAATTTGTGGCACTGTTTGAAAACTATTGTTCGAATGAGATGCCCATCAAATAAAAGGGAACTAATTGAGGCCATAATTGTTTCCTACATCATGTAATAACGAAAGAAGAGCTTAAAACTCTTGTCAGCTCAATGAAATGTCGATGTGAAGCTGTAATCAAAAATAAAGGGTACTCTATTAAGTACTGATAACTCACTACAATAATCCCTATCTAATGTATCTTGATAACTATTATCGTTTAACTTTTTTTTGTATTGCAAATAACTGAATTTTGTGTTTTGTATTGAATTCAGTAATAAATTCTCTTTAGATATATACAAATTTACATTTTGTGAAACGTAACGCTTTCTATAAGCATACAAAGTTCCAAAACATAAAAATTTCCAAAAGTGTCAACAATTTTGGCCACAACTGTAAAGTTCCAATTTAAAATATGGATTAAAATTATCATTCACTTCATAAAATATATAAGTGATTTTGGATAGTCAATTACTTTAGACTGATTCACATAATTATTTTTTGCACTAGGGTTGACTGGCTCAGAACCTACAATTGAAAGTGTAATCTTAAACTACTACATGCATTCATGTTAATATGGAAATTGAATTTGTTGAAATGAATACCAAAGGATTAATAACCAGCAACTCTGCTGACCTATTACTTAACTATAAATGATAAACATTTAATAATTAGCATTTTAATTTTTTTTAAATCACATGATATAAAATGATAGGTCAGAAATGTTTGAAGTGGAAGTAATTGAATTTAATCTCTGCCACTTTTGAAAGATTAAAGACAGACATTATTTCTGCAAATACATTTGTCAGGATAAATGCTAATTTTCTAGGTTTTTTTTTTTTTTTTTTTTTTTTTTTTTTTGTGACACAGTTACAATTAAGTTAGTTGTCTAACAATTAATATTTAAAATGATCTGGTAAAAATATTTAAAATTTAGAATGCTGAAATTTGTAAAACAAATAAGAGTCCATGAATCACAAATAAATGTTAAATGAAGCAATTTACATAAGAAAGAAATTATACATAAGCTGTACTAAGATAATAGAGTATATTTTATATATAGGGTTTGGACGGCTTAACACAATCACCAATCAGAAAGCAACATTGCAAACAATTGGTGCAAAATTTACGGACATCTTAGAAGATTGCAATTTTACTAATGGAAAGAGACTAATATTGTGCTTCTTATATTATATCATTTAGAACAAAGAATAGTACCCTTCACTTACTTAATTAATAGTCTTAACAGATAAATAAAGTAGGAAGCAAAAAAATTTTAAAATATGATTTTGAAGGTAAAATTTTATATTTTAAGTTGCATTATGTAGCTAGAAATAGATATTCTAAAATATATTTTAATAAAAAAATATAAAATATTAAAGCGACAAATGTGCAGAAGTATTATAAATATTTATCACAAGAAATGTATCAATATTCCTTAATAAATGTTATATATTTTCATGTAGTATATAGATCATTATTTTATATATTCATTTACAGTATAATTACATTTAAATGCGTTACATTTAACTTTGCAATACAATTAACAACAAATGTATTTACAGTTTCAGGAAACAAATATATTATTGTTAAAAACTGTTGAAGTTACTATATATATACATTCATCTACGAATAATTATCCATATATACTGATATATCTATATATATTTTCAAAAACATTATATAAAAAAAGTATTTTAATATACTTATAAACCAACAGCAAGTAAATATGATTATCAGACAGGCATAGTTATTAAGCGCATTAAGTGCACCATCCATTAAAATTTTCACTCTATTTTTTCCCTCATAAATTGCTTGCAGTAGCTGGGCATATTAAGCAATGTGCATGTTCAAGAAATAGTAGTGCAAAGGTGCTCTTTACCCAGCCAAACAAGACAAAAATTAAAAAGCTAAAGTAATTTTAATCTATGCTCAATAATTTTTCAGTTTGCAATAAATGTTCAAGCAATTAATAACTTATTCTTAAGACAATTTTTATTAATATTTCGTAAACATAATAAAAATTGAAAAATATAAAAATTTCAATTAAAAAAGTTATTGTTCCTTAAAATACGAAGATTCTTTTCAAAGTCATTGGGAATATACTATTCTTTCTAAAGATTGCTCATTATTCCAATAAGAATTTTTTTTTTTACATTATTACTATTTTTGTATACTTGATTTTATTGGGCATAAAAAAAAATCCAGGTACTGTATTTTTTCCACACCACCTACTATATGGATAACAATTAACATTATACTCATGTCAGAGCAAAGATTAATATATACAATCATTCCTTAAAGCTTACATTATATCTTTTGTAAGTTTAATATTGATTCAAAATACACACTGGATGAAAAAACAACCATTTTTTCAGTCTGTTTCAATAATTTTTTTCCCCAAAAAGTTGCCAATCATAAAGTAGTAGCTTTCCAATACATAATGGAGCCTGAAAGCGTAAAGCAATTTTAAATTCATTCAGTAAATTGCTTTCCATGAGAACTTTTCATAAAGAATGGGATACATTTCTATGTCAATAAGAAGGAAACCTATACAGCTCTGAAACACGCATACTGAAAGATAATGTATGTAGAAAGCAGAAGAACAACATCCACATACATCTCCTATTATTCAACAGTAAATGGGATCAAATATACAACCTTATGCTCAAAAGTAGTACTAGCTCACATATTTCCAAGAATCTGTTTCTCACTGTAAATTTAATAATGGTGCTCACTGAAAAAGTTTGTAATTTTTAATTACTTGTTGAGAATTATAATTAAATCTCCTGCTGATTTGGTTTGTTTTTTTTTTTTTCATTCTTCACTCCAAAAATTCATTCGACCTCGTTTTATGATTCAAAATCATTACAAACATTCATGTTCAAAATGGGAGTTGAAGTCACAAATGATTCAGCCCAAGCCATTTGGCTGCCACTTCAAAATTATACAGTACATTAATTGTAAACTGTTAAAATCAAGTTGATGGCAATTTTAAGCAGATACTTGAAATGATAATCTTTTAATATATAGCTGTGGTTACAAGATTTTTAGAATTTTACAATAATAGTATAAAATAAATGTTTTGAGCAAAAAAATATGCCTTACAAATCTACACAATGAAATTTTTATCATGTGTGCAAGAAAAAGTCAATCGTCAATAAATTAGAAATTTCTTTGAGTTCCTCCTCTTTCTACCTTTCTCATAAATACCTTAAGTTATTTCAGAATAAGTTATTCTATTGTTATAACCAGGGCATCAAACTGGAACTGAATAAAAAAAAAACGTTGGTTTAAGTTCCATATACTTTTAGTTATTTTGTTACTGTAATCAACTTATCAATATCTTCTAATTTAACACAAACTATATAATTATTATCAAGTGTACACTGCTTCACAACTTTCTGTTTTGATGTCTAATTTCTTTTTTATTTTTAGTTTGCATGAAACAATTTGCAAACTTGCAAGATTTGATTTAAATGAATGAACTAAAAATATAGATGATTTTTTAAAAAAATTAGCAATCTAAGTTATAATTTTCGCATCTCAACATGTAACCATCTACGGATGTTAGTACATTGTTTAGACACATCTAAACTTTAGATAAAAAAAGCAGCTGTTCAGAAGGAAATATACAGTGCAGCACACTGCCCTAAGAAAGAAAAGAATTGTGATGTACACCTAATAATACATATCTATTCAATTGTTCAGGATAAATAAAAAGGCTAGTAGTAGATAGGATTAATTCAAAAAGAGTAAGTATAATACTCAACTAGAAGTAAACAGTCAAGTGAAAATAAGAGAATAAATTAAAAATCCCATTTAGCTCTCAATTAGGTCTCCATTCTTTGTTTTCTGTCTTAAATTCAGTAGGGTCCATTATTTTCTAATATAGAATTTTACATTATAATGTTAAAATATTTATTGGAATTCAAAGATTTTAACTCAATTTTAGAAAAGTAATTTAAATTATTATGTAAAGAGTAAATGGGAGGAATCAAAATTTTGATAACTCCACAATCCTTAACGGAAGCAACTTCAAAACTACAAAGTAAAGAATTTAGTTTAAGCAATTTTTATGAAATTTGGAAGTATAGCAAAATAAAGTTACAAAATTATTGACTAAAATCAAACAATTCTGATTTTGTTTATCTTCCAGTCTCTTGTAACAATTAAAAAAAATGAATATTAATGTTTTAAAAGAGAAATACATTTTTAGCCCTTTAATTTTTAATTTTAAAATATACTGACTTTAAATATAACTTGAGCATCAAAATGATAATTAAAGAAGATTAATACATCACAAAAAGAATCAATTCCAGTTTAATAATTTGAAAACAGAAAACTTCTCAGATTGATGCTTTTACTTTGACATGTATTGCTTTCATTAGATCATGGATTGTGGACTTCATAATGAAAATATTGTTTTGCATTGTGTAATATAATTTTATGTTTTAAACAATATATTTAAGATATTTTTAGCTGGTACTAAATTATTATTACCAAACTTAAGAGATAACCAATTCCACTGCAGTTTAAACATGCTGATATCCATAAAGACTGGCTCTAACAGATTCTTTTATCAGAATCAATATAATTACAACAAATTGCTAACACAACAATATGTTAAAATTCCACTAGTGGCAAGACTTCCAAAATGAACTGACTAACAGCAGACTTCAACAATTTGTTTCTCACTCAAATGAATAACACTGCATGCCTCACCCATAGTGTAAGCAGCAAGGACTATTCCAATGAACTGCACAACAGCATTTCCCCAACGTCTGCTTGCATCATATTCAAACCAAATTGTCCACAAAGGTCCTTTTAAACTTGATTAGATGCCTGTAGTTCAACTAGTCTTCAAAGGATATTATGAACAAATTGCATTAATATGAAGCTGCATAAAAATGAAAAATAAAATGTGTTTAAAATCTTATTAAAGCTATGTATTTCATATTTTTTAGGATTTTTTCAAAGAAAACAAAATGAATACTTATTTTGAAATCATGAAATGAAGATTGTTTTTGACTAGATTTGAATGCTCAGTTTTTAAATTTATTATTTGTTAACTTGAAGGAAACATAGTGGAAAATTCATATATAAATACAATTTCATGCATGGGAATATTTATAGATATGAAATAGCTAAAATATTTTAAATGTAAATAATAAGTGCTCCAAATAATCAAATATTTAAAAAATGTCAACAATATTGACAAAACAGTGATACTATAATAAAAAATCTCTATCATATTGCTATCAATAGATGAATTTATTAGTCTGAATGTTATAAAATTAAACATTTAACACATTGAAGAAAAGGAAACCTATTTTGAGCACATAGAAAATAGTTCAAAATTTCCTTATAGAAGGTATGTTTTAATGAATTACAGATTTAGTATACATTCACAATATATTTAAAATTTTATGCCAACAAAACATGTTCAATATGGCAACTGTTTCTGTTTGTTGAAAGATTATAATTTGGAAAATAATTTATTTTTGCTTGCATTAGCTGTAATGCTGATTCTCAAGATTCTAATTCTACTTTAAAAAACTTCATTATTTCACTAAAATTAAACTGATTTTTTGAAATTTTATTTTATCCTAAGTTAATATCAAAAGGTAATAATTTTATAATCATAGGACACAAAAGTTGGCCATATAAGCCAGAAGAAACTTTAACATTCACTCCCTTGAAAACTTGAGAAACTCAAGTTGATCATATAAATTCTGAAACCCTCTTACATTAGATAAAATTTTCAGATAATTTGGGAGTTTAGTCATGTGACCAGTGATTACAAAACTCTCTTGACCAAATATTTGAAATAATAATTTTAAGCACTTTTCCTAATTTGAATCTCTTAAATAAAATCTCATAACTAAATTAAATGCTAGATCATTTTTTTTTTTTTTTTTTTTTTACATTTGACAATTTAATATTTTTATGCACTGTATCTTTGATTTGAGACCAAAATCTAAGCCTTAAAAGGGAGCTTACAAAATATTTGGGTAAATATAATTTTCGTAACAAATCATATTTCTATGTTCAATCATGAGAATCCTACTTGATGAATTGTCATTACTAGAAACTGTCAGACATTCCTTATAAAACTTATCAAGTTTTACTTTAATTTCAATTTTCCTTTCAGAATTTTCTTCAAATATTCATTAATCAAAATTATTTCATTTTCTATTTCTTCAACAGAAAATAATGTCTCTATGTTAAGTTTTAAAAGTTCTTTTTCATTATCAATTTATTGATGATTTAAAATTTTAAACTCTTCAATTTCACTTTTTTCATTGAAATTCTCATCATTTAAACAATTCTAATTTATCAAGAAGTATAATTCTTAATGACCAATGAGACATTCTCTTCTGTACAGTTTTTCTTCTTTAAGCTTTAATTCATGTGAATTGTCAATGCCTCACGTTGGACACCAGAAATAAACTTGGAATATCTCGGGAAACAATTCAACCAAAAACCAATGAAATCATAGGGTCAGGCTCAGAACGAAACCTTTACTTAAATGCACACAGACAAAGATACTAAAACGCTGACACAAACATAAACATATTTACACTGTAAAACCCATGATTAAACTACTGCCTATTTAAATTTGTATATAAGTAATAGATATTTCAAACAGAAACAGTAACCATTATTTTCAGTTGTCATAAAAACTATAATGAAAAAATTTTAAGAACACATCAAAACCAGTTTATCATAATTATTAAACATCTTTTCTTAAAAATATAGATTTAAAATCTTATAAATTATTTGATTCTGTGCCATATATAGTCAATTTAAACTTTTTCATAATAGTTTCGATAGATTTATATTAATATAAATCAAATTAAATACTACATATTTGAATTCTAAATAAAATTAAAAAGTATAAAAAAAAATCTTTTTAAGAAGTAAAACTACAACTTACGTACTTTATAAAACAAATATTTTCTAAAATGATATATAATCAATATATACATATATCACTCTATGAATTAAAGTAAGATTATATAAGATTGATAAAGTAACCAAAATAGTATATATTCATTTTTAAAATTTATAGTTTATTTTTGAGACTTAAAAAGTTTTAAAAATATTTGTTGTTCCGGTGTTAACATCTCATAATTGTTGTAAATAAACTTGATAAAAATTCTAAATCGAATAATAGACATAATACATAAGAACAGATCTCTTAAAAACTACACTTTTATTATAGAAATTAATCCAACTATATAATTATACAAATTACAATATTATTGTAAACAGGGTTACTTTTTGAAATTAATAATGTTTTAAAAAGTAAATTATTAAAATGACTGGATTCAAAACCTATTACTATGAAGTCACTAGATTATCCTGTTAATTAATAAAAATCCGTAGTAAAAACTTTAACCAGAATATAAATATTTACAGCAGAAATCAAATAAAAATGCATATTTCATTTTACTTTTGGATAATTTAAAACATCAAAAATGATAATCAACATTTTTAACAGCATATCAAAGGTCAACATTTTATTTTTAAAACAATAGATTACCAAAGACCACAGTAAACCTAACAAGCATATTAAAAAACAATTTTTTTAACATGTCTAATAGTTTGATCTGTTGATGATCAATGATCATTTATTGCACATGAGGAATAACTAGAATAGTACACACAGTTTAAAATGTATTTCGAAACCCAAGTTAGAGGTGAGAATTGAACCCACAAATTAACTGAGAAGAGCAGAGTAATAATCATTCAGTTATTTCTCTCTATAATATGTTTGATTGAATTTATATTGGAATCTCAGTTTAATACCTCCTAAAACCTATTAAGATTCTAGCACTATTTAAATATCAATTTAAAACACATAAAAAGATGCACATTCACACACAACTAAATTGTAAATTTTAAAAATTTGACAGTTTTGAATTTGGATAATGATGCAACATATTTAAGAATAATTTAGTTTATTATTAATTTTTATATTTTTACAAAATATTATAAAAAATTCATATTTAAATTAAAAAATCTTTTAAAAATTTTTCCATTTATTTAAACAATTCAGAAATTACTCCTCCAAGAGAAGACAAAAAATTACTATTTTAAGATAATTTGAAAAAATTTTATTTTTCAAAATTTATTAATGTCAATTATTTTTTATACATTTTTAATTATTTTTGAAGCAGATTACTTAAATGTAAATCTGGTTCATTTCAACAGAATTAGCATTTTAGTGATAAATGCAAATTATAATTTCTTTTACTTTTACAATATATGGCAAACTTTTTTACTCTTTAATTCATTCAGGAAAATTTTTAACAAATAATTATAGAATGAACACTAAATATAATAAATTCCACAACACAATAATTAAACTTGTTTGAGGTATTAATTTTTAAAACCAAGGAAAAAGTAACTGAAATCAACATGTTAAAACTTCAAAAAAATAATAATAAATAAATAAATAAGTAAATAAAAAAATCCTGTGAACTATGAGTTTTATAGTACATAAAATAATGTTATTACATATTTAAAAAAATTTAGCTTTTTGATGACATTCAAATTTTAGCAATATATAAAGTAAATCCAAATAAGTTAATACCATGCCAGGTAACTTCAGCAGTTTCTTCAGAATCTTTTCCATATGTGACCCAAGCATGATCTTCTGATAAGGCAAGATGAACATCTTTGTAACCCAAAACTTGAAATGCAGCAACAACAGCAAATGCAACTCCAAAACAATCTAATTTATTTCCTGAAATTTAGCAATTATAAATATACAAGATTAAATAATAGATAATTATAAAATAAAAACATTATGTGAATATGTATCTCTTATCAACAACACAACTTTCAAAATTGTTTTGTGGTTAATTTTAAACCAAATCACTTTATTTGACAAGTCATAATACAAAGTGATCTTTCTAAATATTGATATTTATGCAAGTAGTGTGTAAAGTAATTACAAATTGATATTTAGTTTTAATATACATTTAAATTGGAATAGTTAAATTTAGAAAAATTAAGATAGATAGGAAACAGATACAATATATAAATAAAAATTAAATGTTCATAAAATATGAAGAGTAAATTTATATAAAACTCTTCTAATGCAGATAGTTTTAATTAAATAATAATAAAAACAACTTAATGATGTAATTGTATTTTTAATATAAAAATTAATTTTCATACAAAATTTAATACAACATTAAATTCCAGTTTTAGAATAGTAAACAGTGAGTATGTACAAAAATAACTTTGCAGTATAGTTTGATACTGCATTTAGAGATTTATTAGTTGCCAATTCTGTAAGGTTTTTGAGTACCTACATAAGTATAAATATAATATAATAAAGACAATTTTTGGTCAGTATTACATACTGTAAAAAAAAAAAAAAAAAATTAAAATAAAGATAATGAATTTTAACCACTATCACACATTCAAAACAAGTCCGTAATAAGAATATATGTATTTCATTTTAGGTGCTTTAATTAAATTGTAAGAGAATGTATGACTGATTCACTTATTGTTAAATGCTTTCCTGGAAGCCAAATAAACAGTGTCTGGCAATAAAATTAGGCGTGCTTATCAACCTTGCTAGAAATCTGCCTGAAAATTAATATGCAATCCTTTTAGTACCATGTACAGGTACTTAAGTATTAGCACCACTACAGCTGATTTTACGACAAGCTGAATGAGCGACATAGAAATCATGCCAAGATATTGTAAAAAATGTAAGAAATAACTCTTACTCATGTTTTATTTGAAAAATGATTATTGAAAAATTGACTATAGTGATGTTAATGTGTAAGTAGCAAATTATGCAATTTTATATTATTTTTAAATATTTATCTTGTTTTATTATAATTTTACCCTAATATCAACTTAAAATTCAATAAATAAATTTATGATTCAAACTTGTTAAATCATAACTAGTGTATAATTAAATTTTAAAGTACAATTCCACTATACCCCTGTACAATAATTATTGTATTGGGAAAGAAAAAAATCGCAATTTCTGTGATAAATATTCGTGTCTTGTATTGCTTAAAAATGTTCACATTTTAAAACTATAAAAAATAATACAAACATTTCAGTTACACTTTATAAGCTCAATAATTATCATTTATTGATAAAACATATTTAAACGACAAAGTTTATATCTGATAGAAACTGCTTAGTACAATAATTTCAATAATAGATTGTGGGGATAAAATGGAATAGTTACAATTTAAATCATTATAAATACATTATATAAATACATAACTTTAAATTTAAAACATATTTATTTTATACCACATATTTTAATAGATCTTTACAATATGAAATATCTAAAATATAATACTAAAATTAAATTCCACAATATGCAAATGAAAAAATAAAAAACTCAAAAACTTTAGAATGTTTAAATGTTTGATGCAGTGAATAGAAGATTGTAATGTAGAATCAGTAAATAAACTACAATTAATGTAACATATTCTGGTCAATCAGCACTATAGCATAATCCAACACTACAATATTGAAAGGAAAATAATGTTCACTGAAATGCAATAAGTATTGGATCAATCTAATTACACATTTATAAACTATTTCATTTACCTAATCTTCTCTGCACTCATAAGTATAAACAGATTTTTTAAGAAAAATGTTTAATTATATTTATTTTATAAAATTCTCATTATATGGAGTTTTTTTTTTTATAATATAACATTTATTTTAGTACTAAATAATTGGCTAAATATCAAATGCAAATGTGATAAAAAATATTAATTTCCCACATCTTTTTTTTTTATTTGGAAATTTACATTAAAATAATTATATAATTACAAGGCATGTTAATCAGCATTTATGTGTTTTATTTAATAATAATACATACACAATATAGTGATATGAATATAGTACATAAGTAACAGTTGGATCATACAATCTTCGAAATATTCAATTATAATGCATAGTTACAATGCGGAAAATGTTAATATAATGCGTCATATTTTCCAATTAAAAATGAGCTGTTAAGCTATATTCGTTTAAATTGAGATTCAGAATATGGTTCACTCGCTAATTTTTCTCAGAACCACTTCATTTGTTATGGGCCAGAAACCTAAATGATAATTTGTAAACATATCATGTAATATACGGATGCCGGTTTTGACATACACGTGTTTTGAACCATGTGTTAGGCAACATAAGAGTGGGTACAGTATATGATTATAATTTAGATTAAAAAATCATTGCTACAAACATCAACAGCACAGTTTGAAATATTTTGAATGATATTTCACCTGTTAAATAACTGTACAGTGATTGTAGATGAGCACGATCTTTATAGTAACTCCGAGTCAATGATCCCCAAATAATATCAGAAACTTTTTTAACTAAATCACGAGTAGCGAAACGATTGCTGCGATATTGTGTTAAATCCACCGATCCCCTTATTTGACACTTGAACTTTTCATAAAGTGCTTCAATAGTAGAAATATCAACCGTTGGAAACAGAGGTTCAAGGGCATTTTCTACGTCACAATTTAATGGTAAAGTTCTGTTGCATGTAAACATGTTTTCTAAATATCCGGCTACTATAGAAAGCAAAGCCAAATTAGGTTCATCACTATTTTGTATCTGAGATTTAAATAACTGAATCACATCTTTCATATTTTGCAAAGGAAAGTGACGTTTAACACTTTCATTTACACTCGCCATCTTGATACAGTAATGTAAATTGATCTGTAGTCACTATGCGCAGTTAAATAAGATGTGTAAATTTTTAACTGTAGCCAATCGTATGTTACATATTCTTACACTTTTTATTGCGTAATTATTATGCAACCAATGAACAGCATGTAGTAAAAATCTAAAGAGAAATACATAAAAAAATCCAAAATAATATTTATACAGTTAAATTTAAAACATGTAAGCAAAAGTCATACTTAGAAAAAATTCTTATTTCAGAAAAAATTTAAAAAATTTATATTTTATTAAATTTATAATTTAAAATTTACATCACCAAAGAATCTGATGGGGATAAGAATCGGGAATAGTTTCTTGTATTTCCAATGTATCTTCGTACTTTATGAGAAATACTCGATCCTCAACTCAAAATATTAGATGGAATTCAAGTTCAGTGATCAAACAGATTATTCCATGCATTCATTATACGTTATTAAAATTATCGATGATCAATACTTGTGTAGCTTATTTTTACTATTCTGTAGCTAGAAATCATCACATGTTGTAGCAGTAAGCATAAAAGTTGTGTCACCAATGTAGAGTGTTCATACAAAGATGGGCACCAGCTTGAAACTCTATCTATTTACAGATATAGTTTAAAGCATTTTTTTAATCTTCATCGAGCATTTTCTAAATGATGCTTGATATGGAGGAAAACTTGTTTAATATTATTTTATTGTCAAATAAAATCGGTGTCATCGCATTATTCATTAAATATATAATATAGCATTTTTTATAAGACATGATTAACATGGACATTTCCGTAAAATAATAAAATTTTAAATATCCTATTAGAAGGAAATAATCAGGACTACTTTAAACGTCCTTCTTATACCGAGATTTCACATAAAAAAAACGCACACAAACGCATTGCCCCATTAGTCACATCCTTTCACACCAAATTTGTGAAGATGAGTTGGTTTTGCTATAAATATTTGTGTGGCTGTAACTAGTGGAGAATCAAGTGTTTAAATGAAGTTGAAGTTTATTTCTTCGAGCCCATAATTATAAGTATTAGTTATAACCAATAGATTGTTGTCTTGGATGAACTTTTGGAATGCTAATGGTAGATTGAATACCTAAATCAAATATTCACTATAATAATAATTAATTAATAAGTAATCATTGGGGTTTCTTATTTTTTGTCAATAAAAATATGCTTTCTGTCAATCATCTTGTTTAATTGAATAATTAAATAAATAAATATAATCATCCTAGATTAATTAATAAGCAGGCAAGAACTTATATTTCCTGATTTCTAAGAAAATAATTAAAACAGTTAATAAATTTTCAATGGTTAATGTATTTTTAGTAAAACATTTTTGGTACCAATGTTTCCAGACAGCTTACATTCCAGTACCCATTTCAAACTGATATAATTTTAGTACAATATTACAGTATTATGTATCCAAGTTACGCATCAGATAAAGCCATTGTTATTAAATGGACCTGAAAATGAAATAAAAGTATTATTTGTGTTCAAAAATATAAGAATACTAATGACTGTAGAATTAGACCTTTATTGTGATATTTTTAAGACTAAAGCAAAGTAAAATAATAATTAGTGTCTCCTCCAACCATCCTCAATAAATAATATAAAAATAATCCTAAGTTTTACATGTATATATACATATAGGATATCGTCTTCTTTAGAATAATTTTCCTTCATGTCTTATCAATGAAATCCTCACATTCATGCAAAATAATTATAATACATTCATAGATATTCGGGAGAATGAATCCATATTGAATGTTACACATGATTTCAAATCATAATTTTTTTTTAACTTTTTCGTTTCAAATCAAATTGTTGTTTGAAAACAGCGTTTCACTATTTTTCATACAACTTAAAAAACGGAAGTTCTTACACGATAGAGTATATTTTTCTGTATTTCGACTTTTTATAAATATACGTTTCATTTTATAGCCATACAGAAGTTTGACCTGCATTGTTAAGTTTTTTGAGCAGTACAGTTAATAATTGCGTGACGGTTATAAAATTTTGAAATTTTTGACTGCTAAAAAGTTTAGACTAACAATGAAATGATAAATTCAACTATATATCCTTAAAATGAGATTTACTAAATATTTAATCAAAGGATACACAGCATTTAAATTTTAAGTTATTCATTTATACACACACACACATATATATAACATTTTAGCAAAATATTTCTTTCTATTACATCTCATAATCGTCAAAAATTATATCGTATTAGTTACTATCAAAAAAAGACCAACATTTGATTTGATTTCTTCTTCTTCACAATAATTTGTAAATTTTAGGTTTAACTCCCATAAATTTAGTCAATAGTCTCTAATAGGAGTGATTACTCTATTCATCGAATCCAAAAGCTTAAGTTTTAAGAAATGCAATAAAGGAATGGGTGAACATTTTCCCAAATACTTTTCATAGGTATGAGAAAATATTGCCTTTAAGCATTCCTGGCATATTTATCACATTAAGTTCAATTTTATGATTACCAAATTGAACTCATCTCATTCATAAGTTAATGCATAATTGTATTTAAAACAAGTACGTGGAATGTCTTGACATTGTCTAACTATGTTAAATGAACTTTTTGATTTAATTTTATGCACATTATTTATCATATGAGGCTCGATTTCACATGTAATTATGAGATAGTGTCCACATTTTGTAAATAAATTCTTTCAATTTAGAGAGTTACTTTCCATCAGTAAAGCCAGTGCAACAAATTTCAGGAATATATCGTTATAAATCATCTTAATAGAGTGTTTTGAGTGTAAAAAATAACAAACACTTCACTTTTGAATGAATGAATTAAACTAGCGAAAATATGTTGTTTCTTAAAAAACACTTTTTCTTGATAAAAATAAATCTAAACAATAGTTTTAGGCATTTAAATTATCCTAACCAGAGCCAATAATTTGTATATGCATTTGTTATTTATTGCATCAGGCTCAATTTTATGATTTTCAAAGTGAATTTTTTACATGTATGAATTTAAACCTTGGACAAGTAGTCTAGGGGTAAGACAGCACTCTTTGGAACAGGAAGTCTCGGGTTCGATTTCAGCTACTGTTGAGCAAAAAGAGGTGCTTGCCACGTCTTTTAACTTTCTGCATGCACGTTTGATAAGGGGAGTGCTTAAGAATTTTTCAAGTTTTTTCTCCTCGTGACTCAGGAATGAGGTCCACTAACAGTAAAATGTCCTAAAGGCAGGGTACTTGGTGGAACTATAGTAACTTACAGTACCTACGGTGGTTAGACTATCCTCCTCCCCCGATGTCAAAAGTATGTTCACTGCGTGGCATATCATGTGTTAGTAATAAAACAGAGCATTTATTACAACATAAAGTTCTGATTTTGAACCCAGCTGCTGTTGATCAGCAAGAGATGTTCATTAGAGGAGAGAATAAGAGCAACTTTTGAGCAACAGGATTAGCTCTTCAGCTTTCTGTATGCACATTTGCCGTGGAGTTTTCCAGGCTTCCACCCTTACGACACGTAAATACGGCTTATTATGCGCGGAAATTCCTCTTTGAAAGAAATGTATGAGGTGGCTACATTAAAATGTATTACAACAGCCTTTAGCTCTTAGTTTCTACAGCAATTACTCAGTGTTATTGATGAAGGATGGGATATTGGTCCTTGCGCTTCTGTTGGGAGGGTGCTTGGGCATTTTCGCCGCTTCCTCTCTTATGACATGTGAGCATGACCTATAATGTAAGTCCTCTCGGAAGGCGATACTCTGATTTGATTCGGCTTGCTACCCCCAGAGGTATCACTTTACATGGAGGACATTGCGACCATAACTTTTTTTGCATGCCCCAAACGCCATTAACGGTACGACGATTTTCAGTTGTGGATTGGGATTTGAATTCACTACCTTCTAATGACCAGAGCGAAAACATTAACCAATCAGGTTACCGTGGCCATATGTTTTCATGTCATAATTATGCATTATGCAAATATTTATTGTGTATGGCTACGCATGGAATAGTTTTAGGCTTTTACTACTTTAATTACATACGCATTATTTATTTGGCAAAATTTTATAATTTTTTGATTCTCGACTCATTATAAGTCCAGCTATGACTATAATTTGAATAAAGAAATTCTGTTTACATTAAAATAAATACGTAGAATGATTTAAGGAAATCAAATTATGTTAAATTAACAATTTAATTTAATAATTTAAAGATTATTTTTGGGGTTGGGCTCAAATTCATGATTTTTCATATTTTGTGAGAGTGTCCAATTTTTTTTTTTTTTTTTTTTTATAGTTTTTAGAATCTTAATTCTTTATATTCATGGGGAACTTTTTCTTCGTGGATTATTTGTTTTCGTTTAATTCATTAACATCCATGAACCGAGTTTTATACATATAAGTTATCGGTGTAACGAGATTGGAATGTCGAAAATAATGAATATTTCCCTGAAAAAAAGCAGAGGTCCAAAAATTATTTCCAAAAAATATAATTTATTGATGAAATAAATACTATGAATAGCCCTGTATCTGTAAATTATGCTGAATGTATATGAAAAATGTATACCTAATAACATTTATGAATAACCATTGATTTTATTAAGTCTAGATTTTTTTTCTTCTTTTTACCGTGTTTGATTTATACAATTTCATGGTTTTAAATTAAATTCCTTTCATCTCCAAATCCAAATAGAATTTTTTGATTTCGATGGATCTGTTTACAATAGCAAATAAATATTAAATTAGCTATAATCGAGCACTATCAAAAATTATTAATAATCAATCATTACGTTTCTATTATCAGCGTTACGGAGAGTTTCGTACAATAAGCAAGTCATAACTGATTACAATAGAATAAAATAGTTTATCTTTCTCTATATGCAGGATTTAATCTTTATTTACTTTTTGTCTAATTATTTTATTTAATACAATTATTTTCTTAATATAGGAAACAATATAATTAACCTTTTCCCCTCCACGTTATATTTCCTTAAGAATGAAACGTATTCTTTTCTTTGGAGTATAAAATCAGTATAGTTTCTTCATGATTACTTCTTCATTATTTGGTAGACACAGCAGCTTTATTAAAGACATCGCAAACGTAAGAAAAGTTAATTTTGATCCAACAATTTGCGTCGAGCAACGTTTCCCTACCCCCCCTTTTTTTTGTCTAAGCTTTTTTTTTTTTTTTTTTTTTTTTTGTAAGCTTTAATTATGTTATTCGTCAGCTGGGATTGTTTTTTAAGAAAAAAAAATGCCAATTTATCAGTATAAGCAAACAAAACTTAAAAAAAAAAAAAAAAAAAAAAAACGTTCTTTTCATTCTTTTTATAAATATTAAGCCATTTTGCTCTTTAGCCCTTTAGATTTTTATATTTCTCACAATTACGAATACTGTTTTTATATAAACCCAAAAGATTTACTGTGATGTGCATGCATCCCAGAAGTTAAGAATTGCTTATATAAAAAAATAAAGAGAGAAATTCAAAATTCGGTGTTGAATTTGTTGCATCCACATGGCTTGAAATTAAGATGCGATGTCATCGGATGTTTTTCTGCAAAAAGTTTAACACTGGAACACATTGTTCAGATTTCGTATGATATAAATAAGAAGAATATAACTTGATTGCACTTTCTAAGCTTCACTCTTCACGTAATAAATGAAGTATATAGATTATCTGGCAAAAAAAATTAGTCAAGAAACATATATTTGTGTGAAAATTATTAGTTCTTGTTAATAATAAAAATCTCTTCCATTAGAGAACTCCTTTCTTTATCATTCTCCCTTAAAAGTTTTTTTTTTTTTTTCACATTCATTCACACCTCTTTTTCTCCCTGTTACACAGACACACACATTTGTGTGTGTGTGAAATTCATTAGTTGTTTGAAAGTTAACACTTCTTCGTCTTGAAAGTGAAAGGAACACATACACACAGAAAGAAGGAAACGCCCATACCCGAAACAGAATTTGAACCCGGAACCTACAGCTTCGAAGTTAGCTACTACTCCACTCCGGCATCGGTCGGCATGAAACTATTTTTTATAAATGATATTTTATCTCATTTTAGTTTATTTTCATTATTTTTTTTTCAATATTTATAAACATTTTGCAAAAAAATTTTCTTCGTATTCCTACGAATTCTTCGCACTAAATTTTTTTTTTTTTAATTTAACATTTCACTGATAGAAAAAAATTTTTGATTTGGAATTTTTATTCTCATGGGTGTCAATTTTTCCTTGTAAAAATAAATTTCCATTTTACAAAAATTTTATAAAGATTTTGTTTTTAGGGAATAAAGTGTTCTAAAATTTCCAGTTATTTTCAAAATCTTTGGCCATGTTGTCCTCCTTTTGAACTTGCAAGTGACTGTACAGAACTAGCAAAATTGAGAGGATATCAGAAACAATTTTTTTGAGTTAATCTATTTTTTATATCAGCAACTTTCCGCAAAGAAAAGTTGAAATTGTTGAAATTTTTCGTTTGAAATCTATGGCCATTTTTTTTCATGCATAAAGTATCATCAATATTAAATATTTATATAATACTTTAAAAATGCTTATAAATGGCCCAATTTCCATTCCAGAGTGTAAATAGTCTTCTTTTTGACAACATTATAAAAAATTAATGATATCGTGAATAAAAAAAAATCTGTTTAAACTAGTTGTCCATGTAGAAGATAACCATTATGTCTGAAGTTTTGATATCATACACTATCAAAAATTCAGAATCTGGACATTGTTCTAGAAAATTAAGTGTGTTGAAAACATAAAGATATTTCACCGGAACAATGTGTGATCTTTTATGTTTAAAATATTATGAACTTTTTAACGATTCCTGGAAAAATACTTCATGTTTGAGTGAATAAATGCACTGTCTCGTATTGAAAAAAATACGATGTAGAGTTTTATTGTTAAAATAAATTATTTTGGAAGGAAACATTTAGATATTTTCGGTTTATAAAAGATTAATCTAAAATTCAAAACAGCTCAAGTATGACAAAATAAAAAATAAATAAATATAGTGAAAATAATTAATTGCATTTAAAGTAATAACCAGAACAAAATATCATGAGGACAGTAGTAAAAATTTAAAAATTTATAAAAAGATTTAACAAGAAGAAGAACATAAGAGATGCAGTTTTTAAAATCAGCTCATTAACGTTCTAGTGTTCCAGTACAATTTGCTTATCTCATTCTGTTTTTAAGAATTGTTATCTAATTTTGGCATACAACAAGATGTTCTGCGTTCTTAGTGACCGAATGACAAAGTTGGCATAAATCAGATGAAAGGATGCATGCTTTATTTAGATATTGTGTCAAGCAATCATGGCCTGTTTGCACTCTAAATTTACCACAGCCTCTTTGCGAGATTTTTGATAAAACGTTGATTGCCCAAGGTTTGCCTATTCAAGAAAAAATGTTTTTGAAAGTAAATTAGTCATTTTTTAAAAATCAAAAACTTTCTGAATTTACATTGAAAAATCATTGAGTTCAAATTGATTTATTTACCATTAAAGTTAGTGTTGTTCCAATAAGTTCTCTTACCATTTCTTTTATTTCCATTTAACATTTCAGGTGATCTAGCACACCGGTTTCATACTTTACAAACAGTCGTAAAGAAATCACTGAAAATTTGTACTGTTTTTGATATCTTGTAATTTAATTTTATCATGGGATTTTACTATATAAGTTTAGGATCAGCGGTCCGATGGACCTTGTCTGACTTCGTCATATTTGTCCGACATTTAGAGGATAAGTCACAACAACAACAACTATATATGGGTTAGTCAGATAATTAAACTCGTGGGGTGAGAATTCCAGTTGATCATAATATCGTACACATTTTTTTACGTAAATTTTCATCTTGATATAACAGATCTCTATGCAAAGCGACCAACTGTGTGTGTTTCCCTCACCGGAAGACAGAGAAAGGCCCACTTATCTTATGCAAGGGAAAACGTTTCGTGGATAGACAACGATGGGCCTCTGTATTTTTTACAGACGAGTCCAGATTCACCGGAGAGAAAGATTATAGACATTTGCTGATCTGGAGGGATCAAAGGACCAGATACTATCAATCCAACACTGTGGTCAGATAAAGTTATTAAATTGGTGGAATGATGGCTCGGACAGCAATCTCATTCAGTGACCACGTTGACCAGCATGTGTTCCAGGGAGGAGCTATGACTGGTGTTGGATATCGAGATGAGATCTTTGATTCTCATCCGCCGCCCATACCGGTGCAACTGGTAGTGATTTCATTCTGTTGGATGACAACGGACGAAAGTTATTAGGCATCGAGCTGTAGTTATTGAGGAATATCTTGGTTTGGAGAGAATGGAATTGTTAACTCAATCTTTAGACCAGAATCCCATAGAGCATCTGTGGGATTATCTTGGTAGAAAAGTTGCTGCTTTAAGTTCTCCTCCAAAGTCTGTACGAGAGCTGAAAAATAGCTTACTCCGTGTCTGGTCTTTCCTTCCTATTTAGGTAAATGAAAACTTATTTGACAGCTTAGAAAGTCAATGCAGCTTATGCATTCAAGCTAGGGGTGGTCATATTCCTAATTAAAACTTATTTTTGTTATGCTCCTGTTACATTATACCACAAAAAACTGCGATTTTTCTTTTTTCTAAAAAGTGACTATTCCATTGAGATTACTTTTTTGTTTTGTTGTACATCATTTAAGTATTTTTCTTATGTAAACTTCTATGTTGCAATTATTATACATACCTGTTTTGTGCGCATGTCATCCAAATTTTGTGTTTTTACATTCATTTGTAATTTACGCGCAAAAAAAACCGGTTAATAAAAACCAAAAAATAATATTTTGTGGACAGTGTAATATTTATATAATAAAATATACAATGTAGTAATAAATCTTTTATTTAGTACTATTTATGGAATCATCTTATTTAGAAATATATATATTATGGAAATTAAAAGACGAAATAAATTCATATTCGTTTGAATAACTGAGTCACTGAATATCAAAGTTTGTAATATTTCAATAATGGTTTACTTAAAGTATTTTAACACTTTAAGATTATAAAAGAAAATAAATGTTATAGTACTACAAAAATAGGAGTTTGAATATTAAACTTCTACACAAATAAAAAAACCTAGAAACTAAACTGATCAAGTAATCCATAACAAGATATATGTCATGTACTTTTGGAAAAAATTTCATGTTTTTTTTTAAATTTAAATAATTGTATTTGCCTTTAAAAAATTAACGATTTGATTACAGTAAATAATTACTTTAAAATGAATAAATAATTAAAAATATTAAAGAATAATAGAAAATAGAAGGACAAATATTTGATAGTTTATGCCATTTGATAAAATGTAACTTTTTTAAAACATTCCGAAAATATTTATACTAGGTAATAATCTCCTGGTTTTTGGCCAACCACCTGTTGATCGGTGGATCACAAAGGAATTTGCAATAGCATATAAAATCTTTAAAATAACTCTTCATTAGCTTCTTGAACAAGTAGTTAGAAAGAAATTTTTATAGCTACCTGGCCTCATAACTAACCTCTATTAAATACTGAAAATAAAAGAAAACATATCTCTATTAATGTCTGAGGACAAAAAATATTCTAATTTATTATTAATAGACTACAATCGTTTAATCATAAATATATTAAAATAAACACATTCCTATAATTCTAAATATAAATAAAAACATTTTTAGTAATATATATATATATATATATATATATATATATATATATATATATATATATATATATATATATATATATATATATATATATATAAATGATTTAAATTGAATTGATATGGGATTTCAATATAAATTTTAAATATGCCATTTCAAATGTATCAAAATTTAAAAAATAGTTACATTTTTCTTAACATCATTATTCACTTAATGAAAAACTAATAGAAAAACGAAATACTTTTACATTCCATTTTGCTGTTTTCTATTTTATTTGTTTTAGGTACATGATTATTTTTCTCACACAGTAACATTTATTTTGAAATTTGTGATTTTAATATATATTCAAGTAACAAGCGTTATTGCTTTAAACCTCTAATTGCATCAATTTCGTATTTTTATGGTCTAGACGGGGTGACTCTCAACCACTGCGCTGAGGCACTTTTGTGTCCTGTCACATTCTTAAAATGTGTCGCCAAATTTTAAAAATGTATATGGTAAAAATAAGGCGCTTTTTTTTTAAATACGGATATAAACCTAGTGTTGTTTATGTAGTATATATTATATAAATTTTATTTCACATTCAAAATCATTATCATAAACTATTTTACGCAGTGTCTTATAAATAAGTAAACAACTTTTAAACTTATCTTTGAGCGCCACCAACAAATTTTTAAAACGTTAAAAATGTGCCTTTAAAAAAAAAAAAAAAAAGAGATTGTGAATCACTGGTCTAAGCGCTTGTAATAAGTCATCGTTCACGATGAACCTCTATTTAAATTTTAAAAAAAATTCTTAATTTAAATGTTCAAAGCTTTTTCAAATGCCTTAATCGAATCGGTATTTTAAAATACGTTAAATAATGTTATAATCATTGGAAATTTCTTGGAACATTCTATAACCAAAAACAGTAAACATAAACATTGAACATTGAAACTATATTAAGGTTGAAGTTAAATCCTGAAGTTGAATTACGTTTTTATACTGAAGAGTACATTTCTTAAAATTTATCTCACAAAAGTAGTGAGCAAAATTTAATTTTCATTTAAATTATTATTTACTTTATATTTTAAGAAAATTAAAAGTCTTATGAAAAGTATAGAAAAAACAAAGCTTAAATCAAAAAAAAAAGTTGTTATTGGAGATATCAACTTTTGAAATTGGCTTGGCTTTGTAAGAAGTAAATAAAAAGTAAAGAAGATCTTGAAAAAAATAAATAAGAAATAAAGCTAAAATCAATTAAAAAAAACCCTTTTCTGAAGATTTTTTAGCTTTTTAAACTTATTTTATACCAAAAATAAAGGTTAAGTAAGAAAAATGTTTTATAAACAGTAAATAAAAATAAAGCTCGAATCAAGAAAAGTTTTTACTGAAGAACTCAGCTCTTGAAATTGATTTTATAACAAATAAAAATTAAATGAAAAGTAAAGTTCAAAATAAGAAGAAACTTTTACTGGAGAGTTCGATTCTTGAAATTGATCTCCTAAGAAGTAAATAAAATGTCTCATGGAAAATAAGTAAGGAAAAAGGGTCAAATTAAGAAATACATTTTAAAGGATAATTTAGTTTTTGAAGCAGATTTTATAAGAAAATTATTGACATGAACGTTTTTTCATTGTAGAAAATAAAACTAGCGTGTCAAAGCTTTATGCGAAAAGTATTTATAATTCAAAAATAATTTTTTAATAAAATTTTTTGTTCATATGTTTCCGAAAATCTGAATTTATAAAACATAATAAAATTTAGTGCAATTTACATATTAAAATTCTAGGTATTTGGTAAAGAAACAAAAATTTAATTATAAACTGCTTGATAAATAAATCATTTGAGAAAATACAATAATAATTTTAATACTAAAATCATTATTGTATTAAAAGCCTTATTATATTACTATTATATTAGTACTAAGGAGAATAAAAGAAATTTAACACTAATTTATATAAACTGGGAAAATTTTGATTTTCTAAAAGTAATAAATTTAAAAAAATCTAAAAAAAATTAACTCGTCCATTTGGTCATTCAAGAAAACTTTAAAAATTGCTTAGTCATAATTACAATGGGTATTAAACGTTAAAAAACAACATTGCAGTTTAGATTTGCGTTCATTTATTTGATTTTGTGGTAATTATTTCGAATTTAAAACGAGTTAAGTTTTTAGTGAGGTAGAATACAAACTTCTGCCTAATATAAAATTGAAACACAAATTTTTATACAGTCATAAAATTTCATTTTATTGCATATCAAAGTTACGTTAGGTTATTGTCGCTTTAATTTGGTTGCTTGATTCTGCCCATCAAAAATGCTAAGTACTGGTAACCACATAGCAGCTTTGAAACACAATTAGATGACGAGGTCCACACTTGAATTGGCAGATTATTTTCTATTTGTCAGTAGCACTAGTTGCTCATTATCTTACTATCTCTTTACATATTATTTCAGTATAATACACTATCTCAAAACGACGATCTTTCATGGATTGGACCCAATATTTCGGTATTGTGAGAGATTCTTTTTTTCATGAGGATAACGGGGTCACACAAATTAAAGAATTAAGATAAAGAAAAATTCATCATTAAAAGCAATCATTCTGTTTTGAGATCTGATTCTTTGATAGTGTATTTCAACGATTTGATTCTTTGAAAAGCAATCTAGTTCTGTATGTGTATTTCTCTCATAATTCTTAATATCTTTCAAGACAATTACAGAAACACCTTATTAGTGGTGCAAAATATAAAAGTTATGTGGTGTATAAAGGAATTATAAGAAATTTTGAGCCACTATATAAGTTTAAGTGGCAGATTTAGTTCATTAAAACATTTTCAGAACTGTTTGATTATATTTGGATAAGTTAGATAATTGACCATTCCATGAACAACGTTAGAATTGAATTTTTAAAATGAAGCTTTTTTTATAAACCTATAATACTTCTGTTTTTGGAAAAGTTTGATTTTTAATAGCATTATAATAAATTTAATAAAAAAACTTATCCTAAGTGTTCGCTATAAAATAAAATAGAGATATATAAGCTTAGCATATCTTAGTGATGGGATGTGCTCTTCAGTGTGAAAGGTACTTATTTTAATTTCTGTAATTACAGTATACCTCTAATTATTTAAATCATTTGAGACGGGACCATATTAGTATAGTCAAATATTCGGATAGTAAGGTTTTTTTTTTTTTTTAAAAGCGTCCATTTTAATTAATTATTGTACGTTGGAAATGGGAGGGAAGAAAACCTAAGTATTTTTAAAGAAAAAGAATTAAATGAAAAGGCAACACTTTACCTTTTAGTTTATTTACAAATGCTGTACATTGATACAGTATATATGTGCAGTGCTGTAAATGAAAGTCATTGCTTACTGAATATCTCGTTCGGAATAAGTTCTTTTATTGCCTTCATTCGTCTTCGGGCATTCAAGCCCTACATCAGCTTTATAATGAGAATTTACATGTGATCACACGTACTAAAGCTCCATCCACTTCGAAGCTGTTTCAAAGCCGGTACTACTGTATATCAAACAATGCGAAATATTGAACTTAAGAAATTCTTCCTAAAGATTAAACATACCGGATGTTTCATTGTTCTTGAATGATCTTTGGCTGTTAAGCACTGATTGATGCTGTTAAGAAAAGTAACTTGTACATAGTTATCTTATTATATTTGTTATCAAATTTTCGAAAGCGGAAGTTATGCAAATATAAATTTAGTGACAATTCATGAAATTTTGTAAATTTCAAATAGAAATTTCTTATAAAACTAATTATAAATTGTATCACAAATTAAATAAAATAGCCTAGTTAAATTTGGATGAAAATAAATGTATCAATAAAATAAAATTTTAATGTATAAAAATACTAATATATACGAGGGTTACTCTGAAATTTTTGAGGCACGCGCAGACGAGAATTTACAAAATAAAAATAAAGGTTTAATTTTAAAATACAAAGTATTTTAACACAGTAGACGATTTTTTGCTGACTTACTTCAACTTGCTTAGCGTAGAATAAATTTTAAACAGAAGAGAAAATGGAGTTGACGAAAGAACATTTTCGCGCTATGATTTTCTACGATTTTAAAGCAGGATTAAATCAAGAAGAAAGCTTTCAACGGTTGCATTTAGCATTTGGTGATGAATCTCCAGCTCGTGCTACTGTATTCAGATGTTTTAGAGAATTTAGAAGAGGTCGCAATTTTCTTCAGGATGAAGAACACACAGGAAGGCGCCGTCGGCAGTAATCCCGGATAATGTGTCTGACATACGTAAATTTTTAATGTATGGTAATCGCTGTACCTATCAAATGATACAGAAAAAACTTAACATTGGATCCGCAGCCATACACAAAATCATTCATGAAGAATTACATATGAAAAAAGTAGTTTGCCGTTGGGTTCCCCATAATCTAACTGAGCACCAAAACGACGAGTGTGTCATAATCAGTAAAGAAACTCTTAAACTGCTAAATGATGGTGCCCCCCACATCATTTCTAAAATTGTAACAGGTTATGAAACGTACATTCCGCTTTTTGACGTTCCAACACGTCAAGAAAGCAAAGTATGGGTCTTTGAATATGATCCCACGCCGACAATGGTGAAAAAACAACGCGCACTGAAAAAAATTATGTATGATGTTTTCTTCAGAAGTACGGGATTGGTGAAAGTCATCAAGTTGGAAGGACAGAAGACAGTAACAGCAAACTGGTATACCACTAAATGTCATCCAGAAATTCTACAAGAACTGAATGTTAGGGGACTAATGCTTGACGATGACAATGCATCTTCACATACAGCCGGATTAACAGTTGAGTTTCGTAAACAAAAACAAATTAAAGTGATAGAACATATCCCGTATTCACCTGATCTAGAGATGTGCGACTTTTGGTTATTCTTTAATCTAAAAAAGAACTTAACCTGGACGTCGTTTTCATTCAGAAGAAGAGATTGATGTGGCTATAAATGCATTTTTTCATCTATTCTAAGAAATGAATGGTTTAAGGCATTTAATCTGTGGAAAATTCGTTTACAAAAGTGCATTGATGCTGCAGGAGACTACTTTGAACACACCTAAAATTTTAGTATAACTTTAAAAACCTAGCTGTATCTCAAAAATTTCAGAGTGATCTTCGTAATATCAGAATTTAATATTTTAACTGGAATATACACTACTGGCCATTAAAATTGCTACACCCAGAAGGCGACATGCTACAGACGTGAAATTGATACGAAAGGAAGAAGGTGCTGTGATGTGCAAATGATTAGCTTTTTAGCGCATTCAGACAAAGCAGGCGTCAGTAGCGACACCTATATTGTATTTAAATGAGGAAATTGTTCAGCCGGTTCCTCATACGCAAATTGCATTTGAACATTGTTGCCTGGTGAAAAGTTGTTGTGATACTTCGTGTAAGAAAGAGAAATGCGTACCAGCACGTTTCTGACTTTGATAAAGGTCGAATTGTAGCGTAAAGGCATTGAGGTTTATCTTATCGCAGTATTGCTGCTCGCGTCGATCGAGATCCAATGACTGTTAGCAGAATATGGAATCGATGGGTTCAGGACGGTGATACGAAATGCCATGCGGGATCTCAACGGCCACCTATCACTAGCAGCCGAGAATACAGGCATATTATCCGCATGGCCGTAATGGATCGTGCAACCACGTCACGAGCCGTGAGTCAAGAAACGGGGTCGTTTGGAAGACAACAAGTGTCTGCACG
Organism: Latrodectus elegans; assembly: GCA_030067965.1. Classification (NCBI taxonomy): domain Eukaryota; kingdom Metazoa; phylum Arthropoda; class Arachnida; order Araneae; family Theridiidae; genus Latrodectus; species Latrodectus elegans. The sequence goes on from CM057813.1 coordinate 100,319,760, forward strand.
AACAGTTCGACGACGCTTGCAGCAGCATGGACTCTCAGCTCGGAGACCATGGCTGCGGCTTCCCTTGACATTGCGTCATAGACAAGAGCGCCTTCAATGGTGCGATCAACGATGAACCTGGGCACCCGAATGGCGAGACGTCATCTTTTCAGATGAATCCAGGTTCTGTGTACAGCATCATGATGGTCGCATCCGTGTTTGGCAGTTTCGTGGTGAACGCACACTGGCAGCATGCATTCGTCATCGTCATACTGGCCCATCACTTGGCGTGATGGTATGGGGTGCCATTGGATACATGCCTCGGTCACCTCTTGTTCGCATTGACGGTGCTTTGAACAGTGCACGTTACATTTCTGGTGTGTTACAACCCGTAGCTCCACCCTTTATTCGAGCCCTGCGAAACCCTACGTTTCAGCAGTATAATGCCCGACCGCATGTTGCCGGTATTGTACGGACCTTCCTTGATACGGAACATGTTCGGCTGTTGCCCTGGCCAGCACGTTCTCCAGATCTTTCACCAATAGAAAACGTTTGGTCAATGGTTGCCGAGCGACTGGCTCGTCTCCAAAAGCCAGTCACTCCGGTTGATAAACTGTGGCATCGTGTTGAAGCTGTATGGGCATCTGTACCTGTACATGCAATCAAATCTCTGTTTCATTCAATGCCCAGGCCTATAACTGCTGTTATTACTGCCAGAGGTGGTTGTTCTGAGTACTGATTTCTCAGGATCTATCCAGCCAAATTTTTTGAAAATTTAATCACTTGTTATTTCTAGTATAATATATTTGTCCAATAAATATCATTCTGTTATCTGTATTTCTTCCTGGTGTAGCAATTTTAATGGCCAGTAGTGTATTTATTAAATTGCAATCATGGGATTTTACTTAGAAAATCATATTCCTTGTTAAAATTATTTTATTAAAACAAGGAAATATGTAATAAAATGCAAACTTTTTCAAGTTCTGTGTTACATAATAAACGAGACAAAATTTTAATCCTGAAATATTTACAAAGAAAAAATTGTTTTAGAAACGCATCTAAGCTAATTTGATTTTTTTCTTAAATTGCTATTGTGTGACTGTTTATTTAAATCAATTGAAATATCATTACTTATTTCAAAAACACAACAAGTTATAACAATTTCTTAAATTCATGTCAATAAAGGAGTGAAATGTTCTAAGTAAACAGTCACATGTGTATATTTTATTTACTAATTCCATTTTATTTAAAACAGTTCAAGCCTATAAATTGTTGGTTGTGAAATACTAACTTCTTAAAAACAAGTGTAGGAAAAGTTCTTAAAAACTGATAAGACATATTGGTTGCATTTTATAAAATAGCAATGAAAATTAGTTTCTTTTTTTTTATATTTACGCAACATAATGATTTTCGCTAGAATCGCAATTTTTATATCCGTCTCTCTTTACTTAAGAATGACAAATAACTACATAAACCGGTAGCAGTACGATGGGAGGAAGATCGAGTTTGCAATATAATTTTCAATAAATTTTTGAAAGTTAATAGAATGCGAGTTAATAACAGAAAAATCTATTTAATAATATAATTTGGACTGACGTTAGTACAATTGGATTTATTGAAACAAATGACTTTTTCCATTAAAGAATTTAATTGCATTTATTGTCATTTACATAATTAAGTTCATGATTGATTTGATCTTTACCTTTAATTTTTTACTTATGTTTTAAAATAAGTAACAAAAAAATTACAATCGACCCATATCAATTTCATTCATACAAAACTTCGTAATGTTGAAGAAATTAAGAATAATTAATTTTACTCCGTATGTTATCAATAGAACGAATTGCATTCGCTTTGAGTAACGTCACACCTAATTCATTTTAATTTTAAAAAACACTTTCTATTGCCTACAAATACTGTGTTTTAATTTCATTTTAATTTTTAATATTCCAGTTGCACAAAACTCTAATTTTTCTGAATTTTAGTTTCAGTATTCAAGTAATATTCCTTTCAATATTCTAAAAGCAAAATTAATGAAGTTATTGTTATCAAATTTGATTCACTGTGATAATTTCAATTTTATTTGAAGCCATACATTTAAATTTTTCTTTAAAATAAAAACTTCCTGAGAGATATATATTAAATACCAATAAGTATTTGCGAAGACGAGCTTTCAAGTAATATTACTTTTGCTATAAAACATACCTGTAACATTATTTTCACTAAAAAACATACTCTTATTTTGCAAAATCGTGTTTGTAACATTATTTTCGCTGAATAATATTTATGTTATTTAAGCAGACATAGAATATAAATCTGAATCAATAAATATATTTATTTTTAAATAATAAATTTTATTTTATTCAATAGGGAAAATTGTACCCAATAATAACTGAAAAATTCTATTACCAAAAACTTCTTTATTTTGTAATACAAATATTCAGTATATATGCTAATATTAGTTATAAATTATATTAAAATGTATTCTTAAAAAAATTTTTTTTATTGATGAAGTATGTAAAGATTTGGACGAAAACTTCAGCAATAGAACATAAACAATTAATTTTATGTGATAAAAAAGAATTGCTAAGCTTAAGATCTCATTAAAATATAGACAGAAAAAGAATCACCTGAACCTCAAGGAAAAGAAAAAATGTTCGACACAAGACGTTCATGGGATTCAAATAACATTAATCATTATAGCTACCAACTTCTACAAAGATCATTTCATTTTGATATTTACAATCCTATAGGATGTTAAGATTGTGGCCGAAAAAGAAAAATGAGCTTTTATTCTTGTTAAATAAAAATGTCTATGATAAAAGCTAAAATTTTAGAGCAATTATTTAAAGTATAAGCAGGTGGTACCACAATAATGGAAATGCTTTAGATTTATAAGAATCTTTCATTAAAATGTGAAATAGGATTGTGCATTTGGCATATAAAATAGCTTGGATTCCCTTAAAAATCGATTCATGTAAGTGCTGAATAGTGTTTACAAGAATATTGTACCATTCTTCATGCAGATATTATCAAAAATTTAGGAGAGAACCGGTGGAAGTTATTGATTGGCACTGAATATCCTGAAATAAATCATAACAATTCAATTGTACGTATTAATGTCTGGTGATTATGCGGACCAAGACAGGCGTTTAAATTCATCCCCGTGTTCAACAAACCATGCTTGGATAAGTCTCGGTGCATGGATGGATGAAAAATTCCATCTTCTGCAGGAAACTAAGTTTGTATCATAGATGAACCTGATCAACTAAAATTTCTCTATACTTCTCCCCAATGTTCTTTCCTTTCAAGGTTATGATTCTACCCCTCATCCGAAAAATACGGCATACAGACCATATCAGGACAGCTTCACTGCCATGCTTGATAACTGGAAGGAGACAATCATAATCATACGCTAGTGCAAGTATCATCAAAGCGATCACCCATCCTAGTATAGGAAAAGTGAGAAATACGATTAGTCAGACTTTCTTCTATTTATTAATCCGGCAGGTTCTGTGAGAGTGATACCTCGTTTGCCATTAATAACAAGTGGCTTGAAAATTGCTATTCTTCAGTAAATGTTTTGTTCAAAAAGATGCCTTCCAACAATTACTGACCCTGGAGAATCCAGATACTGATTGAATGTTGCGGTCATTTCTGCTGCAGTTTTTCACTTTTAGGCTTTCACTTGTCGGTCCCTTTCAATTTTCCTTTCCGCCCACTATTTTGCTTTAAATTTAGATACATCTAGAAATGCTTAAAAGTTAGGTTGTTTCAGTCACACTTGTTATAGGAATTGGCTTAGGTTCTTTTCGAAAATCTGAGAGTTCTGATATTTTAAGGTTTTGAAAAAAATTCAAGACTTACCGAATTTTTATAAAGTTACTATATATTCGTTACAAGGCCGCTGTGGCTTAGTTGGTTAAGGCGTCATGCTCATTATCGGAAGGTAGTGAGTTTGAATCCTGGCAGACCGAAGATCCTTCGTGTTCGCTAATGGCGGTAGGGGCACGTTAAAACCGAGCGTGATCGTAATGTCCTCCGAGTGTAATGATGCCTCTGGGTATGGCAGGCCAAATATTTGTGGATCTTCTGCTACTTGTCCCTGTTTCAAAATCAGGAAGACTTTAACCGGTTACTTCTATCTAACTGGTAGAGCCCAGTTTAGGGCTAGATACAGGGAAGCAACAACAACAGCTGGTGCATTAACAACAGCAATATATTCGTTACAAATGTTGCGAAGAGCATTTAAAAATATCACTTTTATTCGCAGGTTCTTACATTATTTTGATCACTATCTGTATACCAAATAGCCAACGAGTTTATGAATGAAACTTTACACATTCTTATATTTTTTGACTGTAAGAAATATTTAAGAAAATTACTATCGTCAAGCCATAGTCAACTTTAGATAAGTCTTTGACAAGCCTTTTCTACAATGAAAAATATTATAATAATGTACTATCAATGCTTAATAAAATACTTAGTTGTGAATAAGATTTAGAAGACAATTTTATACTTTTATACATCAATTTATATATTTCATACTTCAGATTATTTTTGTCGAAAGAATATTAGATTTGTAAGATTTGAAAATCTTTCAGATAGGAGAGGGGAAAAACCAAACACAATTATATGTTGATCCAGAAAACTCAAACTAATAATTTTTCCAGTTAAAAAATATATATCTTAATATCTTTTCTAAATTTTGAATAATTTCGAGTGGTTTGCAGTGGTTTGACATCATTTTAAATTGTAGGTTATTACCAATCAATCTAGTGGACATAAAATATAATCATTAGAAACAAATAAACAAAACCAATAACTATTATAATATTACATTATAAGTATTGATTAAATTTTAGGCAAACTTTCTGCCTTTAATAGGGACAAATTTCCTGCATATTTCCCTGATTTGAATATAATATAGATCAATGAAATATTTGTATAATATGTAATGAAGAAAGAGTAATATTTCACAATTTAAGATATATAATAACACCTCAAAATGTATAAGATTAACAGGTTTATAGGCTTTATGCTCTTAAATAACTGATAAAAGTATTTTCTTAAAATTATTGCTTTTAATGAAAAAAATTGAGAAATATAAACTTAATGAGATCAGTCATAAAAGCCATTTTTAAGCTTTGTTTAATCTTTGTATTTTACTAAAACTTTTCAAAATATTTAAAAGTATATAATATCTGGAAAAATTATATTTGCTGTTATTCCATCACAAAAATTAATATTATCAGAACTTTTATAATTGAAAAAACGTATTCAAGCATTCAAGTATAATTATCTTGATAAATAAAGAAAATTTTTCTTCATGGTGTCTGATCGAAAAAATGTTGTTTACCATAACATACCACATACAAATAAATATTTTATATAGTCAATAATATAACAGACTAGTACATACCGAAAGGGATTAATAGATGGAGTATAAGAAAAATTAACGCAAACACAAGCAATTATTTAATTTGACAAATAATTTTTATGCTTTTGTAAATATATTTTTATAGGAATGATTATTTTTTTCAATCTGATATCAATAAAAGTTTCATACATTTCAGTGTTCACTAATAATTTTCTTCTTTGAAAAATTTTTTTTTAAATGAAGCAAAGCAAAATTCCTTCACTAAATTCTCTTCTATAAGAAAAATGAATGAATGAATTATCTTTTGCACTGAATGAATAATCTTATGAAAGAATTCTGCAAAAAATACAGCTTTATTTGTGAATGTTTTCTTTCTTGAAATTTTGATATCTGTGAATATTGAAACCACCTACCCCTTCTTTATTTAGCCGAGCTTATAGCTAAATTGTTAGCGGTCTGGTCTTCAATTCAATAGCCATGTGGTTGAATCCTACCTCGGTCATGGGTATTTGTAGTCTTTCGGAATACACCTTAAATTTAAGTCCTGTTTTAATCAGCCCTCGTGAGTTGCAATGACCGTTGAGAGTCAAATAAACCAACTTTATTTCATTATTCGGGAGAAAATAAAGTAGTTTTTATAAAAAATCTGTGTATGTCTATTGAAAAGAGACAGCTTCTTTGTGTATAGCCATAACATTATTTTGCTTATAGTTTACTTTTTATTGTACTTATATTATTATATTGTACATAGGAGCCGGTATCCTTACAAAAATTAATCATTTATTTGAATCAGTCTTAGGTGTGATTATCAACTACATATGTTAGAAACTTTTCTCTCCACGGAAAAGGGTTCCTTTAATCCCACTTGATTTTGATGCGTTATGACTTGTGATATTTTAATAAATAAAATATAATCAAGTATCATCATGAAAAAAGAAGCATCATCAATTCCAAAAGAAAGCCAGTTTATTATATCTGTCGCAATAATTTTTAGTCATCATTTTTTATATAGATAATATTTTCATGTTATTCTTTTTTTTATATATTCATTAAAACATTTTTAAATTTAAAAATTCTTTTGAATTTAGATAATAAAAAGCAGATTCATCGCCAAACTTGCTTTGTAATCGTTAAAAGTAAGCAAGTTATTCTCGCAAATGAGAAAAATAAAAATTTGTATTTCATCTCTTACAATTACGAATTCTATTCCTGTGTAAATAAAATAAAAGCCATATATGTGTTTATAAGAGAATGTCTTTTGAGAGACCTGTTCCATCTTCTCACGTTAGTTATCGTATAGACTTGTGTTTAGTTACTTTGAACTTGGAAACATATTTCCAAAGCATTTGTCATGAAGGTAATAATACCATATTATGTAGGTAACTAGAAATATGTAATTAAATTTAATTGCTAAAAATATATTTACTTTCACTTAATAATTTTGAAAAATCTAAATAGCTAGAATATTTAAAATTTAAGAACATAATATACATTAAAAAAATTTTTAATGAAAATGAGTCATTTTATATTAAACAGTTTTAGAAAAGCATTTTTAAAACTGGTTTATCATCTTAGCAGATAAATAATATTCAAATTGTATTTTAAACATTTAACAAAAATTAGCAAAAATTATTGTGTTAGTTAAAAAAGTTATATTAATATTTATATATTTATAAACTAGTTAAATACTTATAATTTTATAGTATAAAAAGTTTAAAAAGTTAATGTGGATTTGAATATTCTATGTTTGTAATGTGATGCAATTATTCATATCTTATCTTAAATTAAACATTTTTTTACAAAATAAATTTAAAAATTCGATTGTTATTCTATTTTATTTTTCAAGACCCGAATATTTTAAATAGACAGAAAAGCACATAATTATAATAACCTCATTAAAATATTTATAAGTATTCACTTAAAATTTGAATTTTTAATATATTCAGGCTCTTTAATTATTATATGATTAAATGATGGATATTTTCAATATCTTTCCATACATAACTATCGTATCTTATACAAAATGTTATTTTATTTATGGAACGAATATTTTTATAGAAGCAAAATCAATCTTTTCTAACGAATGTAGAAATATAAATTTTTCACACAAATTAACACTGTTTATAACAGAGAGTATGAGAGTTTTCTAATTTGAATAAATAAATTTGAATTTATAAAATTGTAAAAATATTGTATATTTATTATTATATTTATAAAGTTTTACATATCCATGATATAACTGTCATATTTTTTGTAAACTACAAACATTTCTGTGGTTTTACAATTTTAATCCTGTATTCGACTTCCAACACTTTTTCAAACGAATCGTAATATATAACAATTTATTGCTGAAAAATATTTTTAGAAACATAAATCGTCTTACATTTTTTCACTTTCTACAACACATTCCTTTTTATATTATCTTGTCTTGAAAAGTGACAAAATAGCGAATTGAATGAAACTTTTTTTTTTTTTTACTTCGTTGATTTATTTCTCTGTTTCTTAATAATGAAGGAATGCGAAAATGCATACAATGCTTTGGATTTACAACAAAGGCAATTTTCCTTAATTCAATTACAGGGTATTTGAAAAACATATGGACAAAATAGATGCAATAAAAGTAATGACAACTAATTTCTTCCACGAAACAAATTTCTAGAGTTTTATTTGCCATACTCACAATACTTCACAAAAATGTAGAAAATGAATGAACAATAGCATAGTTATAAAGAACATAATTTAGCTTTGTTGTTTTGTATATCCATTAAAACACTTAAAAATATATTCGATTAATTTTTAAATAATATTCAGCTTAATGATATTTGAAAGATAAAGTTTTGTATATATATATATATGTTCATATATGTATATATATATATATATATATATATATATATATATATATATATATATATATATATATATATATATATATATATATATATATATATATATATATATATATATATATATACATATATTCTGGGAGAAAGGAACTTTCCGGAGCTTCATTGGTGTAGGACTGATGAGGCATTCTCTGACTATGTTCACACGGTTCCTAAGATTTTAAAGAATTCATACCTGTTTTTAGATTATTAGAAATTTTTGGGGACATTATCACCACCTGGGATTAGAAACGATAACAACATTTTTATACATATTTACTAAAGCACAAATTTAAAGATTTTGTGATTTATTTTGACGTTATTTTGAAATGTATTAAAATAAAATTTTAACTTATCTTTTAAGCAAAATTTTATTTCTTAAATTAAAAAGACAATATACGTTTGTACACATAAACATATTTTCGAGGACATCGAAATTGTTCTCATTAGGTTTCTAACGTATTCAAGCATCCTTTTTTTTAATAGAAATTTGATAACCGGATGAGTAAAGATTATTTTTTGTAAGTTTTTTTTAACTATGATAATTAGATTATTAGAATTTTAATTTTTGGTTACATAAAAAATGTTTTCCTTATTGGTTAATTTATTGATTTCATAGCATATCACAATTTATTTTACATAATCAAGTCTTGGTGGAAAAATAAAATCTATTTAAGTGTTTTATTGAAAACATTTCTATCATATGATTAATTTGTGATATAAAAGAAATAAATTACTATTCTTAACTGTAATAATTATTAAAATTGGAAATAAATTGCAGTATTTACAGTTTGATTAATGTGAAAAAATACAATTGTACGTTTATAAATAATAACTAATAAACACGAATTAAAAATATTATTTTAAGTAATAGAAATATTAAATGTTGCTTAATTTTCAAATGATAAAAATTTTGTGCCAACCATCTCTTTTAAAGTGAATCCTTAGAAGCTTTTGTTGTTTAATAATTTTCTTTTTCACTTGTTGCAACGTTCTTTTCAATAATAAAGATTGATTTAAAAAATGTTTGATTCTTTTTAATAAAATTTTTTTAAGTATTTACAATTGCAAATAATAAATTAATTGCAATACTAAATATTTCAAAGTGATGCAGAAAATATATGAGGAATTTCGTTTTAATACATTATTTAACTGCTTTACCCTGCGTGCGTGTGTGTGTGTGAATAGTTTATTCTCAAAAAATATTTAAAATTGCTGCCATATTATAACATTCTTGTTAGGTTTTTATCCCATATGAATTTATATATCTGTGGGCGCTAAAGAGGTTTCTCAGTAAATATTTTTTAAAGAAATCAACAATAATACAATTCCCTGCATCATTTTTTATTAATATTATATGTGTCTCATGAGAAATAATGAGTACACGGCTTCAAATTTATTATCTAAGATTTCGCATGATGTAAGTATACACTCATATAATTGCGATTCAAATATTAAAATAAATGGCAATCAATAAATTACACTGCCTGACAATGAAAATGCAACACTAAGAAGAAGTGACGAGAAAATTATGCAAATTTCAGAATAGATGCACCTTACCGAGTTATGCAAATGATGCAGCTCTCTAGCACACGTTGGATATGATATAAGGTGAGGAACCACCAGAGTGGGCAACATTCCCTCCTTTATTATCGCTTGGAAAATAATCATTGAAAGTTTGTTCTTGTCGTAAAGGACGCCTGTAATTGCAAAATATGCCAGGCCATTGTCGACATAGTCAATTCCAGCTAATAGATGAGTTGATCACATGATTCTCAGTTTGATCACATGATGATCAAACTGAGAAGGGCGGTCTTATCCTTCTTACTACAAATTGCATCTGATAGACACTTAGACGCGTCCACGGTGTATAGGGTGTGGCGAAGGTTATTAAAACAAGGAACCGTAGAACGTGTGTGGGGTGCCGGATTAGAGCGATGTGAACGATGAAATGGCACAAGATTGTCTTCTCAGATGAGTTACACTACTTTCCTTCAGTGATAGTCACCGTGTGCGAGTGTGGCGTCGTAGCGGAGATTTGCTGCAGGATTGGACAATCCACAGTTGCTTACAGGTCCACAATTGCTGCAGAATTAGGCAATCCATCAGCAATTGTGGAACGTTCCACCACGAGATAACATGATATCATGGTTTGGGGCACCGTTGCGTAAGATTCCAGGTCACTTTTAGTTCGCATTCACGGGATTAAGGCCGCCCAACATTACGTAGATGATGTGCTACGCCCGGTGACACTCCCCTATCTTAAGGAGCCCAATGCCCTTATCATAAGGATAACGCCCAACCGCACATTGCTAACATCAGCCAATATGCCCTGCAATGTGTCACCGTGCTCGCCAAATCTCTCACTAATCGAACACGTCTAGGATATGATTGGATTCCATTTGAAGACCCTGCCACTTCCTCCTATGGAAGACGCACTTTGGCAAATAGTTGAGAGAGAATGGAAAGTCATTTCTCAGGAAACCATCCATACTTTCATTGATTCTGTGCCTAGAGGTGTTGCTTCGTATATCGCCGTCCACTGTGGTTCTACAACCTACTGACGCAACCCTGTTCTCGCTCTATACATAACACTTATTGTTCATTGCTGTCTCTCTCTCTCTGTTTGCCAGTACTGTCATTTTCTGGAATTTACTTCTTGGAGTTGCATTTTCAGTGTCGTTCAATTGCTTAAATTTGAATAAGTTCCTCCCTTTAAAATCCTTTAACTTCATATGCCAGTCAGATTCGAGTTATAGTCTACCAACACATTCTAGCTATCCTTGATAAATCTAGGTACCTCTGCAAACTGCCACCCGAAAACTACTTTTATCTTAATCTGCAATCCAATACCAGTTTAAAAATACGGAATTATAAGATAAATTTCTCCTTTAGGATAAAAATACATTACAATTTAGAGTATCAAATGAAATACAGTTAAATTAGACCTTAATGGAGTAAAACTATTCTGCAAATGGTATTGGCATCATCTAGGTGGGAAAATATGCAACATCATGGTATTAAATAAAGTGAGAGAAGTTTGTTTTGCGTATAGTTTGTCAAATAATTTTTAAATAGTTTTCTGTAAAATGAGGACTATCGTGGATGATTAATAATAGCGAATTCGACTGTGATTGATCTTATTTTTTGTTCTTTGGTCACACTACAAATACCACTGTTGTTAATTGATATCCCGATTAAAGAAAGTCATATAATCCTTTTGTTATTTAAATTCATTTTAAGGATAATTTTGTGATTTGACTAAACAATGTTTCCTTCAATTAATGAACTACATTTTTAATTTGAGTTAATAGTTATAATAAATGGGAATGGTTTGTTAAAGAACTTTTCAACGGATGTAAATTAGAAGTTGTAGCTAACCTAATTACTTTATAAAATCAGTTCAAAGATGATCATTATACACAAATACTTTTTGTATTAGTGATCCTACAGAGTTTAACGACAGCACTCTCCAGAGAGTAAAATCATCAGATGGAACACATCTTAAAACCAGTGTTAAACTATCAAAGGCGTTTATAAAGCAGTGTTAAACGCGTCTAGAGAGGGAAATTATAGTTCTTTTTTATTTTATAAAATGTATCGGGATAAATACTCAAAAGTTTTTTAGGTTTTTACTTGTGTGAAGTGTAAACCTAATGCAATATTGCATTTGTGTACATATAGGTCGTATTAATTTTTTTTTTGGTTTGAAAAACAATTATGCGATCGATAATCATGACTTTTGTTCTCAGATAATAAATTTTCAATTTCAAAATAAACTGTACATGTGTTTTACATAGTTCATAATGTAATATAGGGTGTTCATTAATTATTGTCGGGGTTTTTGTACCTCATAACTTTCGAATAAAAGATTTTACGCAAAAATGATTACGTATTCGTAAATTACTACTCAAAGAATTTTAATAAGAATTTAAAAAAGGTTAATGAATTTTCACATGCTTGCCCCTCCTGGATCGTAACACATCCAGACGAAATTCTATTTCCCTGCAGGTGTTCTCCAGCATTTGTGGGATAACATTTTGAATCGCTGTTACAATTCTGCGCTTCAGTTCATCAAAAGAAGGTATAGGGGTCTGGTACACAATGTTCTTGACAAACCCCCATAGAAAGAAGTCCAGCGGTGCTAAATCCGATTATTCATGGGATTAGTTCACCTTTTCCACACCATATGACTGCACAGCTGCTTGTCTAGTTGATTTTCGTGGACTGCGAGTAAACGTTTATTTGGTGCGACTAACATTTTCCTGCGAAGTGTTCGGTCTTCCTGCTCCCTTTAGGTGTAGAACGATACCAGTTTCCTGAAATTGTGTTAACCAGCGTCTGATTGAATTATCCGAAGGAGTATCTTTCTGATACTTGGTTCTGAAGCGACATTGAGTAATTATGACTGATATAGTTTCGAAAAATCACAACACACAAATTGCTTTTTCTTGCACGGTAGCCATTTTTATTCATGACGTCATAATTACCCAGATTGCAAATGTTCTAGGATTGCATTGTTGCCACGTAAAATGCTTTGAGTTGTAATACGTAATCGGTTTTTGCGTAATATTTTTATACAAAGTTATGAGGTATGGAAACCCCGACAATAATTAATGAACACACTATATATAAATTTTTTAAAATGCTTCTATAAAACATTTTTTGTAGTCAATAATAAAATCTTTAATTTTCTTATTTTCTTTAATTTCTTTATACGTTAAACAATATATGACCAAATTAAGAAAAATTCTGTGACAGCTAGTGTTGTAAAGGAGGTAGAAAAAACCGCATCTCCTGTTAATTTTGAAAGCTCTTGGGAATTTAAAAAATTTTCAGATAATATGGAAAATAATTTTAGAGTTTTTTTAATCTAACATTTATTAAAATAAATAGAAATTTCGTACTAACATGCAGAAAAATTTTTTTACATCACAGTTACATAACTTACTTCACTTCGCTTCATATATATATACGTTAAAATAATACATTGAAGGAAATGTGATTGGTTCAGTTTATTTTCTCAAAATTTCCAAGTTTATTCCCATGCTTCAGGATTTTACTACTCTAATGACTAAAAAATACCTCTAAAATTTTTGTCTATTTAAACTGTTTCTTTAATTTGCATGTTTTAATTTCTTGATTTAGGTTACGCTGATATTCCTGATTTCCTTAGTGTTGGTTATATTGACGGCTTACTCAACGGCTAATCTTCTTGACTGCGGTTCGAAGGAAGGACGCCTCTATGAATTCAATGTTTCCGGTTGCCCAACGTTATCTAAAAGATGTCCTCTAGTTCGTGGCTCAAACATAACTATATCCATGACTTTTAAATCTCTGACTAATACCAATCAAGTAACCGCATTATTTTTTTCTACTTATTTAGCCTTCGGGGTCAGAATCAATAAAGGTGAGACAGATGCTTGTGCAACTGGCTTAGATTGTCCTATTCACACGGGTGAAATATATACGTATAATTACACTCAGCAAATTCCAGAAGATGCTCACGAACATGCCTCCAATTTTTATTTTAGATTAAATGATAAGAAGGATAGAAGAACACAATATATTATTTGTGTCCGATTTCCTGCCATAATTTTATGATTCTACTTTTTCTTTTCTCTTGTACGAATACTGAAATTCCAAGTAAGCTTAAAAAAAAAAAAAAGATTTGTACAATTATTTACTCTAAATAATCTATTAAATACTGAATCACTGTTAAAAATATGTATAAAATTATGGATGACAAGCAATAATTTTAATAAGTATTGCTTGTTCAGACGCCTCTTTATTCTTATTTTCTAAAATATGATATATATTTAAAATAAATTTTATTTTATCTTGTGGAACAAATTCTTTATTAATTATGATCACTATAAAAATATTCAGTTCGCAAACTTAAACCGCGCAAAAACATTGATCGCGAGCTTTTTTTAGTAGCATGATATTTGAACTGTAGATAAAATTATTGTGGCTCATTTTTGTCTACCGAAGAAATAGTTTTCGCAATTGTTCGATAGTAAAATCAGAATATCTCAGATATGTCTGAGATTTTTTAGGACAAATACAAGTAATGTTTATAAATTTGTAACAATATTATGGTAATTGATCGACTCAACCAGAGGAAGTACCTAAACTCATTTGTTCTTAAATAGCAGTATTTCATCAAATGTCACTATACGATGACGTAGATAGCTGTGTAAAAAAGTCCTTTTAATTGGCATATCATTTGTTAATGTTTTAGCCATATTATAAGTCGATGACAAACAATAAAATTACATTCTATCGTTATAAATTGACTAATCGAAATAAAATTTATCATTTTTCTTTCAATGGAGAGCTATTAGTCACAATTAATTTCTCTTCCTTCATAACAATGGATTTAATGTTTATTTTTCACAAATGTACTCGAGTATTTGATTTTACACAGTGTTTATTAAGTCTTCTACTGCAATAAATTTATTAGTTTCAGTTTAACTGAATTATAAAAATCAATAAATTAGAAACTTAGGACTACCTTACCGATTTCAACTGACTATAAAGTAGATGTTTTGTCTTCTCTTTTTCAATTCGCTTTTTCTTCTGTACTATTTTTAGCGTGTGCAATTTTGGAAGCAATATCGATAGACTTAAAAAATTGTAAAAAATCGATGTTAAGTCGATGAAACGTTATTTGATTTCATGGATATTTTAAACCAATGAGAATTACAATTAAATGCCGTTATCACGATCTCAACTGGAACGAAACAAACAACCACTTTATGGTTAATAACGAATATTCTTTCAGCATTCATTCAAATATTGAGTGTCTATTCAGTAAATTATTTATACTAGAGCATTTAAAGCTGAAAATAATTTACCTGTTTAAAGCAGAAATAATACATGGTATTTAAATTCTTGTTTTCGCTTTTATACGGAATGAAATTATTTTTATATATGTCGTATAAGTGAAAACTTTAAAAATAGTTATATTTTAAAGGCTTAATATGCATTATATTTTAAAAAAAAGTAATATGCGTAACAGTTTAAATTTAAAATGTAATAACTAAATTTTAATGACCTAAAATAATGGTAATTGACACAAGAAAAAATTAAGATCAAATCAAGCCAATAATAACAGTATTTAAAGTAAATTTTGTGAAGACTTCCATTTTTAAACAAAACTATATTTACTTTTAAGTTGGATGATGACCGAATAGTTTGCATTCCTGATTCCAAAACTGTTGATCTTAGGTTCGAATTCCGATATAGGCAAGGCATGTATATTCCTTTCTCGCTGTGTTTCCTATTCCTTTCTTCTGAGATGATGAATGAATGTAGCCCACTCTATAAACAGGTTTGAAGAGGAGTGATGTAGGTAATGATATTCAACTCTGATTTGGTTCACAGTTTCCCTCATGGTAACGATAAATATAAATAGCTGTTCATTACTTTTTATACTCTTCTCCTTATATATAATATATTTTTATGCTTCTCTTCAATAAACATGGCTAACGTCATAACTAACTTCTCAAGGTTCCGACTCTTATAGTCCTTCGTTCCTACGGGTAAAGAGTAGAGCTGAGGAAACACCAATTCGTTTCAACCATAAACACTCATTGCCTTACAACTGTGAATTTCAGACGTTGAGTTGAAGAGAGCCTTACAGCAGGCCAATAACACCAATCTGACGGAATCAGCTACCTCCTGTCCAACATTTAAGTTCAGACTCTTTATCGAACTTACTTTTTGCTTAATAGAATCTGAACAAAAAATGAATTTTCACCTATTTGGAGCGAAGCAATATTGATTGCAATCTTGAAGGCAGGTACATATCCTTCAGACCCCACACATTATTGACCAATTGCTCTGACCAGCTGCTTATGTAAGACACTCAACGTAACGTAAATTGCATACTTTTTAGAAATAAATATAGCCATGTAAATCGGAGAGGTCTCCGTAAAGGGGTATCCACTCTTGATGACATCACGTATTTGGAAAACCAGATATGCAACGCCTTTACGCAGAGCAATCATCTGGTTTCCATTCTCTTTGATATAGAGAAGACGTATGACAGCACATGACGCATGATTTTGGATTTCGGGGTAATCTTCCGATGTTCCTACAAAAAATTTTACTCAGTCGTATTCTTAAAGTCCTCATTGGGTCCTATAAATTCAATACTTTTATCCAGTCTGATGATGTCCATTAGAAATCTATTTTAAGTGTCACAAATTTTAGCCTTTATATCAGTAGCATTTTTCATCATTTATCACCAGTTGTTCATGGTACATGGTTTGTGGATGACCTGCAATTGAGTGAAATTTTATTATTTTTATTACTTAATGTAATCAATATTAACAGAAATATCTATATTTTAATTATGATTCAGCAATTGAATTAAAACTATGACAATTTAAACATAGATAAAATGAATATTAAATTTAAATGTCCTGAAAGTTATTCACTTTTTATAATGTTGGGTATTTATCCATCATCCAACACTAATATTCCATAAATTACAAAATTTTCTATTTTACTTAAATTACAGATTTTTAATATGTTTTTGTTGTGTTGCTCATACTCAATAGATCTGACATAAGTCAAATCAATTCCAGAAGGTTGTTAGCAGCCAGAAAATAGATGACAGTAAGAATTGACCAGGACGGGCATAACAACAGATACTGTTGTTATGTCAGTCCTGGTTAGTACGACTCAATTCAGTATCTGATCCGGTGAGGTTGGAATGTTGGAGCATATTCAACAAGTGGGGTAGACATTTTTGCTTCGTTAGAATGATAGACATTTTAGGTGGCTACATGAATGTCTGGCCAAAGCAGAAATTAGTAATATGTAGTGAGGATATACTACATAAAGTTTAAAATTTCCAACTTTCTTACGAGAGTATTTTGTAAAAAATAAAAAATAACCTAACATAATATAAATAAATTTTATGCTCTACAAAATTCAAAATGATTAATTGATATAGTTTTCATTAAATTTTATACATACATATATATATATATATATATATATATATATATATATATATATATATATATATATATATATATATATATATATATATATATATATATATATATATATAATCAAAATGCATTTATTTAAAGTTTAATTAAATATTAGAATATTATTTTTATTATATATAAAAAACATAACAAAATCTTAAAATGCTACTAAAATTCCAAGCAAATTTTTCACATGCATATGCATTAGGTTGTTATAAAACCTCAAGAATCCATTCTGGGGCATTAATCTATAGGTATGTACCATTTGGATGTACCTGCATGTACCATTTGGACATACCTGTATGTACCACATCGACTCTTAGAATTTAGTCAAATAATCTTTTAGAATATTGAAGTATTAATGAGATATTGACAAGTTTAATTTCTTCATTCTTCTAATAACCTTAGACACATTAAATTACATTTACAATATAATTTCGTTTGAAAATGTGTGTTTATCTTTTAAAAATTCACTATGTGTAATTATTTTGCAAACATTTCTAACAATAAAAAATTATATATGCTGAGATTAGTAGTCAAATATTTACATTCCTTCCACGAAAACAAAGAGAAAAATTCTTTCTCAGAAGGTGCAATGCATTAATATAACTTGACATCTTTTGATTTGCATGCATTAAAACAGCAATTGGTATAGCTCCAGCTTTTATTATAATTAAGAGAATAATTAAAGGTATGCTTTTTTCCCCAGCTGCATGTGGAATCTAGGCAAATCATTTCTTTTAATGAATTTAGTAGTTGAACTCTTTTCAAAACTGAAGTCATTAATAAGACTGCCCAAGAGTTATCTTCGAGAAACTTTACAGTTGCTTCTAAAATATCAATAGGTCAGAAATCAATTTCTTAAAATGAAAACAAGATAGTTTGTATTCAGCAAGTTACTAAACATAAAGATTTTTACACACACATAGTAATTACACATAGTAATTTTAATTACACAGTAATTTAACAATAAATTACAAAATTAAACAGTAATTTAACACAAATTTTTAATATTATTTTGTTTTAAAAATAAATTCAAAATTGCAAATTCATAAAAAAACAATTTATATTTGTTTAAAATTTGAGGATATTTATAAAGTCAATTAAAAAAAAATTAGTTTATAATAAACTAAATAATAAATGCAAGAATTAATTTAATTTAAAATCATTTAGTATTTTCAAACTAAGTTGGGAATAATGATAGCTCATCCTAAAGAAGATATTGGAAATACATGGCAAGGAAATATATATTGTTTAACTTTTGATTCAACATGAGGAATCTTTTCTTTTAATTTATCAAATTGGTTGATTCATATCCCTATAAATCTTTTCCTGCAGTTACACAAGCAATGGACTTGAGTTTGCGTTGAATTTATGGTGAAATTTGCCAAACTACAAAAGTATTATTTTAATATAAATGCATTTTTGAGACAAAAAATAGTTTCTGCTAGTCCTATGTCAGAAGTAAAATACCCAAAAAAATTTTCTGTCACCTAAAGAAAAATAAATAACATACATCCACATACTGGCTTTATATGCTTTATTTACTTGAATAAATGATAGAATTATAGTCTTATATTCTCACTGATTCTTAAATTTCTTAGTCCTTTTAAACTATTATTATGAGAATGATCCCAGAGATACTTTTATTTCCTTAATTAAAGGTGATTTTAATTTAAGAAAGGCATTTTTCTTTATAGTACGTTTGGTAATTTTTCTGATATGAATTTGTAATGTAGCAGTGCACTCTGCAATTCATTTAGATTTGCTGAATTTATTCAGATTGCTATGTTTTAGCACTTCTATGTTTTACTGAAATTCATTCTGTAAAATGTAAATTACAATTAGTAAAAATTAAATAAAATATAAATTACAATTAGAGATAATTAAGAAATATTTAAAAAAATAAGTGATTTGAAAAATTGCATTTTAAAATGCTCCATCATCATGTTGGTATCAAGAAACAACCATGAAAGCAATGATTAATAAAAATATACTATGACTATTAAAATAGCATATAGAAGTTATATGCATAATAGCAGCGTATCAAATGTCAGAAAGAACCAAATCCCTAAAGTACCTTAAGGCTCATTAGAGCCAGAATATTTACCATTGAGTTTATAGTACCTGAAAAATGTTAAACATTCTATATTAGTCATTTGCAAAAATGTATTTTTAAAATTCTCAGCGTCTCCATCTTCTAACTTAATCCTCAAAACTGTGATTTGTTCAAAAGATTCCTTATTATCAACAATGCAAACACCAGACTCCTCTTTTTAACTTTAGCATTGTATCTTATACAAGATTAATTTCACTTGTATTCACTTAGTTGCCATATTTAGAAAAGTAGTAGCATACGATTGCAAATATCAAGCTCAATGATGATAATTAAAACAATACAATTCTGTATAAGTTAATTTTAACAGTGAAGTTTATGTGTCATGTTCTTTATTGGCACATAAACATCATATAAAACGTATTTGCTGTTAAATAAACATTTTTTTCCCAAAAATTGAAAAATATTGATATTTTTTTAAAAAAAATTAAATGAAATATACATTCATAGCGGTGCAAGCGAGTCCCTGACGTTATTTGAGGTTAACGAGTTTGGAATACCCGCCTATCAATGGGCGCCTCATAATTTTAAGCTCTGGTCATGTGATGAGGTTGATACGTGAGCTGATTGGTCGGTTTAAAATTTGTCACCTGTACAGACTTGTATGAGATTTAACCAAAATTTACTTATATTTAAGGTGAATTATTTTTTTTTATATCATATTTATCACTTCCCTAATTAGGACAGAATTTCATTACAAAAATTATAGAGATGAATAAACGTCATTTTTTGTTTAAAAAAAATCCTAGTTAATAAATTTTTTATCCATCATAAATTTAAAATATTGGAACACATCTATTCTTACTCATCTAAATAAAAACATCAAGATTTTGTGAAATTTGAGTAGAATTAATCAAATAAAAATTGAAAGACTAACCCCTATACTACATAGTAAACTTAGTATAAATATATTATTTTAGATTATCTACAAAAGTTTGATAGAAGCAAATGTTTGTAAAAGAGCTTATCGTAATGAAACAAATTTTTGTAAATAAAAAAGTTACCTTAAATTTAAAATTTTGCAATTTATAAAAATTTTTAATTATAACAATGTGTCAATATCATATTTTATTAATTTCTATCATAAAAATAAAGATTGATTTTCAAAAATTATAGATGGAAGAATATTGTTTAAGCAAAAAATTGTAATCAAATAAAAATATTATGCGTTAAACAAATTTGTTCTAATATCAACAGCAATCTTATTCAAGACCATATTGCATAAAAATTAAAATCACTGTCTTCCTATAATCTAATACAATATATTTCCAAAATTAAAAATTATCGTAAAATGATTTTATCATAAACTAAAATTTTAACTTTTGGATTTGTAAAAATTGATTGCCGGAATTAATAATTATTTCCTTAATCTCTCCATTTCAAACAATTATTTTGCCAATCTTTCAAATACAGTTGCATAAATTGAGTTTCACTATGTTCTTTAATATGATCAGTATATTATATATTTATTCATTATTTTTTTCATGACAGTTCTCCTAATAGACCCGTATTTGTGATGCTTTTAATTTCGTATGCAGCAATCAAACCTTGAAGGTTGCTGAATTGATATAAAATAAAAATAAATAAATAAATGAATAATCCACTTTTGTATTAATTCAAAACGATATCTGATTCATTTCTAAGCAACTCCTTAATTAAGCGGAATAACATTTATTTTTTGATATTTTTAAATAAAAAGTCATTTAAAAATATTAATAAATAAAAATAGGGAAAAAATATTTTTCTTACACAGTTTAGAATAATATTTGCTTCTCGGTTGTAATAATATTGCTTTCAAAAAATTTTAAATAATATTTAAACTTTCGTCATCTGTAAATAATTTAAAAATTCTAAAAGTTCTTATTATTGCAAGATTGCATTAAATACAAAATAATGTGAAACGAAATGAAATAAAACGAAAACAAGATAAAATGAAGAGTGTACAGAACAGGGAGGAAGATTTCCATGGTAACGAACACAGACATCCGATTTTACTACAAACTTTATAATTTAAAATACTCGGAATATCAAGTCATAGAAAATTATATAATCCGTATGACGTTCTTAACTTTCTAAACCTAGGTCTGTTTTGCGAATGAATCCAACCACCGAATCGTAACACTGGGTATTGGCTCTAGCCTTTCTTTTCTAATTATGAATATTTTATTTAATTGCTTTTTTTTTTGTAGAGTTACTTGTTTGTATTTGTAAAGTTTTCTTGACTCCTCATTTACATAACACTTCTTCATGTACTCTCCTTATTCCTGAAAAATTACTATGGTTTCATTATATTTGCTAAAGGGATGTTCACCATACAAATCACCTATCTGGGAGTTCTCAAATTTGCTATTACACAGATTTATTTTATTATCTCAATTATGAACTGTAAGCAATACGTGCAAATAATGTTATATTCAAAAAGGGGTCAACGACAATCAGCCTAGCACTTGGGCCAATGGAGAACACTGACCAATAATTTATAAAGCTTCCAACTCCCGATTAGAAAACGCCTCTTCTTTCGAATCCAGGTAGTGCAAATTTTGGAAAATATACGAACGCAGCACCACTAAGCATCAAACTCTAAGTATTACACTTAAATGCATCATTGTTTTTTTTTTTTTTTTTTTTTTTTTTTTGCATAAAAGAATTTTTTATTTCATTTAATAAAATGTTTGTTTGTTTTTTTTCGCAATTTTATAATTTTATGTTTAATTTGAAAAAACGTTTATACAAAATGCCAATGCTTAATATTTTTGAGCTTAAAGCTATTAGTAAATCCTCAAGAGTTGTATTCATGGGAAACATAGAATATTTACATAAAATATTTTTAAATTTCTATGAAAAGAGAGCAAAGAAATATTGTTACCTAAAGAAAACTAAATTCTAATTAAAAATTGGACAAATATCTCATTAATTTAAATTTTTTTTCAAAGTGCGATCTTATTTCTTTATTAAGTTTTGAATTAGAATTTCAAAATAACACATTTTACAATTTAAAAAATAAATTATTCATTCTTATTATTTAACAGAAAATTAAATAAAGCTAATAATGGAAATTCATTATAACCAAAAAAATAAAAAGAAATGTAATCCAATCAAAATTTAGATTAACATAGTTCTCCTCCATTTTTATTTACACACATAAAATAAGTAAAAGAAATTATTTACAAAAACATATATACAAATTAAAAATCTGGAAAAGAAATAAGCATAACTATTTTTTAAAAAAGAATTTAATATGAAATAATTTAGAATTAAAAAATCTTGATGATTATAAATAAGAAGCACAAGCTTTCTTAACAAATAAATAAATAACAGTTCCGTACTTATACATAACAAATAGGATTTGAAATATTACGTTGATATGATACATTTACAGTAATTTTAGTCATTTAATCAAAAATAATATTAAATAAGAGTTTCATCCAAATGATCATTATTTTAAGAATCGCCTTAAATAATAAGACATTATACTTCATGCTTTCTGAAAAATTTTGAAGTAAACAATTATATTTGATACATTAATAGCATATTAAATCATTATAATAAGCAATACATAAAAAAAGTGATTATATTCCTAAGTAAATTTATATTTATGACTGATTAAATGTAAAATTCGAACTCATGCTTTGGGTGCTATAAAAAGTGCTTCCATTTTACGACCTTTCTTTTTTAACTCTTCTCTGTCATGCATCGATGCAGTTGAGCTCTTGAATGGAGCAAGTTCTAGGCATTAATCAATTAAGTACTAAAAATTGTAAAAAATTTCAGTTTTATTTTCAAACAAAAATTGTACGTTATGCGCTTGAAACACCGATATTTTCTCCAAAAATGTTATTCTAACACAGACAACCAGACATTTTGCTAGAGGGAGCTGTACACCAAGTATACTTTTACACCGCCCACTTTTTCAAAAAATATTGCCGCTCTTTCTGCTCCCGGTTTATGGAAGTTGGAAGTCTTATTAATCATTGGTGAGTCATATGAACAATTTAGCATATAAATCCAATCATTGTGCATGCCATATTTTAAGTAATCATATTAGCAATATATTAATTTCATTTATTTAAAATTGAAAGAGAATTACTGCATTGCTCAAACTGTCAATTTTTGTGTTTAATAGCATTTTTTTATATTTTACACCATTCTATTTCATTAAATAAATGGTTATTTTCTGTTAAGTAAATTCCAATTAAATTTATATATATATATATATATATATATATATATATATATATATATATATATATATATATATATATATATATATATATATATATATATATATATATATATATATATATATATATATATATATATATATATATATAAAATTTGGTTTCCTGCAAGAAACTAAATTGGGAATTTATATACTTAAAATCATCTTTCTACTTAAGTATCTAATGAAGAAAAAAAAATTCCTTCTATTAGTATTTCCAATTTATGATGAATTGCTGTATATCTAACAAAAAAGTATCAAAATTTGTATTACATTTATTTAAAAATATTCAGCTAGATATTAACTTCTAATTGTTTCCGAATATATTAACTTTAGTTCACATCTGTTAAACTTTCAAATATTCTTTCCCCTTTACATAAAAAAAAAAAAAAAAAAAAAAAAAAAAATAATAAAAATGAGAACAAACTTTTGCATTATTTATTAAGAATTTAATATTCATTTTGAACAAAAGTTGTCCAGATGTAGAAATATTCTATCCCGAAAATATTAACTAGACAATAGAACAGTTTATTCTAAAATTTTTATTTCACAAAATGCATATATTTTTGCAATTTAGTTAATACATGTTATTTCTTTGAATTTCTAAAATTCAGCTTTAAATATTGCTCAATATACTCACTAAAGTTGCCTCTTCACTATAATTAGTCAAGACTAAAACAACAATTATAAATTTAACAATAAAAATTATTAGAATAAATAATACTTTTTCACAATTATATACATTATATTTGAAAAAGAAATCAAAGCTCTTTTCTAACTCAAAATAATATTTTTATTTTTAAAAAGTTTCAAGGTTAAATTTATTTGTATATAGCATAAATTGTTGACTCTTTCAACTAGAAGCATATGATCTTATTATAAACAAATATAAATTATATTATTGTAACTGTTCATTTCAATAGTATATATTTATTACAATAAAAATTATTATTGAAATGAATAGCTGAAAGAAAAACATTCTATGATGAAGACTTTTGAACAAATATAGCATTATTCTGGAAACTGTCTCTAATTAATGTCCAACATAAGTATAAGAATTTTTTTTAGGGGATTGGTTAAAGGTTCGAATATAAATGTTATGAAAGATCTAAATTAATGTTTCACATGCTCCGTAATGTGTAAAGATAGTGTTCTTTTACTGTGTAATTAAACATAAAACAAAATAAAAACATGCAATATTTCATGTAGACAACATTCAATAGGATTTAATTTTATGATATGTTATAAATACAAAACTACCGTTAATCATACTTTTAAGTAATAATTAATCATAATAAATAAATTACATAACTGATCAAATGATGTACTTTTAGGCATAGAATAGTGATTTGTAGATTTCGCCTTGACGGATCTTGATTTTCTGAGAATGAATTACCGCACAGTCTGCCTTAAGTTTCTGGGAAAAGTAGTTGGGTTTACCATAAATGTAGATCTTTTAATCGATTTTTTAAATGAACAATTGACTTTTTTATTTACATAA
This sequence comes from Latrodectus elegans, assembly GCA_030067965.1. Lineage (NCBI taxonomy): Eukaryota > Metazoa > Arthropoda > Arachnida > Araneae > Theridiidae > Latrodectus > Latrodectus elegans. Next base: position 100,344,848 of record CM057813.1, read on the forward strand.
TTTAAAAATATTAATAAAATTTTAAAGGAAATTTTTGTAATGTCTAATGTAATTTTTAACAACTAAATCCATTGAAAATTCATACGTTTTATAAGTAGAAAACTTTTTAGTAGTTTTCTTCTTTTAGAAATGTTTTTTCTCCAAGTAGTGAAGCAAGCAGTGTTTTTGTTCCAATATATTTTACTAAATAATTTTAAAAATATGCTAATGTGATGTTAACCATCAATAATAAACCTAATATAATATATATTTATATATTAACCTTGTAATATATTTATAGACAAATTTCAGTTTACGAGTTTTATATATTAAAATCTTTTCTACGTTAAAAATTCTTATAGTTTTTTTTATATATATATATATATTAACTTGTTTTTTTAATTTCATGTTTGATTTGTAAGCTCATTTTGTTTTCGGAATAAATTTGAATTCATGAAATCATCATATGGCATATTTATTTATCCAAGAACATCCTGAAATTACTTTTCAAGATAAATAGATGAAAGAATTATATACAGATAAACTTTTTATCGGTTTAATCCTTAATCATCAATATGTTTTGAAAACGTCAGATACTTTGAAAATCAAGTAAATATAATTGACCTTAAGTGGTGCAATAAAATGGTAAAATAAGAACAATAATACTTCGAAAAACAACATCTCCAATGCTAAAATCTAAATGTTAAAAAGGATACTGTGCAAGCAGAAAAATCGAAAATACCGAAATTTAGAAATTAAAATTTTTATAATTTGAAACTTAGAAAAGACTGAAAGTAATCGCATTAAAAAATAGTGACGATTTAATATGATTTTAAAACGATAAAATTTTTTATTAAAAGTAAATTCTATGTTCTGTTACTTAATATTATTTATCTTAAGGCTCATTGATTTAGATCTGTAAATTCATTTTCACTTCGTGTATTTCAGTGACTAATCAAGTAAAAATGTTTTTCATCCACATGTGTGAAAAGAATGTAGCTAAATCAATAATAAACCTAATCTGTAAGACCTCCATAATGACGTATCTTAATGAGGCTAATTATTTTATATATTTTTTTGTGCAAGAGAATAGTAAAACTCTGTTCCTTCTTGATCAAACAGCGATTTCTTATACTGTTTACTCAAAATAATTTTTTTTTCATGAATACATTTCAAAATGTACCTATAATGTATAATTATATATATATATATATATATATATATATATATATATATATATATATATATATATATATATATATATATATATATATATATATATATATATATATATATATATATATATATATATATATATATATATATATATATATTTATATATATATATATATATATATATATATAACAGTTTAAAAAATTTATTCTAGTGCAATATTTATTTCTTGAAAAGGTAGAGGAAAAGACAAAAACATTACTAAAATATAATCTTAAATTTAAAGTTCTAATGCTATAAATTGCTTAAATTTCCAAAATAAAAAATATGTTTATATTAAGTGAAGTAAACATTTTGATATCGGGTAAATGGCAGCCTGACAACTGTTAGTTTCAAAATCGATTGCTATATTCCCTTCAAAACATAAAATATTTTCAATTTTATTTATATTTAATTCTAACAACCCGTTTTTGTTGGCAATGAATTAAAGGAGTATACCTGTCAGAAAATATTGCACATTTTAAGGACTGTATAGGCAAGCCATAAACAGAAAACCAGAAAAACTCTCGTGCACATATCTCGACGCATGTATACCCAAAAGTAGACAACACTATTCTCACTTTGTTCCACAGTGGCTGGATTCAACCAGAGACCTTTTGTCCTGAAGAACATTTCTTAGAAAGAATTATAGATTCTAATGGACTTTCTATGAAGATATTATTCGATGTACTGTTTTTAGGGCAAATTCCAGAGTTTTGCGCCATCAAAATTCTTGTAACCCTTGTAAGAGCGAATAGTAGGAGGAGAATGCTATGCTTTTTGTGTACGAGTGGAAATTTTAGAATGTCTATGTTATAAGGAAAAGGCAATTAATAAAATTGTTTTGTTTGATAGAGATAATATCGTATTGGAGATGTTTGTTTAAACATAACATAGTAATCTCCTCAATTTATAAAGAATTAAGTTAAGTTAGCGAAATCGTATAATAATTAATGTTGTCTCTTGAAAATTAATCAATCAAGAAAAAAGTGATGAAAGGCACGATTTATCACTTTTGTTAATTATAGTTTGTAATCAATTCAATAAAATTAAATGCTTATTTATAGTCTATTAAAATTTTCTATGATATAAAAATGCATGCGGTGATAATTGCTATTTGTATTTTTATTACAATAGAAATTAAACATTTCTCGCGCAATAAAGATAATACACTAGCATTGCATGTGAAATTTTATGCACATGCAATATACAAATGTGAAATATTTATTATTCTTTGTTTCTTACTTTTTAGGAATATATTGCTTAAATATCATACTTCTTAGGAATTATATCACTACAAGGATAGCTAAACATTTCGGGAGGACTATAATTTTTTAAAGAAACTTTAAAAATGACATCTGAAAAATCAGATTTTTATCAATTCTCAAAATTATTATAATTTCAATAAAGATTTATCCTATTGTCGTATTTATAATACCTTATATCTATCACATAAACCTAGTAATTTTTGATAAATATCTTTACCAAAAATTTTCTAAAAGCTGTCACTCAACAAATTTTTTTGCTAAACGGAAAATTCACTTCATTATTCTTTTGCTCGTTAATCACATACACAATTATAGTTAATTTACATAAGTACAATAGCTCAAAATATTGTTTTAATTCTAATCAATCAATATTTGTCCATTTTGGTTCAAAGTTATTTTTTTAACTCCAGACCTAAATTTGAAAATTTGCAAACCATTTCTGTCTCTTTTGCAACTAAATATATATATGTATATAAAAGCAGATAAAGTAAATATTGTACCGAGCTTCGGGGTTCGTGTGGATTGAGAGTTGAAGAAAGCAACTACTCGATGAAAAAAAGACTTTTATTCGTTAAAAAATTCCACTAGGTATACCAGCTGCAACAATCACTATTACACAGCTCCAATTCGTCAGATACAATAAGTAACAGCTTCTAATCACAGGTCTCAAATACCTCAGGCAGAGAATATCTTCTCAAAACTATCAGTCACGACTAATCGTCTTCACTCACTGATTGTCTTCACAAACATTGCCTAAGTATGTCGGGCTGCGGTATTTATACCTGACTTGGTGGGGAAATCTACTAATTTCGCCAAGGTTCTGGAAGCTTCTAGGCTATCTCGCAAAATATTGGTCCTAGAGCTTAGGTGATGGATGTTTCCAGAAGTATCTATCTCTCGGCAAGTGGCCAAGTTTTCTCGCCGAAACATCGCCAAGTCACCAAATCATTAGAAAACCCGCTTTTTACGTATAACACGTCTAAATACCCCAATTTTTGCCCAAAATGTCCATTTCCGATCTTTCTGAGATATTTTAAGACATATACCATGATTATTTATAAATTTGTAACATTGCCCCCCTCTCTAGGACTGCACGTCCCGGGCAGTATAATCCCCTGTTAGGAGGCCAAATTTAATATAAAAGAATTTACATTTCAAGAGGATACAGAACACATTATATGTACAAACAATTAAAAATACAAATACAAAAAAATAGAAAATATTAAAATTATCTATATACAAAGATACTATGGTATATTAATTTTTACTTTACATTACGATAAGGAGCTAATCCATCATAATGTACTACCTTTGGTTTTGAAGAAAATTATTTCCTTATACGAACCACGACGTCATTCAGTCTTTTTAGGACTGTGTAGGGACCTTCCCAGTTGGCTTGCAACTTTGGAGAAAGTCCTTTACGTTGAATCGGGTTCCACTACCAAACTTTATCATCTTCCTGAAATTCATGTCCTGTCGCTCTTGTGTCATACCTTGTCTTCATTCTTTCGGTTGTCAGGTTGATTTGGTCTCGATCAAAGTTATGGACATGTTCAAGACGTGCCTGAAGGTCTCGAAGGTATTCCTCTGACGATGAAGATGTATCCGGTGGACGACCAAACTGAAGGTCACAAGGGAGACGAAGTTCGCGACCAAAGAGCATTTGTGATGGAGTATATCCGGTAGTCTTATGGACAGCACTGCGATAGGCAAGCAGAAACAGCGGTAGATTCAAATCCCAATCTTGCTGATTTCTGGAAACCGTAAATGAGAGATTATTTAAGATGGTTCGGTTAAACCTCTCTACCATGCCGTCCGATTGCGGATGTAAGGGCGTGGACTGCGTCTTGTCTATTCCGAGAATTTGACACATTCCTTTAAATACAGCAGAGGTGAAATTTGTCCCTTGATCTGAATAAATTTGTAAGGGTGCGCCGAATCTGGAAACCTATTGCTGCACTAGAACCTTGGCTACTACAGTTGCTTCTTCATCAGGGATTAAAAATGCTTCAGGCCACTCAGTGAAGTAGTCCATGACAACTAGAATGTATTTGTTGCCATTTGAGGATCGTGGTAAAGAACCCAAAATGTCCTACACTATTTGCTAAAATGGTGCTCCTACATTACACCTCTGCAACCTTCCTCGGCTACGTTTCTTTGGTCCCTTACATGCCGCACAGTCATCACAAGATTGGCACCATTTCTCTACATCTTGTCTAGTTTTGCTCCAATAGAAGCGTCCTCGAACTTTCTGTAGAGTCTTCATTACTCCGAAATGGCCTCCAGTTGAGCTACTGCGCAATTCTTTCAAAACATCTGAAATTCTTGATTTTGGAAGAACAAGCTGCCATTTGAAATTACGTCCATCATCGGATTCCCATTTCTTGTATAACACGCCATTTCTAATATGGAGGGAGTCCCAAAGAGCCCAATATTGTTTAGCAGCAGGACTGTAGGTGGAAATGTCCTGCCAACTTGGTCTCATACTGGAAGATTCTTTTAATTCAAAAATTGGATTTATATCTGGGTCTTCTTTTTGGGCTTCTCTAAGTCCTTCATCACTTCATGGGTCTGGTTTCGATGGCGGTGAAACAGTAACTTGGCGTATTGAAGGATTTACTAATTGATAGTTCTTCTCTACTCTAGAACAATATCGGCAGCCTCCATTACACGGTCTCCTTGATAAAGCATTTCCATGAAAAGTGCCTTTGCGATGACGTATTTCAAAGTCAAACTCCTGGATTCGTTGAATCCATCAGGCTACCTGTCCTAAAAATCCAACAGGACAGTAAAAGGCGAAAAGAATTATTAAAGCTCAATAGAAGCAGTCTAAGGAAAGCAGTGGGACTACTTACAGGACACTGCCACCTTAAAAGACATTTCACCATAATGGGAGTTTCAGAGGATCCCACTTCTAGAGGTTGTCATTATATGGAAGAAACTTCAATACACATCTTATGTGAATATGAAACCTTTTCTGCACAAAGATTTGAACACCTGGGTCAGCACTTGATTGAACATTGGATGTTGTTGAAAATTCCTGTAAAATGTCTGCTGAATTTTGCTTCAGCCACTGGTCTCTTCAAATATGGCTTTCTAAATAAGTTAGCCTGGGTATAGTGCAATAGACCTATGGTCGCGGTGCTAGGTTCTTTTAGAACCACTTTATCTTAAATCTAAAAAAAGAAAAAAAAATCTAAGTTATTAGTGAAATAGAGAACCAAATTTTTGTGTTTAGACCAAGAGACAGGTAATTTGATGATTGTTTGTTTGTTCAAAATTTACAGATTTTTTGGAAGCGAAACCAACAGCTGAACATTTTGAGAAATCAATTTTTAGTTTCTATTCTTTACACCATTGTTCAAGTTTTATGATTGCAGTCTACATTTTTCGCTGAAGATGTTTTCTGATAAATGAGCTGTCAAAAGGATTATATAATCAGCATAAATAGAACACTGAATGTCAGGAGAGAGAACTTCGTAAATATCTAATATAAAAATCATGAAAAGAAAAGGAGAAAGAACACTGCCTTGAGGAACACCTCTATTTGAGAAAATGGGTGGAAAAAAGTTCCACGGCATTTCACTCTGAAACTTCTATCCGATAAAGAATCCAATGAGCAATATTTCCTCTGATATCATATTGGAGGAGCTTATAAATAAGACCGTCCGGTCACGCTGAATCGTAAGCTTGACATATATCAACAGTTGCGCATATCATACATTTTCTCTGTGAGCATAAAGAAATAATATGATGATGAAGCATAGAAAGAACACTATCGCATCCTCTATGAAGCATAAATCCATGATGACATGGATGAAAATATTTGGAAAAGGATATATAATTTATAAGACGATTTAATATCATGTGTTCCATGACCTTAGACAGAACGCTTGTAAGAGATATTAGGCGATAAGAATTTACTGATGAAATATCTTTCCCAGGTTTTGCTATAGGAATTTTGATAAACTTTTTCCAAGACAGGGAAACAATACCGTTTAACCAAGAGTTATTTATAAGTGACAAAAGGTATCGTAAAGGTATGTTTGATAGACCTTTCAAAATTTTAACTGATATTAAATCAGGACCAGCTGAAGTACTTTTGCATTTAGAAATCGTCAGTTGAAGTTCTAAGAGAGAGAATGCAGAGTTATATTCTAAATCAAAGTTTGAACTTTAAGTGAGCGGAAGAACTTTAGTTTCTTAGATTGAAAAGAATAAAATTTAGCAAATAAGTTAGCCTGATCTACAGGGTCCAAAATAACTGAAGTTTCCCCAGAAATTAGAAGGTGAGGAGTTGGTGAGTCAGAAGATCTATTTTTAAGTCTTTTAAGAATAGAATAAATGTCTTTATACCAACATTTCTTAAAGTTGTATCGCAAAAATTTCTGGAAAGGGTTAGAAGAAGCTGATGAAGTTTTGCAGAAATTCGTTTGTACTGTATTCACTGAGTCTGATTAAGAAAACTTTTCGCTTTTCTCCAAAGTTTTTTTTTTTTATTTATTTAAAAGATAACATTTTGATGTCCACCACGGAGGATATGACTTTAACGGAAAGCTTTGTTTTTTCCTGAATTTATCAAGATAGTTTTTGCATAAAATTTGGAATTGATCTACAGAAACTAGTCCGTTATTAGCAATTTGAGAGTGTTCATTGAATTGAAGAAGCCAGACCATAAAATTCTATTGCGGGAAGTACCTTGCGAATAATCGTTATTGTAAATTTTGACACTTATTTGAACAGGGACATGGTCACTACCATATCTATCTGAACTGACTGAAAAAGTACAAAAAGGAAAAATATCAGGAGATACAAAGTTATAATCGATAAGGGATGGTTTGTGGTGGAGTCCGAAATGATTAGTAGGCTGAGAGATATTTAAAGGACAAATGTTGCTATCCAGTATCCAATCGAGGAATTCTGAAGAATCAGGAGAGTTTGAATAACTACCAAGGGCCGAACTTCGTTCATTAAAGTTTCTAATTATTAAGGTATGGTACATATTTGATAAGACGTTATAGAACAAAGAACTTGAAAATTTGCCGTGTGGGACGCATACGTTTACTAAAGTAAGATAAGATTTGGGTATAGTAATTTTTATAGCTAAAATTTCTGTATCGTTATCTTCTGAGTGGGATATATTTAAAGTTTGCACAGGTATGTATCAACAGCAAAAAGAAGACCTCCACCACAGCCATCTTGCTTATCTAATTTAGTCATTGTTTTATTACAAATTTAAGAAACGTTCCATGAATTGCTTGAAAGTACGGAAGTTTTGCATACGGGTGCTTAGATAGAATGCGTCTTGCATTCCAAGATTTTAAATTGAACATTAAATTGAACAAAAACCTGAATAGTTACTAAAAACAAAAAATACGCTTGTAGTAAAATAATTTTTTTAAAAATTTATGAAAGTTTTTTACGCTTTCTTTTTGACTCAATTCTTTATTCAGTATTAGGTTCTGCATGTTTAATATTTGGTTGAGAAAACTTCATAATAGGTTGTTCGGGAGACATAATTTGCTGATTCACAGAACTATTTAGATTTATTTTTCTTGATTGGATAGATCTTGCATGTCTCTTTCTTGGAGGAGATCTAAAAACTGATCTAGCTGAATTCAAACATGTTCACATGCATTTTTTCATGAATGAAAACATTTGTTGAACCATTTGATCTTGTCTAGCCTGTATCGCAAGTAATTTTGCTTTAAATATAGAAGCCATCTCATTCACTGTTTTTTTAACAATATCAGTCATTTCAAATTGATTCGGCAAGAAAGAGAGATGACTTTTGGTTACACTGGAGTAACTGGCGTTTAAAGATTTATTATGACGTCTTGAAATGTGAGATTTTTTTTTCAAGCCTCGTAGGTCAGGAAATGTCATTAGCGGCATGATTTCCCTGACAGTTTATACATTTAGGTGTTTCATTGGCACAGGGAAAGTCTTTATGGAATGTTCCACATAGGAAGACATCTTGTTTGTATTTTTTCCTAGGATGAGTGAATTTATAACATCTACCGCTTTAACGTACATCATCATTAAAAGGAGAAATTGGAATAATGGAATAGAATAAGTTATTAGTTTGAGATAGATAATGTGCAATGACGCTTACCAAAAATATTTTCGCTCAGTTCTTCAGAATTCTTTTATGTAAGTCTTTGTAAGATCATTAAGCCACTTTGCTCAATTTCTTCAGTAACCAGATGTAAAGATAGTTCTACGTTTATTTCTTTTATAAGAAATCTTGAAGATATATGTATTTAGATTGGAACATGCACTCCAAGAATTATGGTTATCTTGCGTATCTACAGCAGTATCTAGGTAATTTGTTTCGAATAGAAGCTTACCTTGACGAGTGAGTCGACTTTGTAGTATTTTCTTATGATTCTTTACAAGTTGAATTATTGCTGGCTTTAAATTGTAAGGCTTTTTTGAACTAGATGCAGTACCATTAGTGGGAGATAAGCTGTGGAAAAAGGTATGAAGAACTTAGTCATAAGTAGAATCTTCGAAAGGCATTAATCTTGGATGAGTGTTTATTTTTGGAATGCGCAAATCGCAATCCGTATAAATCATTTCAATCTCTGTTTCAGTCATTTTGAATCCATAATAAAAAATAAACAACATAAAAAAATATAAAAAAATGAAACAAGAATAAATTAAAAATGTAAATAATAGAAATAAAAGAACAAAAATACTCAATTTTTGTCAATCAAAAGTCAGACGATAATTTCACAACTAAGCAAAAGTCAGACGATAATTTCACAACTAGAAAAAGGATAAAAAGTATTAAAGAAAACATAAAATAATGACAAAATAATCAAAGTTAAAAATTTACGTATTTCGCAATTTAAGACAATCCGACATTTTCCACCAACATTAACGTTTCGTTTTTATGCTTTTAAATGTGTTGCCAGTATAATTGCGTAATTGTATCTGCAATTTATAAAAGTCAGTGCTTTTTAAAATTTTGTGAAATTAACGAATTCCCTCTTAGATTCAGATACAACTACATATATTTTTCAATATTCAAAACAAATTCAAAATTTTAGGTCAAGAGGAAGTTTATTACTTTTAATTTTCTAAAAATTAAAAAGAAAAAGCAAAGACCTTGAATAAGCATGACATTAAAGTTTAGCCAGCATATCGCGAAATGTAAACATCCTCAATCATCAATCAATCAAGCTGACCAAACCATGTTGTTTTAAGATGGTTAATCGAGGGAAAAGCTTTCTGTTTCTTTTATCCGATTATTTGCTTATAAATTCAAGTTAAAATATAAAGTGTTCTGAAACTTAGTTTACTAAGACCATTAGTTTTGAATTATGTAAATTAGTGTTTTAAAATCCTTATTATTTACATCTAAAAGAAAATGAGAACTTTAAAATATGCACCAGATGCTTGGAAATATTTAAATGGCTTTTTTTGTGTATACAAGCCCCCAAAACTATCTATGCGTGTATTGCGTGAAAGTCTCATCAGTAATCTCTGCCGAGGTAACTTTTCAGCTATATCATTCTTAATGATTTATTTGCTTATTACTTTAAAATATAAAAAAAAAAAAAAGATCACATTAAAGTTACAGAATAATATTAATAAATTTTCTGTGTACTTATAGAAAATTTACATCGAATATAACATAATAGCTGCTGAATAGTAGAAAATTATTATTAATTGATATTATATGTTAGGCAAAATATTATAAGGTAATATTTTAAAATTACAAATAAAATTAAGAAAGTGGAAAAGTTGGTAGGTTATTTTATTAAAAAGTCTAGATTACCAAAAAAAATTTTGTTCAGAAATTGTATTTTTCAGTATAATCCTTTTAGTATTTTTTTAAATATTTTTTAGATTAGGAAATATCAAGTTTGATCTTGTTTCTGTAATAATTTTATTTCTAAATAGGTATAAATCTAATTAAGGCACAGGTGCCGTATAATCCATGATTACAAATTCTGAGTTATTTTGGCAACGTCGAAATTTTGCCAAGATGATGTTATTGTGACGTAATGCCGTGCGATGATGTTGTCATTGTGACATAATAAAATCGTTTTCGAAAAACTTTACATATGTAAATATTAAATTTAAACCTGATAAATAAAGAGTGTGAACATTTATTATTGAAATAATAATATTTAAAAAATAATGAAACTTTAGAAAATACAAATATTTTTCTTATTGGTATTAAATATTTTTCTTATTGGTCCGAAATTACTTCGGAAACAAATGCAAATAAGTAAAATATAGGAACTTCGAAAAAGTAAATATCAGTTTTAAGAAAATCGGACTACGAATTCTAACAAAAATTCCGGAAGAATCCGACACGACTAATAATAAAAAATAAAGCAACATTCGAAATCAATAAATATAAATTATTAAATACAAATTAAAATGTTAAATAGAATATCTTTAAGAAATCAAATACTGAAACAATAATTTTAAAAATGTATATACAAATTATATAGTATTTTATAGTAATAATATAAATTATAAAAATGCTTTACATAAATTAAAGAAATAATGTGTCGACACAATTTTAAACAGTAACTGTAAATTCAATTTAAATTTTTAATGTAATGAAAAAGAGCAATACAATCTAGAATTTAAGTATCCAAAATGTCGTGATGTTGTCATTGTGACATAATAAAATCGTTTTCGAAAAACTTTACATATGTAAATATTAAATTTAAACCTGATAAATAAAGAGTGTGAACATTTATTATTGAAATAATAATATTTAAAAAATAATGAAACTTTAGAAAATACAAATATTTTTCTTATTGGTATTTGTTTCCGAAATTACTTCGGAAACAAATGCAAGCAAATCATAAAACACACTAAAAAAATCTTATGAAGTTAACTTGCAAAAATTTCTAGTAAAATCCTGAAATGGAATAAAATGTTCTGAATTTTGTCATGATGATGTAAACACTAGGATTATCAAAATTGAATTTTCACCTTAGTTCTTATTGGTCTTCATCTGTATGATGTAATAATAATAATCAGGTTGCCAGACACAAAGGAATATCTGCCAAAAAATTGCCAATCTCAGAATTTGGCGCGTGAATTATACTGCATCTGTGCCCTGATTAATAATATTAAATGAATAAAAATATAAGTATTTGAATATATATATATATAAAGAAAATACTTTTGACTTATTCTTACCAAAATTCTATTAATAATGTGTATTTAAAATAAAGGATACAAAAATAATTATTAATTTTTGAATTTACTTTTTCCTGGCATGTCAAATAGTGATAAATATCTATATTTTATGATAGATGCTAAAATTTAAAATGATAAACTAAGAATATAATATATAAAAAGCATTTTATGATTTCTTCCATAAAAATCATATTTACTTTATGCTTAAATTTAGAATTTTGTAAAGAGAGAAAAATGTACGAGTGTTTTAATGTAACATTTAAATAAAAATCTGATTAGAAAAGTCTGTTACTTAACATTACTTATTAATAGACAAATGTATGCTTATTATATATTATAATTTTATTTATAAGTTTATTTTTTGATGTTAAAAAATTCCAAAATTTTTAAAAGAAAATTTGACTGTATTTCTTTTTTAAACAATTTACTCAGATTTATTGATTATATTAAAATTTTTATTCCCAAATTTCATTGGGTTGATAAAAGCTCAAGATAAAATTTTCTAAAGAAGTAAAAATATTCTTATTTTTTTTACTTTTATAATATTAACAGTGATAAATATTTTTTTCTTAATATTAGTGTACTTCCAATTAAGTCTTCTAAAAAATGTGCTAATAAATTGATTGCTGTAACTCTTTTTTCTTTTTACTGTATAATTCATTTTTAAAATTTTCATCACTTCTAATATTTGTTTGAAATAGTTATATTAAAAACATAAATCTTTGTTGAAAAAGATAATAAACATAAAAGAAATTGAATTTCATGTAGAATTTTGATTTGTTAAGTTTTATTCATGCAAAATGAAGAATTATTAGCAAATTTTTGTTACAACTTTTATTTTGACATAAAGAGACAAAAAGGAATAGAAATGCAGACCTTATATATATATATATATATATATATATTCTGCAAATGAATTCATTTTGGAACGTAATTAATTAAATAATTTCTTAGAGTTATCTTAATGAAATCAATATATATTTGACAGTATATAATATGATATTATTTATAAATATTTGAACGTGTTAATTATACCATTTATTACACTTGTAATTTAATAGCTTATTACATTTTTTGATGTGAAATTTTTCGCGAGCTATAATTTAATACATATTTAAAAGGTATTTATTAAATTTAAATATTAAAAATTATATATATATATATATATGTATATATAAACACGTTTATTTTACTTCTATTGATAATTCTTTAAAATTTGAGGAATAATCAACAGCATTTCTCAGCAGTTCTTTAAGATGATGGCTAGTTACTGATTGGTGTTTGGATTTTGTGAATTTTAAAGTGGAATAAAATGATTCACACAAGTACGTTGTTTTAAATATTGAAATATTTTGAAAAGCAGCCTTTTTTTAATTCAGGGTACTCCAATTCTGGTTTAAATTTTCAAAATTCAGTAATTGCCATCAATTTTTATATTTTAATTGTAGAATTTGGTTTTAAATCTTTATTAATTCTATTTCTCCAGATGTTTTTTGGATCATAATTATATTGGTAATGGAAAATTTACCTTGAATTATATTAACTTCAAATGAATTCAGAAAAAAATCAAGGGACGATTTAAAATTTTTAAGTCTTGAAATCTATTTTGGAGTTGTGTCAATATTCCTACTAGCTTTTTTTATTTACTCTTTGAGTATTTCTTTTTTAGTATTGCAACAAATATTTTTAATTCGATGAAAATAGCTAAATGGTTTTTAAAGTTTTGAAATTTTGTTTGGAAACTAAATATACACTGTGTGAGGTTTGCTAATTTCCCATAATATCAGAGTCATAAACATTAAGTCTTGTAACCAGTCATTATCACCCAATTCTGATTAAATTATCTCCTTTTCTTTTAGAAATGCAGTTATCGAATCAAAATAATCTACAAATTGATTTTATACTAATCGATAATCATCTAACAATGTGAAAGAAATTCATGTAACTTGAAAGTTCTTCATTCTTTAATCCTGCAAAGAAATTTTTGAATTATTGATGATTTTTTTGTATTAGTATAAAAGTAATTTTTAATGTGTAACACTGTTTTCATGATATCACTGTTTAAATATTTTCCAATGAGATTTTCTCTGTGAATATGCAGTGAATCAGTATGAATTGTGGAATTTGAGAGTAATGTCTTAAAAGTCCAATAAAACCAATTTTTTTACCCTCCATTGTTGGAGCTGCATCAGTTGCAATACTTACAAGTTTATTAAGAGGCATATCAAAAATTTTCATTATGGAATCTAATGCATTTTTAGCATTGACACTGCATGTTGACTTGCGAAATCTTACTAAATTTAATAATTCTTCTTTAACAATGAAGTCAGGTGAATCAAAATGTATGAAAAACTTCCAATTCAGGAGATCTGCAATACTTTTTGATTCATCAAGGGCTAAGATGAATGCAATACATTTCTTCAAATTATATTCAAAAGATGTATTAATTCCAGCTATGCATTGTTCTGTTGTGTGTCTCGAGTTGGGAATTTGCAAAATAACTTTGTGCAATGGTGCATTATTTGGATCTAAAACTTTTAGTTTGTCTTGCAAGTTTTTATTAAAAAATTTTCCTATATGAGCATTTTGTACAAGCAATATTGTACTGCTCATGCAAAACAAAACTGAAGCCAGTTTTATTTTGTATGAGCAATTCACAAACAAAACTGCCACATTGTTAGCTTGATTACTAAGGGTCATGAAAATTGACTGCTGTTTATTTAAATTTGATTTTAAAGAAGCAAGTTTATATGGTTTTAATTTAGAATTTGGTGGATATTGAGAAGAAAACTGTAGAGGATTGGTTTCATAATATCAACATAAAATAAATAAATGAATTTAGAAAATACAAGTTTTGTGTTATTAAAACACTAATAACATGTGTTATATACTATGAAGCAAAGTATTATAGTTAACAAAATTTTTAGATTATGAAATATATCCATAGCAGTAGTCATGCAGATTATTTCCTCCAGAGCACAATATCAACTGTCCATTGTAATGAAAGTTCACAAATTCAAAATCGGTCTGGATGCGGTCAATTACCTCACTGCTTATGTTCATATAAATAGTTTTCGATGAGTCATATCATTCTTAACTTGAATGGCTATGAAGTTTGCTACATTGCTGCACTTAGTCTTTCATAATTGTCAGTAATTAAAAAGATATTCATAAAACATATGGAACACTAATAGCTTCTTAAAAATATAATAACACAAAATTGAAAAGGTAACTTGGGTACATTTATCAAGAGCCAAATATAATTTTTCAAGGAGCCCGCATGTGACTCACGAGCCGCAGGTTGGACACCCCTATCATATAATATGTAAAGTTTTTCATTTTTTTATTTCCCATTTTATCATAAACATATAAGTCATTTTAGTTTCCCTTAATTATTAAACAAAGACCTTTGTTATTGACAAATATTTCATTAAATAACTGCTAAATTTATGCGGTTCAAACTATAGAGCAGTTATAAATAATTTTCTATATAAAGAAATTTATTTAAGACAGATTTTCATTGGCAAAAAATTTCATTTTAGTTTATTTATTGTGAGTGGAGTTATCAACAGTATCAATTTAATTGTTTAAGCAATGATTTGTTATTGAAAACAAAAGACTATGGAAAATGCTTTCTTATACCAAATACCAAAAATACCTTGATAATACCAAAAAATTTATTTCAATTTAAATTAAGCCTTAGATTTATGCAATTTATTTTAACAATCTTTTTAAAATATAAGTTTTTAACAATTTAAAAACTAAAATTTAAATTAAACCAAACCAAAAAAAAAAAAAACATTCAATTAATGTAGATTTTAACTAATTATTATTGTGTAATATTTTCTTTCAGATCTAAATGCTATGGAAAAACGTTCTCCTAGAGACCTTATACTAATTAAAGGTTCAGTTGCTGATGAACAACCATTATCTGTTGAAGTTGCTACAAATTATGCTGATCATGAACTAGGTAGGCAATTTTAAATGTTATTTCTATCCATATAATTTCATTTAGCAGTTTTCTTTTGAGCTTTTGATTGATCTAAGTGATAAAACAATATACTTTATCATTGTTTCTAATATATTGCCATTTATGAGTTTAATTTTTTCAGTGTTTGATAGGTGAAATTTGTATTGGTTAAAAATACTGTAATATTTTAAAAGGTGTGTTACATTTTTTATAGCTATTTTCTATATTTGGAGTAGTGTCTTATTAAAATTATTAGTTATATCAGTGTTAATTACTTAATTACTGTAGTTACTAAAAATAATTATATTTAGGGAAATTACTATTTATAGAGTAAAAACTAAAAATAATTTTTAAATATATTTTGAAATTTTTTTCTATGTGCTTTAAAATGATATAATAGTAGTGTTGAGCAAATTTGATTGCAAATAAAGGTTCAAAACTGCTTAATCACTATGTTTTTAAAATATAAATTATTTGTTTAACTTAAAAAGAGAAAAATGTTTTTGTGTATTAGCTGTTTATTTATTGCCATTATACTGATTAAAAAAAATCTGGGAATTAAAATTTTAGGAGGTATCATATATTTGCTAAATATTTATTAAAAAAACTTATAATCAAATAATCTGTTTCACAACCATTTTAGATGTTCTTCTAGATATAATTTTATTACTTTAATGCTTCAAATGTTTTTAAGTATAAAATAAAGATCTTGAATTGTGAAGTATCTTTTAAATATTTTCATTTCAATTTTATTAAAATGTCCTTAAAGCAATTAGTTTATATTATTAATTATGTTATTAGCAATTTTTTTTATTTATAATTAAATTTTCAATTAAATTATAAAAACAAGTTTTCCATAATTAAGTTTTGCTTAGTAAAAAATCTATAATGTTTAAATAAGTTATGAAACTAAAATTAGATTAATTTTTATTGATAAAAATACTGAATAATAATCTACTTTAAACTTCATATTTATTACTTTCCAAAACATGTATTTTTAATTGTATATTCTATAAATAAAAAGAAGATTATAAATAACTAATTGAGCTTATTAAACATTAGTAATTTTTAATTGAATTATTATTTTTTCCATAACTAAATTTCATCAATAACAGAACCATAAAATGTTTTTATTAAAATTATCCTTATAAAAATTTTCTGAGAAAGTTTTACATCTCTCTCTTTTAACAAAAGTATTATACTTTATGATTACTATTTAATATATT
This sequence comes from Latrodectus elegans, assembly GCA_030067965.1. NCBI lineage: Eukaryota > Metazoa > Arthropoda > Arachnida > Araneae > Theridiidae > Latrodectus > Latrodectus elegans. The sequence goes on from CM057813.1 coordinate 100,361,678, forward strand.
CTGTGTATTTAATATTTCAACTTATTATTTAAATAATAATCATAAGAAATTTCTTAATGAAACTTCAATTTGTTAATATGCAACAAGTAATCCCCTACATCTCTCCCTCCCCCTGATTATAACAAATAATGAATTTAACATTTAATGAAAAATTGTATTTAGCTTTATATTTTCTATATTATAAAGCCAAAAATTTATTGAAATTTGATTTTAAAATAATTTTTTTTACAAACCCAACATTGTGTCGTAATTTTGTAAAATATTTCTACTTTGTTGGAACTATTAATATTTGAAGATTGATATCAACAGTCAACATAATTTTATTTTTTCATACCTATATGAAAAAATAACCTCATTTAAAATTTCATGTTATAGTTTTTGTGTAATAATTATTATTTACATATTTTATGAAAAGTAATTCATATTTTTACTTTAGACATTACAAGGAATGTCTTGCTGTAGATTAAATATTAATTCATTATAAAAGAAATTATATATATATATATAAGTATTAACAGAAAAGTTACAAAATCTCATTAATTAATAGAGTTGTTTCTAAACATTAATGGCAAAAAATTTACTATGCAGTAATCTTTTATCTTAAATAATAGTTTCAGGCCCACGATATCAATTGCAAGACATAAGAATGAAAGCTTTTGATTCATTGGGGAAAAATACATCTGGAGTTCAATGTAAGTATTAATCTGAAAGCACAAATAAGGTCTTTTACTTATTTACTTAATAATTAGTTTTATAAATTTTAAATATATACTAAATAAACATAAAGAGAAAAATAATTGTTAAAGGAGTGAAAAAATTTTAAACTATTTAATTTCTTATTTTATTTTCAAAATTATTGATTCATTTTAAAAAGAATTATTATATTTATAAGGGATGTGTTTTAAGATTATTATCAACAAATGTATACAGTGTTAAATACTTTGTTGAAACAAAATTTAACGAGTCCTTTATATGCAATGTATTAACCAAGTTTAACATTTTTAATTATTAAAACGTGTAATTAAAGAAAATAGTAGGATTTAAAATAGGAAGTGTGATAATACCTATATGAATTTTCATTTACTTATAAAATGTTTTTTTTATTACATATTAATATTATTTTACTAGTTCCTCATTTTAGAAGTTCGAAATCTTGCATAAAAAATATTTGAAATTAGATAAAACATTTTTATGTTAACATCATTAAGTTAAAATGCTTTTATAAATTATATATTATATCAGTAAAAAAAAAAAAAAAAAAACTTTTTATGATTGTCTTTGACATTTCTACTATTGATAAAAAGCTTAGTAAAAATGTTTATCAATTGATTGTATGATAATTAATGAGGCATAATATTTAAAATTAGTGTCTATACTTTTCAAAAAATTTAAAAACAATAGGCAGTGCCTGAGATGGTGGCCATCCATATCTCCCTGCTAGGGATGTACATGAAAACATTGTAATACAAATTGATCATTACATTATTCATGACAAAAAAATTTTTTTCTTTAGTACTCAATCAAATCTTTTTTTAAAATCAATATATTTAAGGAAATTTTTTACTTTAGGAATTCTTTATTTAATAATTCTTTCAAAACCTCTTGTTTAATTTAATTTATTTCTGTCTATTTTCAATGATGTTTTTAAAACTATTATATTAAGTTCTTCTGAAGAATAATGCCAAAAATTGATTTAAACACAAATTTAAAAGTTTCATATAATAATTGTATGTATTATTTGATATAAGAATCTCTTTACTGAGCAAATTTCACATTAATTATTAAAATTTTTCTAATTTTTTAAGCAAAAATCTATTATCTTTCTTCTTGTGCATAATTCATGTTAGTTTTCATATTATATAATAAATAATATTAATATTCTGCTGGCCACCCAAATTGCAACACCAAAAAGACAAGAGATATCACAACAAAATTTATTTTGTAAATAATATGTTTAATATAGAATGATCAAATTAAATTTATATTATAAGTATGGTTAACATCAATGTGGAATTCAATTTAATTTTTTAGAAAGACAGGAATGATGTTTTTCAGAGCACATACTATTTTGTATTCAGCTAATAGTATGTATTAAAAATTGTTTAATATAATTTCTAAAATTTAATATTGCAAATATTTTTTTCATTAATTTATTGGAAAAAACTGTTATTCCAAAAATAGTAAGTGATATTTAATTAATTAATCTAGAAGAAAATAGTAACTAAAATAAATTATTAATATTCTATACAATTATTATTTTTTATATAAAAAATGTTTAGTACAAAAGAAAATTAAGTTGTTGATTTCTAAGAAAGAATATTTAAAACTTAACATTCTCTGAAAAACTTCTGTTACAAACTATGTTTGTCTTTCATGAGTTAAAAATTTTACTGTTAAGTTATAAAAAAACTAAAAGTGTAAGTTAAAATGTATTACTATTATTATTTAATCAAAAATTCAAATTAAAAAAATATTTAAAAGGTGTCCTCCATATTTTATTTATTTTTAATTACACTCTTCAATATTTGCTGTTTTGAACATAAAAAAATCGTAGTTCAGTATAAATAAGAAATATCTCCAGACATAAAGATTGTTTTAAAATGATAAGTGCTACTATCCTGAAGGGTTTAACAATTCCAGAGATAAGTGGAAAGGCCTTGCTTAAATTTATCGAGCACTTTCCAACATTGAAAAGGTTTAGTAGTTTAATGACTTTGTATTTTTATTGACTAAAAGTTTAATATTTATGAGTTCTGTAGATACAAATATTTCATTTATATATTAACCAAAGTGGCTATGAATACATTGTAATATTGTTTTCTTTCCTGTAAAAAATAAAGTATTAATGATGTATTTATATGGCTAAATTAATAACATAACATTAATAATAATAATTTATTTTGTGAAGACAACAAAATTTTGAAATAGAGTATATTGCTGCTTAATCTTCAATAAAGAATTAAATAGACTGCAAATATTTTATCATTGAAATAGTTTAAATTTTGATTATTTTTAAGTTGGAAAAATTTAGAAAAAGTGCTTACTACTACTCGTATAGCAGTTCTTTCAACAGAGCTATGAGTTGCAGCTCTGTTGAAAGAACTTCTATAAGAGTGGGAGTAAGTACTTTTTCTAAATTTTTCTAACAGAGCTATGAGTCATAGATCTCTAACTATTGTTTTTTCGGTGTTAATGGCAAAAGGAGCAATTATAAGTTCTCTATGTAATCACATTTTTTCTATACATAAAGAATAAAATTAAAAAACTGAAATTGTAAATTTGTCATACACAGAAACATTGATGGCCTAAAAATAAATTTCTATGACAAGGAATATCTGATGAAAATTATTTTACAGTTTATAAGAGTAAGACAAATGTGTGTGCTGAAGCATACTTCTCTGTATCAAGCTCACAGTTTAGTTTTAAGCAGTTAAAAAGAAGCTGCTGAGAAAAATTGTGGGTTTATAATTTAAAAACAAGGACCAAGTAGAAACCCTCCAATACTTAACCTGCACTCCCAGAGGTATTATTTCTTTTAGATGATATTGCAATGACTTATTTCTGCAGTCAGGTTAACATGTCGGATCTTTGGTTAAACAAGGATTTAAAAGAATATGACAAATAAAGATTATTAAAATGTGTGCAAAAGTTTTTCAAAAAAAAGAAAAAAAAATCTTTTTACATATGAAGTCAGTAATTAATAAGAAGGAAAAATGCTATCTTGTAATTATAATCGTAAAAAATATTTTTATTTTTGTTTTAAAATTTGCTACTTTGGAAAAATATGATTTGTCTAAAAATTTGCTATTAATAATAAACTTCTGGTCTGTTTGTAAGCAACATACACACACACACATATATATAAATAAATGTATATTATTTTGTTAATTTTGTAATTTTCAATTAGATTGTGTTTTTAATTTGATATGTTATTTAGTGTTTGCTGTTAATGATGGCTGTAAGTTGAGTCAAGTTGGAAGCAATATATTTTTACGTAAATATGAAGTAAAAGGTAAATTTGGATTAGCTACTAAATCTTTCATGGATGATGGGATAGTAGTTGAAAGATCTACCTATTGTAAGTAGTATTTTGTGTTACTGATATAGTACTTAAGTTTATAACTGTGTTAAAATATTTTATTAAAGTTATACTATAATTCATTGAAATTGTTTAACAAACTCTATTTTTTAAATAAAGTGAATATTTATGTATTGTATAAAATAAAAATAAATGACAAATCACATATCTCTAGTAGCTAAATTTTCACTGGTAAATATTTCCCCCAATATTTGTTTTTTAAAATTTATTGCTTTAAGATATCTTATAAGTATGTTGGGTATAAATGAGTTTTAAAGTGCAAATAGTATAATTTTACGAGATATTAATTTTTATGTTTTTAGGTCTATTTTCAATATTGAATAAAACTACATTTGATTGTTTAATCCAGTGCAGATTTAATGACTTTTGATATTTTTTTTTCTTGTTAAGTATAATATATTTTACATTTTGGTTTATGCACATTTCAAGAAAAATGTTTAATATTAGCTTCAGTCCATTTTAAGAATAATAATATTTTTTGTGAAATAGAAGACTAATAGTTTTAAAATATGAGTCTTATTAGAATATATTTATAATTTGGAGGTATTAAAACAATAATCTAAATCATGCCATTAAAATGCTTTACTTAATTTAAAATTTTATATTATTTAACTAATAATTATCATTCTGAGAAATAATAAAAGCACTCCCTTCTCTACAATGTCTAATAATTTTGCAAAAAAATTATATTTAATGGTTACTATTTGCGTATCAATAGCTTTCAATCCCATGTAAATTGACTCAGAATATTATCAGATATAGAAACACTGTAGTCCCTATCAAGTATGAAATTTACCACACATCTACATGTTTTTATTACTAGGTGTAGACCAGGACTACATAACAGATATTATTATAGCTGAAACCTATTAACAGGGCTCATACTTCTCCTGGAATTTTGACTTAACTGTTTGAAAATTGGGAAATACACCTGGAATTTTCACTTAAATCTTGATAAATTAATTTTTTTGAGAATATTATAATTTTTAGAGTTTTTTGTTTTAAAATTTTAAAGTTTTCAATAAAATTGCTCAAAAATAAAATTGAGTTTTAGCTTTCAATGTTATCACTAGATGGCAGTGCTATCAATATTTGATTGTTATTGTATGCACTACTATTGACTAAACCAATTATCCAGTTTATCAGTTCAGCCACAATAACTTCAGGATAATCCAGTTCAATCAGGACCTGATGCAGTATTTAGAATTATGAGTATAAAGGATTCATTAGTAAGATTGTCATAAAGTGCTATCAGGTGGATGATTTTAATTCATTCTTTTTCTATTTGTTTTCTTTATATTTTATAAAATTCACTTAATGTTTAAGTATAAAATTTCAGAGGTAAAATATTTTCCATACTTTCCTTGGTGAAAATTTTGTATAATTTCAGTGAATCCAGATGAATTTTATTGTTTATCAAAAAAATAAAAAGTGAAAAACATTATTTAATATGCTTAGTGGAAATTTTTCTTTTAATGGTGAGTGAACTCAGCCATATGAAGATTAGCTTTTGTGTGTCTCAGAAGTAATATATAAGTGCATTGTCTGTCTGTTTTGCAAGAAAAGCTTTTGTATTTCAAATTTTGGCAAATCAGCTGTCAAATCCTATATGAAAGAAAAAATTTTTTATCAAAATTTATTAGAACCAGTTGTATGTGTCAAAAAAATTATTCGTTTAAAAAATTTTTTCACTACTGTTGTTTCTGTTAAAGAATTTGAACTTCAAAGCATGTTCTGATTAGATTCATTTGTAAAATCAATTTTACAAAAAAAATAAATAAATAAATAAATAAAATAATAAATAAATAAATAAAAATAATAATAATAAATAAATAAAATAAATTAAAAGCTGAAATTCTATGGGTTCTTAAAGTTTGAAACAGTAGATTCAGCTTAAGTTCATGGAGCTATTATATAAATTTTTCCTTTCAAGCAATATTTCTAGATACTGCCAAGCAATTCAGTTGTGAAAAAAGTATGCTCATTTAATAGTTTTTGGAATTTCTCCTTATTTTTTCAACTTATTGAAAGAAAAAGTTAAGGAGCAATTATGTGCTTCTCTTTGATGAACATTTAAATGATCACCTGCAGACAACACAATTGGAACCTGGTAAGATTTTGAAATAATGATATTATTAAATCACAGTCAGGTTTTTTTAGGTCACTCAACTGGAGATATTTTGTTTAAAAAAGCAAATGAAAAGTACTTAAGAGTTTGGAGCAAGTGTATTACCTCACTTGTCAATGTATGGTTTGAATATAAACTGATTCGTTTTCACTAAAATGACAGAATTTTTTTTTTTTTTTTAAGTGTACTGCACGTTCAAATTTTGTAAATTTTAAAAATTTTAAAGAGGTTGCTATACACATCTTAAAATTTTCAGTAAACTAATAAATAAGGATCTAATGAAGATTTTTAAAAATTCCAAAATTACTCTTTATTTATTCCATGTTTAATTCAGTAATGTAAATAATGTTTTTTTAAATACTGATATTATTAAAATAAAAAAAATTCTGTTATTGCTGTAAATTCATTGAAGGCTTTTGAAGTAATCATTAGATATGATTCTAATTTAAATAAAAATACAGTCACACTAATTTATTAAATTATTTATTTCTATTAGTTACAAATATAACTGAAAAATATTGCATATACATAATTATATTAATATTTGGTTAAAAACAATTGGTAAAGTAAAAAAAAAAAAAAAAATTAAAATTAATGTCAATACATCCAGGAAATTTTTGATTTAACTGCTGGAAAACTCCTGGAAATTGATTCTTGGAAATCTGTGTGAAGCCTGTTCTAAAATATTTAAACATTTCATTGTGAACTACATTCTAAAATGACTAACAATGTTCATTTGTTACAATGCACATATAATGCTAACAATGTTCATTTGTTAAAAAGGGGAACCCCAATGAGTTCATTTATAAATTTTTATTATGTATATGGAAATGTAATCACAATTTCTTGCTTTTCTATTATAACTGATATCAAACCAGGAAAAACTTTTAATTCCTTGGATATATGGCCCTCTCAATTAAGATTAAAAGAAAATTAACTAGTAAATAAGTTTTTCAATTTTTGTGTAATTTTTAATTTAAAATCATATAAACATTTTATGCAATCATATCATATTTTTACTATCATAATAAATTTAATTAGAAAAATACTTAAAAATTAAAAAACACTATTATTTATGTTAATATTTTATATCTAATTTTCTTGATTTCGATCTTTGTTTTATGTTTTAATTGCTTTTTTAAATTTCATATATTGTAATTTATGAATATTTAATGATGTGAAAATTTTTTAACTCTTTATGCCAAAACAAATATGTGTAATTAATCCAAGTGTCTTTCATAATGATCAAAAGTCCTGCGATAATATTTTTATAATCGAATTTTGGTATCATGTGACAAAGAAATTTTGGATACAGTAATTTATTCAATTTCACTAAATATATTATTTTCTGTCAATAGCTACTACATTAAAAACATCAGTAATTCATATGTAATAATCATTAATGCACATTTATACTTGTTTATTTAGCAGAAATGCACTGTAATAGTGTATCTTATGAAAGCAATTATGAAATTTTGAATAAATATTGTTATCGTTGTAGTGATTTGGAAAATTTTGTTATACTCTTAATATATAATCTGTTGTGAAATGCAAGTTTTTTTGCCTTTTGTTTATGGACATAATTAGTATGTGAAATATTTTCTAAGCAGATTTCAGAACAATTAACAACTTAATCTCAAATTGCTTTTTAATGTAAAAAATATTAGTTGTCTAAAAAAATCAACAACATTCTCTTTCCTATCTGATACAGTATTCTTGACGTGATGGCTGAATGCTAGAAAAAAACTGCCACAATAGCTGAATAGTTTGCAAGTAATGTTATAATTTATTCAAGTTGCAAATAAAAATCTATAAGAATTGTGAACATTATACAATTTAGTCCAATCTGGATTTCAATCAGTGGTACATTGGAAGAATCATTATTGGGATTTCCATCTGATAGTGCCTTGAGAGTCATGTATGTATTATGACAAATACAGTAACGTATCTTTTCAAAAAATTTCATACATCTGATTTTGTCAGGTAAAGAAGTTCTATTATTTCTTATATATAAACTAAACTAAACTCTGTGGCACAATAGCTTGTGTAGGCCAAGCCCTGCAGTGCCCATCTCTGTTTTCCTGAGCAAGAGGCCATGGGGTACGAAGCCTAGTGCAAAATCCCCAGTGTTTAGTTCCCAAGGATGCTTGATTCTAAATGCTTGCAGTTTTGATTCACTGAAGGAATGAAAGGCTGAGTTGACCCTGCCTAGTCTTAAAATCGAACCTCAGATCTATACCTTGGGAGCATGAAATGCTACTGCTAAGCCAAGAAGCTTCATTTCTTATATATATTTAAATAAAATATGCTGCCATCCTCACTTTTTCCCCCTGATATTTTTAATGTAAAAATTAAATTATAATTATCTTATAAAAGATGACAATGGTTTGGATAAAACTTGAAACCAAATATCTTTATATACAATTGAGTTATCTAATTATTTTTGTTAAGTATTGATTTTAGAACACATCTAAAATAATAAGTTCTGAATAGCAATGTGACTAACAAATGGTGTACCACATTGAATTATACATGCAATAAAAGAAACAAATATCGCTCATTTATTGAAATAGAAAAAGAACATTACAAGAAATCAGAAAAACATCAAACAGCAAATTGAGTGGAATTTTACAATTTCAATGAGATTGGATGCCAAATAAAAAGCTCAACTTAAGAAGTACTAATCTGATTACAAGAGAAGAGCTTGCCCTTATATCTTTGTCCTTTCAAAACGATAAATAAATAAATGTCTAATCAAATGCCATATATTTCAATGGTATAAAGAACAATTCAAGCGCACCACATGATTGATAACAGACATTTCCTAAATGTATAAAAAACTGCTTTAATTAAACATATTCATAATAGTCATAATGATAGTTTCATCATCAGAAGCTTTTAGCACTTGCAGTTTTGGAAAATATGAATCATACTACTATGTAGCAGTTTACAGTTAGCTGTCTAATGGTCCTTTTTTTAATTCATCAAAAATGAAGATTAATTAACAAAATATAACAAATATATTTGAATCACATGCTTTCTTGATTTAAAATTTTTTAAATCAAAAAATCTTCCAGAGATTGACCATGCAACTGAAGCATTTTACTACTGACCATGCAACTAAAAGCATTTTAGATTGATATAATGTATATATTTAAACTTAAAAATGGCCACTCTGGTCATCAGGCTTGAACTTAATTGATTATTTTATTTAATTTATATTGAAAACAAAGATATGTATTGAAATCCATAAAAGTTTGGCAACTCCTAAAAAACTTTGTGTAAGAAATTAAACAAAATATCAGTGAATGAATTATGGTCCACAGCAGAAAATTTCAAAATATGTCTTATGGTATTAAAGTCAGATTTAACTTTTTTTACAACCAAGTATAAAAAAATTATTTACAATTCGATACAAAACAAAACTTTGAAAATCAAGAAATGTGTTGCCATTAGTAATGTATTCAGGTGTATTTTGAAATATGTTTGTAATATTTTCATTAGTAATAAATTTATGCTATATATATTCAAATCTTTTTGTTACTTTGTCTATAATTTCAACTTTTGTGCAAACTATATATATATAAAAAAATCTAATTTGAAACAGCTTTTAAAATATTCCTATAAAATTAAATGTTAAATGGATAAATAGAAATGGTAAAAAAAATACAAGACTTTATATTTCTGATTTATCATGCATAAAATATGATTTGAATATAAAAAAGTAGCTTAGCAAAAATTGATTAAAATGTGAAAAAATTATTTCTTGTGTTAATTGAACCCAAAGAGAAAAGTACCTTGAAAGGTATTTCAATGATTTTTAGTTTTCTTTCACATATGTTGAATTACTTAAAGATATATAAATAAGCATAAAGAAAAAAACATTTATTATTTATTCATGTTTAAGTTGAAAAAAAGGAACATAAAAATTGAAGAATATAACAAAAATTAAATATAAGGAAATATCTATTATAGTTTATTTTTTCAAGTCTGCTAATTGCTGTCAATTTTTTCATTAAATTTAAACCTAAATAGATTTTAAAAAAATAAAATAAAAAAAATAAATTATTATTGCTTTAAAAATAATAGCATGTAGCCTATTTTCTAACATTTTAATGTTTCATTTTTAGCACATATTAGTCGATCAGCTTTTGACAGATTGCTTGCATCAATTCAGTTTTCTCATCAAGCATTAACTTATAAGTAAGCATACTTTTATAGTTATTTCAAATTACAATGTACTTGTTTCTCCAACATTTATGTAGAATTCTACTTTGTTTAACTGATATCCTTACACTATTTAACATCCTAAACTACCATGGGTTTGAAAAATATTATATTTGAATGTCATTTATTAAGTAATAAATTTTTGGCATTTTGTGTAGATTTTCTGGAATTGATATGAAAAGCCAAGCAGCTTATGAAATAGCTAGCAAAGGTTTAGTCCGACCGATTGGAAATACAGTACCTATTATTTACAGCATCAAGTGTTCACAATTCATGCCACCAAATTTTACACTTGGTATGTTAATTTTAAATGAAATATATTATGTACCATAAGAAAAAATTCATCAATAATTATAGTTCTATTTTTCATTTTTTAAAAATTACAATTGTAAATTGATTAAGTATTTAGAATATTATTTTAGTCTTCATTCACAAATTTTTTTTAGAAATTGATTATTTTTAAGCTAATGAAAATATACAAATTATGAAAGCATTTCAAAAGCTTATCACATATTGGCTAAAATGTTACACTATTAAATATAATGGACTTAAAAATATCCACTTGATGAAAAATTATTCTATCAAAAAGTATATAAATAAGCATATTTTGTATAATTTAGTTTTTATAATTACCATCATTTCACATTTTGAATTCTATAAATAAGTCCACTTAATTTTCATGCTTATCATAAATTTAAATATTTATTATTTCCAATGGCTAGCAGAAAGAAAAAAGATAAAAATACAGAAGGAATGAAATACGATAACACAAACGAAAATACAAAGATTAAAATAGTGAATCAGCTGTGCAAACTATCTCTCACTTCCCATTCTTAGTCGTGGAAGCATTGAACTATGTGAGTAATGCTTGTCTACAAATGTCAAGTGTCCATTTCTTCATGGAGGACAATGGAGACCGTGGAGAAATTTTAACCAGTACAGATGTGCCAGTCATGGCTAGTTAAAAGCCTCAGTATACAACTGACTCGAACCTAGATGATTAAAATTGTGATTCATTAATTATAATTTATCATTATTTCTAGATTTCAAGCTTCTTCATAAAACATCCATTGATTTCTTTTTATTGTATTGGTGTATTGCATTAATGTCTGATATTTGGATAGTTGCAGATCTTTTCTTTGACAGATTATCTGCAATTTCATATCCCTTCATCTTACAATGTGCTAGGGTTAACTGCAATAACCCTTTTGTGTTCTGTGATAGCCAATCAAAGCTCTTCATTGGTGCTATTGTTTCAATAGCTGCTTCGGAATCCAACAGGATAACACATCCTTTAAATGTACATCCTCTGTATTTAAGCTTATGCCATGTGTATAGCTCTCACCTCTCCATTAAATGCATTAGCATACTTTCCAACAGGAATATAAAAAGGAAAAAGATTTTTGAACATACCTACTATCTAAATACATAGTTGTCTACTCTTGACTCATCAGTATAAATATGCAGCCATCAGGATATTTAGAATAGATTGTCTTTTAGAGTAGATATGAGATTTACTTCATCAGTGTCCTTCTTAAAAACAGGCAGTAGGAAATTCAACTGGTGTATATTCACATGGATTTAGCGTCAAAGGAAGAAATTATTGACTGAGCAATCAATGCAATGTGCTGTTATTGCTTCAAGGGAAAACTGGACAAATCCCCTCTGTGTTTTGAGGGACTTCTGTACTCCAGCTTTAACATATTATTGGAGGATGTTCTTAGCTATTTTTAAAAAAGGAGTAGCTCTCTTCTCATGCATGATTTTATTGGTCTAAAATTTATAAAAATATACAATGCATGCAATGGTGTTGATTTCACTGCTCCTGTTATAAGATAGTGCTTGTTTATGTGTAGTTTCAAATCTGTCGAAAATACTATATGAAGCAGCGTCCAAAACCTCATAACAATAACTTATGAGAGGATAAACATACATCTTATATGTAATTTCAAGTGTTTTGACTACAACCCCAATAGCAGCCTGCCAGGCATTGTATTACGTTTAGACATTAGAAAATTTTTAAACAGACTTCTCAACCTGTGTTTTTCAATTAAACTTAGTACTGAAAGTAACATCCAAATAGTAATATTCATAAATATGGGTAAGAATTCAATGCTTAAATTTTGTATCTGATTTGATTTTCTTATGTTGCTAGAGAAAACAACTGAACCACTGTCTTTGAGGCATTTATAGATTTATTATTGTCACACCAATTGGAGAATATCTTCATAGTTTTATTAAGTTTATTTTTGAAAATCAGAAAAAAAATGAAAGCATTAATTAAACATTTTTAAATAGCTGAAAATATTTGAATTTTCAGTGATTTTCTAAAATTTTTCAATTTACGTTTACATTAATTCATTTTTGTGGGTCAAAGGTCCAAAATTTTTTTTAAATTAAAGTAACTATTTACTTTTGAGATTAATTTCTTTGTACATAGCATATAAACATAAAATAGCACTATTTTTACATTATTCTGATATCCTACATTTTTATTTTATCTTTTAAATATAACTTAAATATTTTTCTATTGAGGATAATATTCTTAATGTAATATTTTAAGAACTTTTAAGAAAAGTTTTATGTAAATAATATAAAATTTAAAATTTCTATGAATAAAAAAGTAAATAATTATTAGAATTCAAGAATATAAAAAGAAGGGAGCAAAACTTCGTTATTTGCAAGTCAAGATTTTTTTTTTTCTTTTTGCTCCCAGAATATTTTAAAACATCTCAGTATTTTTGAATTTATCAGATTCAACAGCTTGGCTAGCAATTAACTAAAGAAAATAAATTATAAAGGCAATTGCATTTCCAGTATATTTATTTAGCTTTTGATATATTTGTAAGTGTAATTTGTTGACTTGGGAATGAATTCCCATAATTATGAGTTCAATATAGTGAGGAATAGCATGAACCAATAAGTTAATAAGTATCTTAAACATTTGATATCACTTACTAATCTTTTTTAACTAAGCTCATAAAACCTGAAATGAAAAAAATTAATAAAACATATATTAATTTATAGAATCATTTTTAAAGGTGGAGAATGTATGTGTTAATGAACAAAGGTGAAGATCCGTTAGAAACTCCAATTTTTGTTGTAATTCAATGCTAGCCTATCCATATTTTATATTTCTCAGAAAGTCACCATTTTGAATTTCCTAAATTAGGAGTTAATTTAGTACTTCCCACACATTATATGTATATGCACATATAAATTTATAAGCCATTTTGAAGGAATTATTGAAAACAATTCTTTGTTTTTGAACAATATAAAGCTATCTTAATTGTAAATAGCCTATAAGTTAAATTTCAGAAATATAGTGTATTTAACTGTATATATGTGAATGCCAAACTTTATTTGAATGAGATTAACATTCAGAATTAACTATGTATAAGAGTTTTTGTTTTATAAAAACTTCATATTATATTTAGAATACCAATTGCATTGTTATAGTAAAAATATTTATAAAATTTAATTGATCATGCATTATATAAGAAGCATTCAATTATATGGAGCATTAGAAGTTTTAACTTCAGATTACATGAGGAATACGATACATTAGTACTGGTTATAGCAAGTTCCTAAAAATAAGAAAATATTGTTTCTAATTTATAGAATGTCATATTGAATTTCTAACAAGAGTGAATTCATTTATGTGAAATATTGTTCTCCTAATATTTTGAATTTATTTTTTCCTGGCATAAAAATTAAGAAAGCTTTTCTATGTAATTGAATAGCTAAAAATTTATTAGTCATTTCACTTTAAATAATTAAAACCTTCATTACTCCCTTTTTAACTACTCTTATAACTTTAAGCAGATTTCATTGCTAAACATGTAAGGCCAAATAATTTGTTCATGTTTATAGCATAGCTTTTAACCAAACTGCATTAGACTGGTAGAGAGTACTAGATAATAGTTATTTTTTAGTTAGACCAAATTACAGTGTGCTTTTATGACCTATTTTCTGAACTAAGAATTCTAACATTATAACATAAAAAAAAATTAATGAAAAGTTTTTTTCTAAGCAATTTATAATTTGCTATTTGAAACAGTTGAATATCTGTTTCTGATAAATCAACAATTTGTCGAATACATATAATTATATTACTTCATTTAAAAAAGCATTTGTAATATATTTATATATTTAAACTTATTTTCTTTATTATAGAAATTCATTGTATAAATGAAACTGAAGTATTTTTAACAGAATTGGTTCATCAACTTGGAATATATTTAAAGAGTACAGCTGTGTGTACTGGATTAAGACGCACACAGTTTGGACACTTTACCACAGAAACTGCTCTTTTAAGGAAACATTGGACATTAGAACATATTTTAAGCAATATCACATTATGCAAAGAAATTATTGACAGAAAAGATTTCATGCCTTCTTCATTACAACTAGAAATCATCAAACAATCTAAATTAAAAGACAAGTTAAAAGATATGCAACATGAAATGAGAGAAGATGCTTTGTAAATGCATTTGGAAAATATTTAATTGATTTTGTTTTTCTTGTGATATATATTTATTAAAAATAAATATTTAACTATTAAATAACTTTCTGTGCTTGTTTTAAAACTCAATTTTAAATTTTTTTATAATCTGTTTTGTATTAGTTAAAAAATATAATTATAAAATATATATAAGTTTAAACTATTTTTTTAAAAGGATTTTATATTAAGAAATTAAAAAAAAATTACATTTACATACTTTGGAAAATTTAATACTTTAAAAAGCATGGCGAATTGATGAAATAAACAGTTGCTTTTATAAAATACTCTTATTTATTGAATGTTTCGTAACATGAAGTCTAACATCAGAGATTTCATTGTGAAAAATGATTAACATTATGTAAAATTTGATTTTATATATGATTCTTATTTTTATGGACATAAGGTGCAAAAGTTTCTGCCACAAGTAAAGGGAAGACTAGCGTAGCATCAGCATAAACCTAAAATAGGAAAATGAAAACAAATTATTTCTTAACTATAATGCATAAGATTATTACTCATTAATAAAGATAAGCAATTCATGAAAACTGAAAATTATCATGTTTATAATTTATCACTTATTCATATGGTCAAAAAAATATGTTTTTAAATGCAATCAAAATCATTTTTAGACAATTATATATAGTAAATATAGCCTATACACATTTGTTAAAAAAATTTCAGTATAATTTTGTTATTTAAAATTTAAATAATATATAAAATATATTTTTAGTATTACAGTAATAATTGTTAATAACACAAATATATAAATGTGAAAGATTTAGTGTAATAACAATTTACATAAAGTTAGTCTTAAAATAATTATCAATTTAGCATTTGAATCTATTATATTTCTGAAAAAGGTGACATTATACTGAAGTATAATGTCACCTTTTTCTATGTATGTATATAATAAAGTATAATTCAATCCTCAACAAATTTGTCTAGTATATTCTTTGCAGCTTCCTTTTGTGATTTAAAAATTACGCTTTCGATACTTATTATCTTCATTGATAAAACTGTTTATAAGTTTGTTAGTAACAAAAATTTTAATATTGTGCTAAATTTTAAAAATAAACATTTTTAAATGACATTCAAAATAAAAATTATCATTATGTTTTGTAAAATAGCAACAATACATCACTTTAGGATGATAACATTAAAAAGTAATGCATCTTAGTTTTGATTTTCCAATGGAAACATGACACTTGCAAACATGAAATTTACCACTGTCTAGATTATAAGACTGCACATTAAAAGTCAAATTTTAAGTTTTATATTTGTTTTATGTGCTTAAAATTAATATTTCTTTGGTGACTTATTTTAACAAACATAAATCATAAAATTGTTTTAAATAATTTAAAATTGAATCAAATGAAGAAATTATAATTGTGAAACTTTTTCAATATATTTCTTGAACCAAATAAAATGGTTAACATTTAATATATCATCTTTCTAGACTATTTAATATCCTCCTCGACAAAATCAATTTGGTTTATGGCATAGCCATGTTAGTACAGTTCTTCAATTGAAAAGATCATTTCATGTATATAAGTCGCTATTATTGTAATCTATATGTGATCATTTTTCAGATATTTCATTTGCTCTAATCCAATAGCAAATAGGGTAGATTTAAATAAATGGTGACTGAGAAAATAATGAAATTTCTTTTTATTTCTACAAGAAACATACAAAAAAGTTTCCTTACAATATGATATTTTTTGACAGAAATTCATTTATTATCTCTCACTCTTTCTATATAAATTCATATTGATATATTAATATAAATATGTTATTTATTTTTTGCTGTTCCACTGAACTGCAGAATTTACTTAAGGCGGCGATAAGAAACTAAAGTTTAAAGAAAGAAAAAAATATTTTATGACATCTATCCAGTGAAAATAGTTTCATTTACTCATCAATAAAAATATATTATTTTTATGGATTTTAATATGTTAATGTTCATTGTTGATGTAATGGGAATGATTAATATAATGTTTATTTACTTATTTTCTTTGTACACTTTTCACTATATCATTCTTAAAAATACTTTTACAACAAGTAATGGAATACAATAGAAAAAATTACCATAAAAAACAAAATCTATGGCTTACTTTTACAGGAGTAGCTGTGGGTTTAATTTTACCCCATGACACGGCTTCATCTGGTCTAGCACCGGAATCACTGCCATCAAATTCATTTGCTGTATTTATGTACACTGAATAATTAGCACCATTTCTCTAGAAAATAATAAAACATTATTTCTTTTTACGTAAACATAAATACAATCATTATAATTTAATAAGAATTTCTTATCAAAAATTTTTATTTCTATTGCTAAAATTCTTGATGATAGCTTAGCTCTGTACTATCTCTTATTATGTATCGTTTTCATCCCACAACTTGATAATCATAAGTAATATAGTTTTCCCCTAACAGAAATGGTGGTAGAAATGGGAAACAATTATTTTATCATAAAAATATTAGCATCATTATTCTGAAAGAAAATCATTTTCAGGATTTCAACTTGCTTTATGTTCAGTTTAGAAAATTTTCTAATTCAGTTTTTAGATATTTCTTATTTTCAAATTGAAAATTCATTAAACAGTAAAATTTGCGTTCATTATAAAAATCACATTCATTTATTAAAATACTGTTTACTTAAATTATCTATTAAAAAGTTTACATATGAATAATTTAAATGAAATTATAACAAAGTAGTTTAATTTATGAAAGTGTTAATTAGTAGACATTCCTTACACAATATTTAATAAAATAAAAAAAAAATACAGAATTATATGTCAATAGCTTTTGAAATGATAATTTTTTTATTTAATTAAATCTGAAAATCACAATATTTTACAAATTAAAATTTTATGGTTTTTATGAAATTTATAAGCTATTTGATTTTAAATATTCTATTTTACAGGCCTTTTATACCTTAGAAAATATATTTTTGCTGGTACTGATGTCAGTAGCTATAAAAAAACTTTTTACTAAATATGGTGTATATAATTTATTTGATTCCACACAATTTCATCAATCTCCTTTCTTCCTTAATGGTAGTATCATAAATTTTAATAATGGAAATTCCAAAGTGTTAATTATTAATATTTTGTTAAGTAAAAAAGGACACTTTACAATACTATCTTCCATAATGAATGTTAATAAGATTCAAAAGCATAAAACTAACAGAATATAGTAAGAACATTTTTTTTTAAATTTTTATGCTACTTTAATTTTTTAAATTAACATTATAATTAATTTAATAAGTTATTTGTCATATATATACTAATAATATACTGATATTCAAATGAATGATAACAAGCTAAAATTTATAAACATTAAATTATATATAATTATTTTCTACTTTTTTTCCAAGTATATTTTCAAAATTTTTTTACTTCTTTAACAAAAATTAATGGAAATACTTATTTTCCAAATAATATTTGTGCTTAATTTAAAGAAAACAACATGGGCCATATATACTAATTTTAAATAAATAAAATTTAGATTAAAAAAGTGTCATAAATTGATAAAAGCAAATTGAGGAATTAAATTGAAAATATATGATTTTTTCACATTCATTTATTCATTAATGTCTCAAAATGATTCAAGTTAATGTGTTAACTATAACAATTTTGAACAAAAATATTTCTATCAGAAAGGCATGTACAAACTTCAAAAATTTTCCTATTTCTAATGATACTTGTATGATGGGCAAGGGAATAATGGAATAATTTATGCTACACACATTTAAAAATTAACTTTAGTGACAATTGCTACTATACTATTACAATGATTTTTTATTTCATTGCAAAAAATAATTTGGCTAAATACTTTAAGACACAAGTGTTAATTCAGGCAAGTTTAAAAAATTAATTATTAAGCAAATAAACCTACCATTAAATTACTATTACAAATATGATGTTTCACTACTCCTCCTCCAATGATAATCATGCCAGATTCATTAGCATTTTTAGCAATTGAGTTTATCCTACGAATATCTAGAAAAATAAAAAAAAAAATTATTTATTTTCAAATTAATTAATAAAGCTGTAGTATTCACAGAATGGAAAACATCCAAAGTTTTATTTAGATGCAGATTACTGTCAAACAACCACTGTTGTTACATAAGGGTTAACTAAAGAGGCTAATATCAAAAATAAAAATTTCATACATCAAAGTTAAAACTGTAAATTAGGACAAATCTCATAGCATATGTTAAATAATATATTTTTAAGTAAAATTTGACAAAGAACATTTTTTATATTATTGCAGGAAAATAGTTAAATGAAAAAACAATGAATGACTAATTAAATGAATCTTATTATTGACAATTGGTATGATTACTCTGTTTAAAGTTATTCATTTTCAAAATCAATTGCAGGGATAAAACTAAATATGTATGTAAGACTTTGATACTTTTCTAAAGAACAAGAAAATATAAATAAGTATGTTTTATTCCCCCATAATAGCTTCAAATGACTTAAAACAATTTTCTAATTCTATTAACATACTCACACACACACAATTATATTACTAAGTTAATTTTACTTGCAATATTAACAATATATATATATATATATAATATATATATATATATATATATATATATATATATATATATATATAAAGTTTTTGTTGAGAAATTTGATTTTAAAAAATATTTTCTTAAACTGACATGCTACGTATAGAGTATATAATTTTCGAAAAAATTTCTGCATCATTAATTTAAAGAGAAAAAATCGCCCAAAGGATATAAACAGAAAGTGTAGTAAAACAAAAATTAATGACATATATATGATTTGGAAGGGAATAAAATCATATCATTAAGAAATTATTTAAATATTAGTCCATATTTTCCATATACTCATATAAAGGATTGCTTATCCATTAGAGCTTGGGTTCCCAAACTTTTTTTTTCTCATGGACCACTTTCAAAGTTTCACAGTTTTTGGTAGACACCCTGTTGCTAACAAAAAGTACATAAGTACCTAAAGTTTAACCTTCCCTTTGGAGGTCTAACCAAGCATTCCAGACTAGCGGGCTCATGGGTGGCACTTTATAAATCTCGACATGTGGTCTACACTTGTACTATTATCCATTGTTCTATTCAATTCTGTGTTTGAACTTAGTCTCGAATATTTTTGAGTACCTACTTAGTGAATGATGCTACTTGCATATGTCAATAGGTAAATTCAAGCCAAAATTTTTACTCTATTCTAAAAACCAGAAAATTTTTCGTGGACCCCCACTTACAGCTTGTGAGCCCCTGTTTCCTTTTCAGGTCAACGTGGACCCCCATATGGTCTCCTATGGACCCCTGGGGGTCCACTTGGACCACTTTGGAAACATATGCATTAGAGAGATTAGTAAGATGTCTTTAATAAGGGTTATGTATTTAGTAAGGGTTATTAATTCTTTTAACAGCAATCATTGATCTACACTTTCACTTACTTTTTAATAGATTATATGAAATTTATTAAGGTATTCTTCATAAGACATTGGTTTCTGATGATTTTTCTCTGGTAAGGGTTATCCTCCTAAAAATTTTTTATAATTAAGGAAATGTGTTGGCTAATTTTTTTAATAACATCATTTTATCTTAGGTTGAATTTCAATTGTTTTATAAGTTCCTCAATTATGCAGACTAGTGACTATATGGATCTGCAAAAAAATATATTGAACATCTATTCACCTTTTTCATACCATTATAAATTTTAAAACAATATTTATAGGATTTCCAAGTTTTTGAAAAAAATATTTATTGCCAATTGCTGCTCAGAATCTTGAAAGGTTCTCGCTTGAGAAGTTTTCAAAAAATGCACTTCAAGTTGAACTGTGCAAGTGTCTTCATCAGGAAAGCACCCTGCAGTTGTACAAATTCCCACTTCTAAAGTTACTAAGCCTTTTCAAATTGTAATTCTATCAATCCTCCCAATTTTTCTACTATCTTTTAAAAAAATCATAAGGATGTTTTTTTTACCAACTATTAATTTGCACAAACTCACACAACCGTAGAAGTTTGTTTTTAAATTTCATTACACTTGTGTGATTAATATTTACACAATTGCTTAGTTTCTCATCTTTATTAGATACACTACAATTCAAATTTTTAAAATGAATTATGTATTTCAATAAAAAAAAACTTATTAAATACAAATTATTTTATTTGGAAAGCTTTGAAACATCATGAAAATTTCTTAAACAGAAAAAAACCTATTTATTAGTTGTTAGTAACTACAAAGTTTATTAAAATATTTAATGCTATTATTGTATTTTATAATAATTAAAGAATTCAGTTTGATTCTGTTATAACTCAATTTAGTTCATTTTGACATAAAACTAAATAACAGATTTATCTAAAAAATTTAATTTAAATCTGCAATTGGAAATTCAAAGATTATTCTTATCATACATTGATGAAATCAATACTTTTGGAATAAAATATGATAACATGGTAAATAAAAAGAATACTACTTTGACAAAGAAAGGAAAATTCAACAGTGACAAAAAAGGCAATATAAAATTATTTTATTCTGGTTATAGGACAATTTAAAAATTTTTTTACAATTTGTTTATTTTGGCATCATTGAAAGACCAAAAACATACTTTATTCTGTTAGGAAATAAGTATTTGCTGAGCAACTCTCCAATGAATCACTAAAATCCCATGAACAATTCCAAAATATATATGGACTCACTACTGCTTAAGTAAAGCATCTAGCTATTTCTCTCCTGTTTAACATGTTATTGGTCAGGGAATTTTGTGTTATTCAATTGAAACATTTAATGTATTGAAACCTTAGAATAAAGAGCGCTAAAAAAATGCATTCATTTTTAAAATAAATTATTAATTTGAAATGCATTTCATTAAAAAGTACAAATTTAAATACTAAAGTCTCTTTTTTTTTAGCTAGAAAGCACAACATCTATTAAAAATTCATTCTTATTTTCAGAATTTTACACATTTAGACTGTTGCTAAATTATTTCCCTTTTACTTTCATAAATAGTTCATATTCATTGTCTTCTAATAGAATTCTAATTTTTTAAATTTGTTTTGAATTATTGACACTTACAATATTATAAGCTTATCTTAAATTTTTGTTGATATAGATTTTGTGTTATAAGGCGATTTAGATTTAAAAAATATAGTTTTTATGATAAGTACCTTAATTGTATCCAAAAAGAAGTAATGCCACAATTCAGAATTTTTTTTCTAAAAAAGCAATATTGGAAATAGATTTTTATTATTATTGATAATCCAATAGAAGTATTGAAATTTCCTCATTAAAAAGTAAACTAGTTTATTTTCATAATTCTTGTCTAATTTTTATGTAACCTGAATGCTTAAACTATACTTTTTAAATATTTTATGACAGTTTACATTTTTGAACATTTTACATGGAACATTTTGATTTATTTGGATTAACATTTAATTAAACATTTTACATAGTCAATGTTTTTGTAAAAAAAAAACAAAAATTTCCAATGCTTTTTGTATTTATTTATGCAAAAATTCTATAAATTTTTGCGTGAAAAAACTCAGTTCAACATTTTTAAATGTATATTAAATGGGGGAAAAAATTCAGTATTTTGATCCATAAGAAAAATCCCGATAAATAGTGAAATATCATTCACCAGAATGCATCTAGATAAATGCATTAAATATGACCTTTTAAAGCTAAAAGTACAATTTTACTCTCCCTCTATTTGGTAGGTTTAAAAGCAAATAAAAGAATTAAAAAATTGCAAAGAAAACCAATATTATTTGTATTATTGAACCACTATCCATACATAAAGTAACATAGGATTACTAGGAAAAAATTGAAATTTATATGGACTTCCATAAATTAAATTTAAATTGGGGATTTAATTGAAGTTTGATTGTTTAGATATCAAAAAGTTTTAAAATGCAATAGTTGACAAATATACAATGCACTTTTGAAGAATTTCTAGGGGAATTTTGAATCCAATCAACATTTATATAAACAAGCAATAATAAGCAAGCAGAAATTTTCAATTCTGTTTATACTTTCATATATGGAGATCCTACATGTAAGAAAGTGAAGTGTTAAATCTATTAGAATATAATAAACAATTATTTTTCCTCTTCATATTTTATAAAGAAATATTTAGCTATTTCAAAATGTGAGCACCCAAAACCAGATTTAAATTATAGCTTTTCATAACTTCAGTTTTATCCTACTCATTGAGTATTTTCATTCCAACTTTACACACATTTTATTAATTATTATCACAAGGAAGAAATTTATAATTATTCCTATTTATGAGCATTACAATAATTATAAAATTTCTTTTTATTATTACATGAAATATCTATTATTGATTAAGGCATACTGTTAAATTCATTTTCATAAAGGAGACATTTATGGAAAATTGAAACCAAGAAAGAAAAATCTGAGAAATATAAATTAAAAATATTGTAGCAATCTAAATTAGTTTATTTATCACTTCATTGTCCCTTTTTGCATAGAAATTATGTGAAATGCCAGAATAATTCCTTTATTAAAATTATAAACCTAAATAAAAACTCAAAATATAAAAAAAACTTAAGATATAAAAAAGGATGATAATTTACTTAGTATTGAGTTTCTAATGATTTAATTTTAAAATTTACCTTGAACAATGTCAACAATAAGTCCTGGATTTCGAAAAGTATGAAAATACATCATATCTCCTAAAGAACCATCAGTTAAAGCAGGACTAAATATTGGTATTTCATTCTGTATACAGAAAACAAATTAAAATCATGTAAAATTTTAATTATAATTAATGCATGAAATATGGTTATAAAATAAATTTTCATTGATGTGATTAAGATTTATTATACAATAACAAATATATAATACTAAAGATGATTTATTTTAAACAGATATAGTCATACATATATTTTTTTTCATGTTCCCCCTTATCCTACTAATAAACAGAACAGACAATTAAATAAATTAAACAGACAGATTAAATAAATGGAAATAACAAATAAATTCACATGTGAAAAATATCTAAGTTTATCCAATTTTAACTAAATTTTTGTAGTTCAGCTTAACATTTTCAGTGGTGTACACATCCTTTGTGCATAAATATTCTTTATGTTCAGAAAAAGAAAGGTGTATGAATATAATTTAGATTTTCTTCTTTAATTAGAAATGCATTTATTATGAAAGAAATTTAAAACATTATAAAGACAATTTTAAAAAATGTTTATGTTTAGAAATTTTAAATCCTTTAAAACTTTTGCAGAAAAATTTTTCAGAAATTAGATTATATAAATAAAATATATGATAGGCAAAATCAAAAATATAAATATTTACCTTCGCAGCCCAATAACATATAGAATTTGGATTGGCAATTTTTTTACCAAGCCTGGTTATAATTTTTGAAGGAGACCATATAACTTTCTAGAGAAAAATTAAATGATGTTTAAAGTTAATACATAAAAGTTAGTTAAATAGACAAGTTATTTAATAATTGTAACAAAGATATTATGTATGTAAAAAGTAAATAGAAAACTGTTTGTATCAATTTATTTAAAAAGAAATTTCAAAAAAATATAGTTTACTAGTGAATCATTAAATTGGGAATTTTTACGATTTCATTTCCTAAAATTAGTTCGATATTTAACTGAAAATTAAGCAACTTTAACACTGATTAAGGGCTTCTCTATTTTTTTTCTTTATTTGCATGTTTTTCATGCACATATGTGTGTGCATGAAATTTAGACATGTAGTCTAATATCATCTAATCTTTAAAATAATTAGTAAAAGAGCTTTTGAATGAAGCACATAAAGAGAGTATTTTAGTAAAAATAAAATATGCTGTGATCAATAGTGACTTATAAACTTTACCTGTGACAATTGTTCTTCTAATAATTCATCTAATATAGGTATTACCCAATCTTGAAATAAACAGTAGTTATCATTTGGAACTATTAAATTTCCTATTCGATTTAAACCTTTTTCCCTGCAGAAAAGTCAGAAATTAGTATCCATATCAAAGTAATAAATACTATAAGATATTTATGATGAGATGAGAGCTATTAACAAAAATATAATAAAATTTAATATGTAAAATTCAAATTTTATAAAATAATAAGGAACTTCAAAGTACAAATTTCTGAGATATTAATTAAAAATTTTTATTATTCATCTAAACTTTCAAAACCTTAACCTTTAAATAATTAAAGAGAGATAATACTATAAAATGAATTTGTAGATACATATTTGCTTTGAAAATAAAATACTAGAACCACAAATTTCGAATATCTGCATGTAAATACAGTCACCAATTTTCAAAGTTTAAAATTTTAAATTCATTTAAGAACCATTTTGATTTAAAATTTTCTAGTTATTATTGTATGCATATGTATATCAAAAGAAAAACAAAATCAGATTTTTTCTTAATTTTACAATCAATGGCCTGTGAATACAGTAATATAACTAAAGCTCAAATATTTTCCAATTATTATAAAATTTACCAATATAATTAATCCCTGTTCACTAAAAACAGGCATCTTTTTGATTTGAATAACAAGTAGATATAAAAAAATGAAAAGATACATACCTTAATTCAAGGAACAGTTTGCTCATTCAAATATATCAAATAAATAAATACAAATATGCTAAATTAATGGTCTGTGAACTTTTGCATTTCCATCAAAAGATTCACAGGACCATTAAATTTTTTTATTACCCATGACACACACACATATATATATATATATATATATATATATGTTATGGGCATATAAAGTCATAACTATTTAATCAGTTGCTTTGCCAACAAGTATTGAGATGATAGAGTTATATCATTTTAATAGTAAAATGGGAACACATTTTCCCCATAACTAGAGATGTTGAAATCAGTGGCAAAGATATGATTGTTTTAAACATAACAGAAAATATTTGTATACAAAAAATACAAATTTATTTTTGAATTGAAAATTAGGTTCAAAGACATCATGTATGCTTTCTCCTTTATTTGAGTAATACACTCTGAAACACAGTTATTTACTAATTTTAATATTTTATGTTACAATCGCATAATACCATATATTATATGTCAATCCAATTAAATTTCTTTGAAATTGATATATTATTTCTATTATAATAAACACTTTCAAGACAAAAGTAAATAAATTTTGAAAAATTTGTAATATGAACAATTTTGATTTTGTTTAAAGACACTAAAAGTGATTGGTGTGTGTATTTAAGTCAAACCATTGAGGTTATATACTTCAATACAATGACTATTCTTAAATGCTGAATAAAATACTTTCTATTTGTATAAAATATTTTGGTTGGGATGCACAATATATAAATTCAATTTCCTGAAACTCAGAATCATGAAAAAATGCTGTAAATTGTAAATGTATTTCACAAATAATAATTTGTTTTCAAACTTTGAATAATTAGTCTCTTATAAGCATTATTTCATCCTAATTATTGAAAGAATTCAAATATCTGTTAATGACTTATTCATATTGGAAACTTGTTATTCACAAACATCTGCTGAAAAAATTTACCCACCTAAAATACTATGCCATGAAGAATGCAATGATGTTGCCCTCCAATGGCACGGTAAACACCACCTGCTTCTTTCAAGAGAAATATTATTTCAAGTATACTAAATAATTAAAAAAGCTTTACTATGAGATATATAAATTATTATCATAATTAATGTAAAACTAATTAAGCCAATTGATGGAAAAAATTAATTATAAATTTAAATTTTTTAAGAAAAACCCAGATACATGGAAAATGTGTTTTGTTGATAAATTACACAAAAACGAATGAAAAATAGAATTTTATTCCAACACTTGCCTTAATAAACAACAAAGGCATAACAATATCATGTAATATAAAATAAATTCAATGTTTAAACAATCAAAAACATATTTATTTTCAGTGGTGATAATGCAAATCCTAACTGTTTTAATATTAAAAATTAGATATGGTTGTATTGAAATAGTCAAAGTAAAAAAATAAATAAATGTTTGTTAAATCTGCTAATAATTATATTTTTATGTTTAAGCATTTTTTGATAATAATAATTTCTTATTCAAAAGATATTTTTACACAATATACAAATATTTTTCAAAAAAAAAAAAAATAAATAAAAATAATAGAATATATCAGTTTAAAGAAATTTTTTAAAACTGATGAAATAATGAACATAAATGAGATTTTTTTTTTATTCTAAAGTAAATGTAATAAAAAACCATGAAGTCCAAATTACAATACGTTTCTGTATTTTATGACAATTTTTTAGTCCAAAAATTAATTTCAGATGATATACCTCAGTACTCATCAAATATGAAATTCATTCATGTAAAATTAAAATTCTATTAATACACACTTGATTATGACATCTAACATTTAAATTATTTTCATTTAAATATAAATTACTGACATATATTTATATCTGTTACTTTAGTACTGCAATTTTAGCTTTTCAAATTTGAAAATTTTCTTCAAAAAATTGCATAAGAAAAAAAAAAAAACTTTCAAATTAATTTTAAGGAATTCAAAAAATTTTATAAATGTAATCTAAATATGGTACTCATATATTAACATGGGCAGATTAATTTACAAAATTAATTCAAGCATTTTTAATAATAAGGTTATTTAATTCAAATTTTCTGTAATAAAATAGCTTGTTTGATCAATATTATGAGTTAATTTTCAGAAATAAAATAATTTGCAAGATATTCTAAATGAAAATATTTTTTTTTAAATTAGGTCCTTATGTTGGCTCTTTCGAGCATAATAAGTCTTGCAGTCCAATAAAGAAAAGAAATATCTCCAGGAGTGGAGAGCATCTTGAAATGTGAAGAAGAGCAGGCTTTCTGGAGGGCAGAACATTTCCAAAGATACTTGCCATCCATGTCAACATGTTCCCTACATAAAATATCCTACACATTGGGCTGGTGGATTAAAATGCAGTTGGGTAAATCCACAAGCCCAATGTGATATAGATGTTTCTGGAGAAATCATGCCCAGTAAGTAACCTGAAGTAGGAGACTCCTATAGATCTAGGTAGATCTCTGGGGATACACGAGGTCAGCAGGGTCCTCCAAAAGGCATCAACTGCATTCTCTTTGTAATAAATTTTTTGCTGGTGATGCATAACCCGTTTAAATGAAAATATAAAACCTATTATTAATTATTTTATCAGAAACAAGCTTCCGACTTTAAAAGAAAACAATACCCTTTTTTTTTTTTTTTTGAAAAATATACATATATAGCTGTATTTTAAAGTGCTGGAATACAACTTACATATTGAGTAAACAGTTTTGTGAAACTACAATGGACTATAAATCTAGCAAAATAATTTACAGAAGAATAAACTTAATTATTATAAAATAATATAGCTCAATAAAGAAAAAGTAAAATATATTATTAAAATTCAATTTTTTTCATAATCAAGAGAAAGTTGAAAGGATATATTAATTTTATAATTTTATAAATGGTGAAATTTTAAACTACATTATATATTTTTAAAAAATACATATGATTTCATATAATCTTAAAAGTATAAAAATGGGAAAATTCAACCTAAGTATGATTCCAAATCAAATATCTTAATAATGAATAACTTAGAGAAAAATCTTTGAATCTCTCTCAATAAAATGTTTCACATAGAAATTTCAGATTCCTGTTTATTACATAAAACAAATTAATTTTTCTCGGAGAGTCAACTTTTGATTAAGGAGAAAATGTAACTAATACTGGAAACATTTGCCTCAAATAATTTTTCAATTTTTCCTTTTATTCCCAAGCAAGCATGGATTCTAAATATAAAAATAAGAATTATCTACTTTACAAGATCCAATAGGAAATTGTTGATTTAAAAAAAAGTGTCACAAAATTAATATATGAAGACGAATCAAGATTATAAGATGTTATAATGGTATATATATGTATAATAAATATTTCAAATCTACATGAAATATTTTTCAAGATAAAACACAAAGCTTTATACACAAAATACCTTATTTAAACTTTAAAAAAAAAATAAAAATAAAAGAATTAAGAAAAATAAATTTTTATTTCTCATTAAGTCATTTTCTAACTCAATGTCTGAGTTAGAAAATGTGTTGCATAATATTAAATTTAAAATTTAACGGTCATTTTTTGTCACATATGTTCTATAAATACTTAATGTCTAAATTAGATGAAAATAAGTATAATTAATTAAATTACTAACATACAAATTTACTAAAAAATTATGTACTTTTTTTCTTATTTATACATGAGAAGAATGACTAATAATATTATTTCTAAAATTCTATACAAAGAAACCAACTGATAATTTTATTTAAAGAAAATTGATTTCTTAATGACTTGTATAATTTGAAAATTTAATTTAAAAAAAAATAATGTAATAAAGCAATATAAATAACTATTTATCATTATAGATTAGTCATATCAATAATATACCTTAATTTAGCACCATCCAAAGTAAAGTCTCCAATAATAGTTGGTGCTAAACATTTAATGAGATCTTCTTCTACACCACCAGCAGATGTTACAATACAGTCAACCTAAAATAAGTATATTATATAAATGATAAGTATGTAAGTAAGCCACAATATTATTTCCCCATTAGTAAGATTAAGTTCTTTTTTTTTTTTTTTTTTTTTTTTTTAATTTATAAAAATGGAAATTTTATATTATTTTAATGGAAATAAAAAATAAATTGTGTGTACAAAATACATTTGTTTCCATAGTAGATTAATAATATCAAATAATGATGATTAAATTTCTTAAATGTTTAAATAGTAATGGCATGTAAATTTTATATAAAGAAAAATCTTCTAATAATTTTTCCGTTGATATTATTACCTTAATAAATTAAACAATATCATAAATTTCAAATAGATAGATGATTATATACTGCTTATTTTTTAATAACAAATTGACCTAGTTGCTATTTGACTTGTAACCTTCACACTGAAATATTTTAATCCATTTTTAACACTTCAATACTGCTATTAAAACCTTTTTTGTCAAAGATTTTTATTTGATAAAAGTAATGTCAAATAATTTCAAAACTATTAGCAATGGTATGAAAATGAATCAAATTAATTATTACAAAATGTTAATCAAAAAAGAAAATGTAATGTGAAATATAATTTTCAACAAGAATATTTAGATATATGTGTTCTAAGTTATTATTATTAGAATCAAAAATCAATAATTAGTACAGAATTGCTTTTAAATATAAATACTAAAGGAAATATTAAAAATATTTTTACAATATATTGTTATTACTACAAATAACTAAAGTTGCTAATTTTCAAAAAAGGAAATTAAAATTGAATTTCAATCTGTTCTTGAAATTTACCATTTTATGTTGAACTAAAAAACGAATTGTATCCCTGATGCCAGATGATGCCATATTAGAGGTATAACCAAGGAAAATGGTGCAATTTGACTTCCTTTTAATGAAAGGGTCTGTTTCCAAAACATCTTCATTAGTAAAAGGTTCAAATCTGCTTTTTAGCTAAAAAAATGGAAGATAAATTAATAAGCATTAGAAAGTTTCTATACATTTAACAAGTAAGGAATTTTTTGCATAAGGAAAGTACAATTTATGGAATCTTTTACATACAGAAGTATCTATAAAAATCCACATACAACTGGTCAAGCAAATTAAGTTTGTTTGAATGTTCAAAAGTTATTTTACTTTAATGAAATGTAATATATTTCTGCAACTCAACAAACAAATAGTATCCCAATTATTTCATTAAAAACTCAAAAGCAAAGCTTTTCGAACAGCTATGCAATTTATGAACTATACTTCCATCTATTTCAAAATAACCATCTATACTTCCATCTATTTCAAAATAACAATTAAAAGAAAATATCTACTATTAACAGATATTTTCTTCACAGAAAAGCTTTTCTACATCATTTTTTAATGTATGCTTAATTGGGAAATATCAAATAAATAGCTTATTATTTTACAAACATTAAGCATACTTTTATTTATTTTAGGATATGTATTTATAGCAGTTGATAACTTTTCTCTTTAGAAACCAAAATGTGCAGTATTCAATTTTTTTCATCATCAGAAACTTTAATAACATTATACATTATTTTATATTCATTTTATAAATAATTTCATCAATGTTAAATGAAAAATATTATTTAATTAGCTCACTAAAGATTCCCTCTTGTTTTCAGCTACACAATAAGTCATTATGAATACTTCTATTATTTAGATACAAATTTTTCCCATCTTTGCAATGGACAAAGTTAATTTATCGATAGCTAATTTTTGTAAAAACTCAGTAATTTTCAAAAAAAAAAAGGTAAAAATAAGAGTTTTTCCTTTAAAAATGCAGTAATAATTGCTTTACTTTCAGTAGTTTGATCACATAGAAAAGATTTTCAGATTTCTAGGCATCACTTTAAACACCATACCTCTAGTATCAGCTTTAAAATATGGGATGTTTCTGTTACAATTTCTTTAACTTGTCAGGCTCTACTATTTGGTTTCTGAGAAAATTTGTGCAGTCTGATATTTTGCTTATGAAAAAAAATCAAGATTATATAATCAGGATATTAAGAAAATCAGTAACAAGGATTACATCTTAGTTTTTATAGAGAGGAACTCCTAAAATATCTCTTTTATTCACAGATGTTTTTTCCATTAGTTAAACAATCATATGCAAAAATCTGCATCAATAGTTAAACATAAAAAACTGAGAAAATTATAATCATAAAAAACTATTACTTAATATATATTTGGTATAAAGTAAAAAGAAATATACAAAAATTTCGTTTTAGAATAATTACTCTTACAAGTAGTTAGCAAAGTTTAAAAATTTTCAAATTAACTCAAAAATAATAAAAATAATTCTCTTTATCCTTCATCAAGGGATTTGAATTTAGAATTAATTATTAGTAATAATAACTAAATCTAAATGCATATCCAATTCAGCAACAAATAAACAAGAAAAACAGATAAAATTACCTTTTCAAAAACTAAATAATTATAAATTGATATTAAAAATAATGGATCAAAATTAAACATTTTTTATTTAGTTTTAGAAAAACTTTACAATAATGAAAAGAAATCAATTTCATATTTATAAGAAACTCTTTTATTTTATAACAAATTATAGATATATCTATAAAACTTTCTTTTCAGATATAAAGCATTCTTTATCAAACTAGCATGTAGACTCCATAAAAGAAAATTATGATTTGTAAATTGGTTTCACTTAAAAATTTTGCTATAGAGAATGACAATTAAGGCAATATAAATGTAATATCTTTCTATAATTATAATATATAATGAATATAGATTATGTTCCTATATATTCTGAAATAAATAAATATAAAAAATACATTGAATGAAAAATCTGTTAACTTATATTTTATGGATTTAAAATATATGTATAAGCTCCCTCTCCCATGCTGCTATGGTCTATAGTAAAGTTAAGAATAAATATTATTAAAATCAATTGAACTTATATAAAACAACAAATAGGTTAGGAAATAATTCCCATGGCATTATAATGAAAAAATAAATATCCTACAATAAATAAAACAGTTTTAAGACCAAAAGATATAAGATCAAACTAATTTAAAATTAAATATTATCAAATTCATTTATAAAATATCTCCACTACTACAGTGAAAAATCTAATAAATGTATTAGACTGCTATCATTTACAGAGTTTTTTTAAACCTAAGATAAATAATAAAAACTGAATATTAATTAAAAAATAATTTTAATAATTACATTTAAGAAAAATATTTCTACTTAAATCAAAATACCATTTTATTTATTTCTTTAACGGCAAGACCAAAATTTGTTGCTTGGAATCCTGAAGTTAAATAAGATTGGAGAATAGCATGATAATCAATACCATCATTAAAATCATAGCCTTTAACTAATTCATTATTTTGAGGAAGAGGACATGATCTCTTAAAAACTGCATCTAATGCAATAGATGGAATTTCTTGATTTGTAGACATCTTAGAAAATATCCCTATAACTAGATTGAGAAAAAAATCTTGAGTATATAACATAAATCTAGTGTTTCATACAAATTTAATGAGTCAAATCTGAAAAAATTTAACATATTGATATTAAATATGCTGATATAATATGATAATAATAATATGATTTAATAATAATAGTAAAACCTAATAAAATTAATGCACTTTGAGATTTTCCACTTTTACACACAAAATTTTAAAAATAAAACATATATATATATATATATATATATATATAAAATATTTATAATAAACAGTAATTGAAGGTTCATTTTAATTTACAAATATTCCTTTTGATCTCAAATTATCAGTTTAATATGATTAATATTTTCAATGAAAATATTTAAGAATTATTTTCACTGAAAATATCAAGTATATGAATAATAGTGCTAATTAAATCCAAGATATTTACTGAAGTTTATCAAATGTTATTTTCTACAAAAGCAATCATTAACATATTAAAAATCTAGTAACAAATATAATGTCTTATTAATGTACAATTTCTTACTGAAAAACTTAGTTGAATAAAGAATACATTAAAGTATGCTAGATTTGCAATTGCATATATGAAAGTTGATATATTGATTACATGTACTAACCTTAAACCCATAGTTACAAGTAAACATATTTATTTTTAAATTTAGAACTGTCTTGTTATTTATTGCTCTCATTCATCAAATTTTCAGCACAGGTATCAAATTTAACATTTGATAAATATTTAAATCATTGCAATGTTTCTATTATTCATTGTGCTATTCAAATACAATTTTCATCTCTTCTACACATAACCATTTCAGAGCATATATCAGTTAACAATCTGATACTTTTTACACAAAATAAAACTACAATCAAACTATGAAAGTATTGTTGTTATATCAAAATTACTGTATAAAAAAAATTTGCATTTTATACAAAATATAGAAATTCTATGAACCCCTCCAATATTTATTCATTTTACTTTAATATCTAAATCAGTGGATTTCGTGCTTGTGACAAAAGTGTGGAAGATGTTGAATGTGTTTTGTGGCACACCATATTGAATGCAAGGTGGCAGAAATGGTATCAGAACAATATAAATTAAAGTGTCTCTTCATTTGTTGGCAACCTTTTTTTTTTTTTTTTTTTTTTTTTCAAAATTTTTAAGAGTATTGAATAATTGTTTTAATGAAATTTTTTATTTAAAGCTTTAATTATTTTGTTGTCTTGTAAATATTTTTGTGGTTGAATATACTTCCTTTTGTCAGCCTCGTGGCGTACTTGTGAAACAAGAGAAGCTTTTTATTTTACTTTCTATAATAAAAAATAACTTTGAATATAATCAGAACTAAAATATTCACAGGAAAAAATTATTACTTTCTTTAATAGGATAAAAAAACATAAATTTCAATCTGCAAATCATTCCATATATATTCATGATGTGCAATGTACAACTTTAATGTTACAAAATAGAAACCATCCCTGGTATAATTTGCTTCAGATATTATTTATGTGTTCAATCAAATGGGTTGAACACATTGGGTTTTATTTGAAAAAAGAGATTCTGTTAAATCAATTATCATATACATATATATATATATTACTTTGCAACATAAAGTGGTTATTTTCCTTAGCTTACAATTAGCATTCTCCTCAAAACTGTTATATATTTTCCCTAAATCTCACTTTGTAACAATAATTTTTTTATGAAAAATTCTCATTAAACTATTTAAACTGGCTCTCATTATTCAGGGTTAACCTTAAGGAGAAACTCAAAAGAAATTTATAAATATGAGTTTATTCTAGCTAATGACAGCAAGCAAACATTTGACAAAATAAGTTGAAAGATATTGGATGATTTTATAAAAGAAATGTATATAGTTCTTACATTATTCCCTTAATAATAACTTCTTAAAATATCAACTTTTAATTATGAGTCCACTGTGCTTACATTAAAGTTTTCTTTATTTTTATGACAAAAAAAAAGTACAAAAAGGTGATAAATCATCTTTCTTTAGACAAATGTTACACCATTTTTTAATTTACATACAAATATGACTTTTCATTAAAAATGAAAGCAGAAAGTTAAATTTATTGATTTTTTTAAGCAAATGTTAAAAATACTGGTTTTATTTGAAAATATGTATTGTGTTTTATATACTTCATACTTTTTACTATTGTGTATATCTATTTTAAATTACTTCTATATTAAAAAAAAATGAAAAATTTAATGAACTATAAATTTTTTTAATATTCAAAAAGGACTTAAAATTAATATTAAATGCAATCACACCACATTTAAGTTGATATATTTTCTACTGTGCAATCAAATTTATCGATAACAGTAAAGAATAAAAAATTAATAGGTAAACTGAAGAGGAATTTAAAAAATTTCTGTATCTGTATACCTATATATAGTACCTTATAAGGGAATAAATAACTGATTCTCATAAGTGAATTAATCAGAAATTAGTGTCTAAAATAATTAATGTGTCTAAAAATTGTAAAAAATGAATAAATATTGGCTTATTATTTGTTAAATAGCATGTGTTAGCCTTCTCAAATATTTGCATACATTTTATGGTAAACTACAAATAAATGAACTATCCAAAAAGGAAAAGACATACATTGGAAATCTCATTGAAAAGGAAAACATTTCCCTTGAGACCTTATTCAAACAAAAATATAGCTGTCAAAAATTTAAATTAATTTTTTTTCAAAATTATAATGAAAATATTTTAATGATAAATTAATCAAAACTGCAACATACAATATTAAATTAGAGAGAATATTATAATTCATTTAACAGTTATTATATTTCTATATATACAAAAACATTACTTATTTTTTAAGCCATATGTGATTGTAATTAAGCATCAAAAAATGTGTATTGTTGTAGAGAACATGTTTTTTAGTTTAAGTTGACTCTTTAAATTATGTTTCTAATAAAGTGTCCCAATTTTTATACTTAGGAAGAAAAGAATTTTTTTCACTTAATATACTTCCTTTCACATATTTTATTAAAAATTATAAGTTAATTCTGCAAATTATTCAAACAGAAATGATTTAAATTTTTACAGTTTGTCAAACAAATTTGTAATTTAGCATTTTTTTCTAAAACTAAAAATCAATAGAGAAAGAAAAAAATAGTCTCCAATTAACAATATTAATGTTAAACAATTAAAAGCAGGTACTGCGCATAAGCAACGATAATTCATAGCACTTGCTTTTAGTTTTAGCAGCAGTTATATTTCCGTCAGAAATCGAGCAACTGTTATCGGACTGCGCTAGCTTGCACCCGCGTGCAGCGGCAAAGATAGCTCCCACCGCGTGCGAACGAACCGATACAAGAGACGTCGATGTTGCTGCTGAAGCGGTCGATAATTCAAGCCTTGCGCTTAAATCTTAACTATCTAATGACAAAATGTAAGCAAACGTAATTGAAATATTAAAGATAATAAAATACTCTTCTGTGCCTCTTCTTTAATTACACAGTACATGCAGAAAAGTACTAGCAATTCGTCTTACCAGTTTTCCAATCTCGACTTAACTAAACGATCGACGTCTCATTTAGAAGATATTTCCCAACATGCAACGCGAAGGATGGCGATCATGAATGAAGCAGAAGAACAGGAACGAAAAATTGTTCATGAATTTTGTCACTTACTCGAAAAATCTAAGCAGTTATTCAATGGATTAAGGTATTTATCTCTTCATTCAAGTTTTCCAGCACTTAAATTTGTAATATGAATCATGCTGATATTTATATCCATTTATTTATTTTTTTTTTGAAACTGAAATCTCCTTCCCATTGAAAAAAGCTTGATTTTTCATAGATTTTATTATATTTATTAATGGAGGATAATTATTTTAATATTAATAAATTCTTAATAAAAAGGATAAACTACTACTGAGAAAATTTTCATTATCTGCAGTGCTTTTTTTCCAAAGAAGCTTTTCTTTAACCTTTTTTTTTTCTGACATCTAATTACTCATTTAATTATTTCAAATTAAGAAAAATGTGCAAAATTGAATTAAGTTATGTTACAAAAATAAGAACATTTTTTTTCTGCATCTGATATTTGTGTTATGAATATATTTAAAAATTTGTCCATCAATTTTCTTAAAACTTGGAAGGATATTGTTAAAAAGCTGCTTTACATTTAATAATTTAATTCTTAAAAATTACAAAATACTTAATTTAATTTTTTTATAATTGTTGAAATATAATTAATAATGCACATAAAATACTTTGAAACAAAAATTTATGGACTTTATGCTGCTTTTTATTTAAAAAAATATCGCCAATACTTTATTGCCTAAGATTAACATCATTTTCAACTTTCTTGATAAACATAAAAATTAAATTTATCTACATATTTTTATTTATTGCAAAGATTCCGTGGAATATTGAAAAAGAAGTAAATTTAACATAATTTATTAATACGTATGCATCTTTATTAGAAAAGTAAGACAATTAACTATGAAAACATATAACTTTCTTAAACATTCTTTGTTTAGGTGAGTTGTTATTTAACTTGTTCATGCTGCAATAACTAATATAAATGATTTTAAAACGCATCAGAAAACATTCTCTTTGTGGCATAATTAGGAATTGATTCCTACATCATTTTTATTAGATTAGATTGCTTGTATTTAGATATACGATTTATCACTCTAAAATATCACCTAGTCCAATTAGTTCAATATCAACAAGTTATCATAGAGCTACAAGCTAAACCAAATTTTCAAAATTAAATCCATAATGAACATTGGATTATATTTGTGTTTAATGACTCAATAAGACCTAGTAATCAATAAGACAAAAAAGAAAAGAAAAAGAGAAAAAAGCAAGAACTAATTTTATTTTTGTTTGCAGCTATTAAAAATACTATTGAAACTGCAAATTTATAAACTTCTAATCTCTTTTTTAATAATGGAAGAAACAAAGTAAAAAATAAATGTAGTTGCTATTTGAATTAAATTTTACTCATTTCAGGGACCTTCCTCAGTATGGCCATAAGCAATGGCAAGCTTATTTTGGACGTACATTTGATGTTTATACTAAACTGTGGAAATTTCAGCAGCAACATAGGTAATTAAACAATTGAAACATTACACAAAAAATGTACTTGTTTTACTTGTGTACTTATTAGATTTTTTTTCAGACAAGTATTGGATAATAAGTATCAGCTAAAAAGATGGCAAATTGGAGAAATTGCTTCTAAAATTGGGCAGTTGTATTATCATTATTAGTAAGTACATTCATTATGTTTAGTTTAAATTTAAATAACATTGTAAAATAAAGAACTATTTTGAAAAATATAGCATGACTACTATTAACTAGTTTTATGTTAAATATTCTGAACTTGTTAATATTAAGTTTTGAAAAACAAATTAGAACTTCAAATCAAATTCATCATCTTTTTGTTTGTTAAAGGAAGTTCTATTAAATTAATAAAATTTTAATATTTTTCAGCCTCAGGACAAGTGAAACCAATTATCTAAATGAGACTTTTTCATTTTATGCTGCTATAAGAGCCCGTGGCTATTATAGCAAAGCCAGTAAAGAAGAAAGGTTAGCATGTTTAATTTTTTCTTACATGAAATTTAAAATTGCCAAATTTTTAATATATCCTTGAATTTGATATATTTTTTATTAAAAAGATTTCAACATTGCTTTTTAGAATTTGAATAAAAGGCAGTTAAGAAGTAAATATTTTAAAGAGTAAAAAAAATAACA
Organism: Latrodectus elegans; assembly: GCA_030067965.1. NCBI lineage: Eukaryota > Metazoa > Arthropoda > Arachnida > Araneae > Theridiidae > Latrodectus > Latrodectus elegans. Next base: position 100,400,393 of record CM057813.1, read on the forward strand.
AAATAATTTATATTAGGAATTTCTTCTAGAAGAAAATTTGTCTTATATGTAATATAATGTGAACACATAATCATGTCTAGTAAAAGATAAGTGCAGTGATGTAGTAGTTACTGTGAAAAATATTTCATATAGTATTATTTAACATAAATATATCTATGTGTGTAAATTATCAAAAAGAAAAATTGTTGAAGTAAATGCCCTAAATAAAAAAATTGTGTATCTCAATCAATCCTTCCAAGTAAAATGATTTTTTATATTTAGCCATTGGCTTTTTATGTCTTGCAGTGTACAATGACAAGCTATATTCTTTATGTGATTAGAGTTACTGTTTAAAATACTAATAAATTTGCTTTAAAATTCCAAGAATATTGTATCAGTCAGTATATTTAGTACTTACATTGATATTACAAATCACTATAATATACTATTTACCGTTAGAATTTCTTAGAAGTTGAAGATGCCTTCATAAAGAAAAAGACTGCAAGAGGGCTGTAACAGATTTAGCGTTACCCAGGGTACACCACAAGGAAGCCTGTTACACTACACTTCCTACTTCAGGTTACTTACTGGGCATGATTTCTCCAGAAACATCGATATCACATAGGGCTTGTGGATTTACCCAACTGCATTTTATGTTGGGAACATGTTGACATGGATGGTGAGCATCGTTGGAAATGTTCTGCCCTCCAAAAAGCCTGCTCTTCTTCACATTTCAAGATGCTCTCCACTCCTGGAGATATTTCTTTTCTTTATTGGACTGCAAGACTTATTATGCTCAAAAGAGCCAACATAAGGACGTAATTTAAAAAAATTAGAATTTCTTTCCATAAGTCTTGGATTAATAGTTCAATGGGATTTTATTTTTATAAATATATAGTGAGAACAAAGGTATGGTCAATATATATTTTTTAAAGAGAAAACATTGTAAAGTGGCACTGTAATGGATAAGAGTAATGACTATGAAGTTCAATATTATTGGAAGGATTTTGAAGGTATTCTATAACAAATTACAATTATATCAATGGTATGATTTTAATTAACAATATGTAAGACATATAAAATAAAACAAGAGTTTTCAAATAAAATTTAAGTGACTATTTCATGCACTTTTTCATTAATCTTATAGCAATAGGTTAAAATTTTTATTTAAAAATAATAAATGAAATTTTGGAACTTGTTTTATAAAATTAAATATTAAAATAATTTAATATTGTATTTCATTTGTTAGCTTTCCAAATTTACAATAAATAGTTTTAATGTTTTATGCTATTAAATTAATGCAAATTTGATCTGTAGTTTCTGACTTTTCAAATTGTGTTCTTAAATTCATCATTTAACTCTACAATAATGATAGTGATAATAATAAGATTAAAACTGAATAGATTAACTTTTATTTTAAATAGTTTAATTTCTTTCAAAATTTTCATGATTTCAACTGTCAAAATTTTTTTCATAAATATTTATATAATAGAATCATATTTTATTCAACAAAATAATTAATGCAGTCTGAATTTCAATATATATATTACTATTAAGGTTTATGTAAACTTTTAATTATGATTCTCATCGATTTTTAAAAAAACAAGTGAAAAATCCTTAGCAAATAAATAAAAAAAACTTTCAAACTGTGAATCATATATGGCAGTCAAAATAATCTGAAAATAATAATTGTGAAATTATATATGTGATTTTTAAGACATTCATCTTTTTACTTTTTCCTTTTATATTTTGCTCATTTTTTAAAATTATTTTTGTTACATTAATCATCTTACTCAACTTTAGTTATAATTATTTGTTAATATTTATAAGTATATTTAAAAATATTCCTTTAATATTTATGTTTGTTAAAACTTTATACACATTGTTTTTTAGGTCTGATTTGATGGTTAAAAAACTTCGATATTATGCGAGGTTCATTGTTGTTTGCTTGCTCCTGAAAAAAATGAAATTGGTTAGAGAACTTGTAAGAGTAAGTAATTCATTTTAATTTTCTAACATGGTAGTATCTTTATTAGTTCTTATTTTTATAAATACAATGTTATTGTACAAGACAAATATCACTACAGAAACCAATCTATTATGAATAAAGAAATTGAAGTAATACTATTTTTCTGTTATTAAAAATATAATCGGGTTCAATATGCAATAAAATAGACTTTGATAAGATTTATTTTAATATAAATGCTATGTCAGATTTGTGTTTCTATGAATTGAAATTCTTTAAAATGCAACATCAAATTATAAATTTAATGAAAAACTATATTTTGTCTATCTGTTTGTTTTTTTGCTCTATATGTGAATTATCATGCATCACTAAGTTCATATATATAATATATATGTTATAATAGCAAACCAGTAATTTTCTTTTTTGATTATGATCTTATTTGTAAAATAATAATTAAAGAATAATCACTATTGAAAACTTTTTAATTTAATTGTAATAAAATTGATAACTCCTAAACATTATTGATGTAAAGACAACTACTGAAATGAAAAACCTACTACTACAGATTCATAAAGATCCTCATAAATTGAAAAAATTAATATGGATCTTCCAAAAAGATTCTCTAAATAAATAAAATTTTGAATGATTATTTTTGGATATTTAACTTATTAATATTTTTTAATATCAGAAATTATTGATGAGGTTTTGATAAAATGTATGCTCTTTAGAGAACTACATTTTGCTGCAATTATCTTATAATAATAATGAACATGCTAACATTTCAAATTGTATATGAGCTAATCTAGCAATTTTTGATTTGTGCATTATACTTTTTCTTTACCTTCTTTTATCCTATTATAAAGTACCAATTTTGTAGCTGAATGATTAGAGACATGGTTTTCAATTCATGACTTTGACTATCACCTCAGGCACAAATGCTTTTCATAAATTGAAATTCACTTTAAATTACGATGTTACAACAAATTAACTCTTGTGTGCAAAAAGTAACTATTGAGCTGCAAACTAACTAAACCCCCATATGGATAAAGTTTAGTACTCAACATAAGAAAAGTTATTATTTCAAATTAATTGTTCCATTTACTATTACAAATTAGGCCGTTGTATAATAAAAAATATTTATGTTCAATTTTTTTACACCAGTGTTCAGTTTCATAACATTTTTTTTTAGTACTTTTTTTGGTAGCTTGTGATGGGAAATGGAAAATTTTCAAGTTTTGTATATTTAAATTAATATATTATTTTGAATAATATAAAAAAAATTTAATTTATATTTTTTCTATGAAATTATTTTAATTAAATTAAAGCAATAAGTTTTTGAAATTTTTATTACTTTTGTGGGGAGGTAAGAAAAACAATAATTAAAATATTACAAAACATTTATTATATGACATTAAGCTTGGTTAAAACAGTTAGAAAAGAAAATACTTAATGAATAATAAACAAGGTTATAAATTACCAGTAGGGTACTAATAATAAACAAAGTTATTTATGAACTGGATGACTTGACTTCCATTCTTGATGTCTCTTTTTTCTATATCTGTCTCTATTGTCTTATTGGATATTGAATATTTTAAAAATTCACTTGATTAGGCAATAATGCTATCGCTTGTCAGTAGAGTTAATATACATTGTTATACTTTTTAATTATTTTTATAGTTTGAAATATAATTTTTGTGAGAAGTATCTTAAACAGTTTTACCAAGTATATTGAAATTTTTAATTTATATCTTAACAAAGTCTATATTTTACGCAATGAACAATTACTAGTATTTAAAATATAAATACATACAGTCTGGATTTCTTTCCTATTTTCATTTTAACAAAGTTACTTCTGGGCATTCTTTAAAATGGAAATAATTCATATGAGTTTCAATTTATAATGTTTAAAAAAATTACTTTAAAGATTTTTAAATAAATTTTGCTTTAGGAATAAATTCTCTTTAGATAAAATTAGATGACTATTATATTTTAATTATTAGATTCCATTTACATATCAGTAATAATAAATAATAGCTTATAAATTGTATTTAATAAAGTTACACTGTATTCCAGGTAATTTACAGCCAATGGCTTAGAAGGATTTTTGATGTATACCTTGTATTACTGTAGAACCTGTACTAATTAGCTTGTGTGTGTAAAAAATTACCTTAAGGTTATAAAATAAACCAATTAACCATCATCTGTGTATTATTTTTTTGGGATTTGTAGATAACAGACTATATTCACATGTTTCTTTATAAAGAATAATGTTTGATTTTAATCTAGTAATGTATGCAATGCCAGACTAACTGATGAGGAATAAAAGTCACTAATGAGAAGGAATGGGTGGTTTAAAATTCTCAAGAATATTTTCTCCTGCATATTTTTAAAATGATATTTATGATTGAAAGAATCATTTATATTTTTAACCTAAAGTGATTATAATATGGTTATCTGCAAACTGAAGTGATTAATTTGATTATAATATATTATAATAAAAATCTAAATAAATTCAAATTTTTTCAATATTATAGAATATTTTAAAAATGAAACTTATTGAATGATAACTGCAGTGTTAAAACTATTTTCAATAGGATTCGAAAACCAAAAAATGAATTTGTATTATGAAACTACAGTTAGAGATGTCAAATGCAGTAAAATTTTTTATTCTTTTAATGTTGATACTGCATAATAAAGAAAAGTTTCATATTTTTTACTGCACACTTTTATTTTTTATATTTAATATTTTTATTTTATATATTATAATTAAAAGGCCCACCTCTAATCCAATGAATAAAATTACAAATGCTCCATTAGTTTTCATTTATTGATAATTCCTTTTTATTTTCTTGAAGATTTAATCTGCATAGATGTTAAATTCCACAGCTAGGCTGTATAATGAATTGTGACATCTTATGGACGAAGCTTTAAAGCTTCCTCTCCAAATTCTTGAATGGTTTAAGGATAACTTATATATAGTCTTAAAATGAAATTAATCAGCATCCATGATTAAATTCTTCAATATATTTTTAATGTAGTTATTATCGTAATAAAACAAACATTTCTCAAAGGTTTATATTTATAATAATATTAATTATATTTATGAATAAGGAAATGTTACAGCTATTTAACTCCTAATCAAAAATTTTACTGTAAATTGTTTTCTGTACATCAATGTTAGCAATTAAAAAATTTTATAACTTTAAATGTTGGCAGGTTTGTATATGCTAATAAGCATAACAGGATTTAAATGCTAAATTTGTGAAGATCCCACCTCAAATTTTGTTTTTAAGTGATATCATTTTGATGCAATAATTTAAGTAATATCATTTTGGACAAAATCCTTGGTTAATTAAAAACATTAAACTTTATTTGCTAATGTTAATTATATTTTATAAATGTATTAAATGCAATCTTATCAGAAATTTTTTAACTTGAATTTATATATTGAAATGTGATTCTTAAGTTTTTCTAAATTATTTAAAAGAGTATTGGAAAAATATTTCAAGTATTTTAGTATGAATATTGTTGCAGAAAATGTATTTATTACAATTTTAATTTTATTACATTTAGTGAGTTTTAACTTAAATTTACATAAAATTTCTGTTTTCATGTGCATGGTTATAAATGCAATTATAAAAACTAAATGATTATGTAATTACTTACTTATACCTCCCCCACCCCCACCATTTTTTTGCATTGTGTTCTGCAACTCTTATTCATAAAAATATTTTTCACATATTAAAGCGCTTTTATATTTGAAATTCAATTTTCATTTTATAATTAGAAGCAAGAAATGTTTCATTAATTTGTATTTATGAAAGTTTTGAACCTATAGTTAAATATCTCTTGGGTCTTTTTAAAATAGGAATTAGCAAAGCAAATTGATGATTATACATCTACTTATGAACCAGAGGATCAATTAGAATGGTCCTTGGTTCTGGGAGAAATAAAGTCTTTTATTGAGGTAAATTAATATATTTCAATTTATTTTTGTATATTTATTTATTTACATTGTATATTTGTGTATTCATATTTATTGAAATATATGAACAGAAATCATTTAAGTCACACTACCCCAAATTGAAAAAAGTTACTATTCTGATAAATTGGTATATACATTAGAGTTAACTGTATATTTTTTATTTAATTCTGGAAATGTTGTTAGATTAAAAATGAAAACTTTGGTTTCATTATAAAAAGCTTGTAAAAAATTTTCCTAAACATTTGTGTATATATTGTTAATATTATATTAACATTTTAACTATTTATAATATGCTCAATTATGATGTTCTCTCTGTACATTATATGTTCATTATACCAGTTTGAATATATATTTTACCTTTTGAATATATTTATGCTATCTGAAATTTAAAAAATACTATTTACATAATAAAAAAGATATGACTAAAATGAAGTTTAAGAAACTAAATAATAATTTGAAATGAATTTTTTTTTTCACTTCAGTTATAAAACATAAAAAATTTTATATTGGCTATATAGAAAAAGATTTCCTTGATTATTATTTTTTTTTACATCTATTAGTTCAAAAGAATGTAAACTTTGTTATTTAGGTTTGCGAACTGATTTTTTATAACAATCTTTTCATATTCTTTGATTTTCTTAATCTTTAATATTTTATTGATCATGTAAAACAGTTCATTATTTTTTATTCTAATAGTTTTTCCATTTTTATATTTCTCTTTAACTGAATGCGAATAACACTGAGAAAATTTATAAATAATTTGTCACAGGGCATTTCTTAAAGGTCAAGTTCTTTAACTTGACAAATATTTTTTGCAATATTAGCCTCACTACAATATTATGTTACATGATTATATCAATAAATTTACCAAAAAAAAAATCACTCCTTTCTGATACTTTACGATTTTTCTTTGAATTCTCTTCCACCATACTGCTATAAACACTATTCTGCATTTTTATGAATTGATTCATAGAAAAATCCAAATTGTATTGCATTTCACTGGCAGTCCTAAACCCTAATTTATGGTGTTTCCATTATTTTGATAACCACATGTACATGTTTGTGTTTATTTATAATACTAACTTTAAAAAAATCACTGATTATATCTCTCACTATTAAACTTAAAATGTTTTGTAATTTCAAAGTTAAGTAGTATACTGGAAAAGAATAATCTGTAAAATATGCATTTGTTATTTCACAACTCCTAAAAATATGTTAACTTTTTTGTTTTTATATAATAAAAATGAATCATTCTTTCTTTACAAAATACTAATATAAAGAATATGATATAAAATTATTTTTTATTTTCAAGATTTCTGTGAGAATTTTTGTTTTGTAAAACAACTAAAATAATTTTGGTATTTTATTGCTGTTGAAACTCATCTTTACTTTTGGATGAGGAATATTTCTTAGAATGGTCAAATAAAACTGGAATAATAACAATTAAACTTTCTGAAAAATAAAATACACTTAAGTTTTCACTAATATAATAAATCATAATGATGTATTGAAATGTTTGTACCCCAATTGTTGTTTAACATAGTAAAATTGCTTTTTTTAATTTAGTGTTTATATTTGAATTTTTAATAATTAATATTTTATGTAACTATGTACAAAGAAGTTTATGTTTTAAAAATACACTTTATCTTTTAGGCTGACAATCTTGTTAACATAGTCGATGTCAATTCTGCTCCAATTGTGCTTTCCCATCGTTTAAATCCCTTGAATAGTCCACCCATGGAGAAACTGCCTACCAATCATTTGACCTTACAAGAAATTCTTATTATGGGCAATTGCTGTGATCAGGTAATATGCACTTATAATTTTTTTCTCTTATAATATGCTATATCAATTCTCTAATTGTTATGTATGTAATTCATATTTTGATTTTGTTGCTTCTATATAATAGTTTAATATAAATATCAATGATAATAAAAATATTGAATTTTGTATATTCTAATTATTGTGAGGAAGTTTGTGTATGCAAACTTTCTATTTCCTTTTGAAGGAATGTTTTTATCTTGAATCTTTTTTAATTTAAATATATCATAAATTTCAGTATTTTTATAGCTGTGCATGGTAAATTTCTCTCTCCTTAAATCTATTTTATTTTTGACATCTTATAAAAACTTCATGTGAATTTAGACAAAGAATATCACTTCATCTAAGGCATCACCTGTTTAACTGATATTGTCATTTTTTCCCTTCTAAAAACTTATTGATATTTTTCAAGTATTTATAATACTAATAATAATTAATGAAAGATAAAAAAATAAAAAAAACAATGATATTGAGTAAAATCACTTATTTGCCTGCTTTTGAAATTATAGTTCACAAATTTACATTTTAGAAAAATGAATTAAGTTAAAAAATTTTCTATGCTTAATTATTTTTGATAATGTTTAGATTACTATCTTCCATAAAATGATATTAGTTAAAATAATTATGGTTTATATACTAAAAATAAAATATAAATTCTTTTTTGAATAAAAATTAAAAGAATTTTTTTTTTTTAAGCAATGTATCAATCTGTTATAATATTAACTTTTGCTAAAATTATGAGCTTCATTATCACTAATTTTTCATAATTTCCTTGAATATGCTCACAATTTAGTTAAAAATTTCTAATGTACTGAATCTGGTGACATTTTGTCATATGTGGATGTATAGCATATTAATTTATGTGTGGAGATATGGTATTTTTACTAAGAAAGTATTTCTTGATATAAGCTGAATTGTTACTGATCAGTAGGATTTCATTCTGAATATTTAGTGTAAACATCAGATGTATTTGCTAAATAAAATGTGTTTTGAAATAAATATCATACTATATAAGAGTAATACAAGCAATGAAGAAAAAAATAATTGATAGGAAGATAAAGAATCACTGAAGAAACAACATTTAGATCTGATAATGAAGATAATGATAAACCAAAGTAATAACTAAAGAGTTGGGACTTTGGCCTTTGGTTCAACAGTTTGAAGATTTAAATTCCACCTCAAACTTATATGAGAATACTGGTTTGAAATCCACTTTTAATTTTAAGACCTGGTCTGTTAGCTTTTGTGTGCAAGAAATGTTTGTTAAGCAATAAACTACAGAGAATATTAACACATTTTTAGAACGATTTCGTGGCCGTTTAATTAATGTTTAAAATTTAAAGATTTTTTTTTTTTTAATGTTTGATCTGAGAGCCTTTTTTCTGGACTATAAGTCTGCATCGTGATTTCTATGATAGAAAAGCTTTTTGCAATATTTCCAGGGGTATTGCTTTCCATTCCTCTTCCACTACTTTCCACTGTCCATTTATTGTGATGGGTTTGCATTTAGAAAGAGCATTTTTTAACAAACCAAAAGCATAATAGTTCATTGGTGAAACGTCAGGAGACTTTGCAGGGATATGTTGGAAATGTATACATGCAATACCTGTGTTAGTCATCATTTTGTCATGGAATGCAGTGGTAGTTTTCAAAGTATGACATAGTTTTGTCTTGATGAAGTTACTCTCTTTGAAAGTCATTGGAATAAAGAAATGGAATTTCTTTTGTAAATATTGAAAGTAAAACCTTCTCCTGATAGTACGATGAGTTTAATATTTCTTTTCACTCTTCTTATTTTTAATTTCCCATTGTTGGAGAAACCCGCGGCAATCATAAACTTCTTACTGAAACTTTCTTTACATTGATGGAAACAGGTTTGTACATTTTTTCTCCTGATTTTCTATAGTAAAAAAAACTTTTTTGTTACAGTCATTTAGGTAAACCCATGCTTCATCAAGAGTCACAATGTTTTTCCATTTATCTCTTGCTAAGTGGTTTTCATACAAAATTCTACAAAATGTTTTGCGTTGAGCTACATTTCTCGGCAAAAGCTGGTGAACATTATGTTTTTTAGCATTTTCATTTCAAATGTTGTAAATACTGGTTTATTTTATTTATTGTTGCTACAGATGTATCTAAAGACTCTGCAATTGATTTCTGTTGCTTAGCAGTTGGCGGATTTTCTCTTGTTATCAGCAATTTCGCTTTAAAAACATTTGAAACAGTACATACGTTTTACGGATATTCGTTTGTAGTCTTCTTTCTATGTAGAAATAATGATTGACAGTTTTTACCTGTCTGATTAATATTGCTTTTTATGCACTTAGAAATTTTAATACCATGCATTTCACTATGTTTCTGATTTCTGGAATAAGAATGTTTATCTTCAGAAAGCGCAAAAACATATCCTTCAATTCCCAGCATGTTTAAATGTGACACTTTGAAAGAAGAATAAATTTAAAAGTAGCAGGCGATATTTCTCATTTCAAATAATAAGCTGTTGCCAAAAATTTTTATTCTAAAACATTTACTTTTTTTAATTCGTTATCAAAATCATTCAAAAAATGTGTTAATACCCTCTGTAAAACTAATCTTAAAATATCAAAAAAGTGAAAAGTGCTTAGCAGATAAATAAGTAACAAATTATAAGAATAAAATCAAGAGAGAAACCGTTACAATATAAATACAGGATTCCAGATTAAATATTATATATCAGATCAATAGTTTCATAGCCTTGAGTTTTAATTATAGATTTCATTAAATTTTTGTAATTTTAATTTTCCGTTTTTGATATTCTAAAATATGTTATTAATGTATTGAAATCAGTAATGTAATTTTAATTAACATTACATTAAAAATTATAAAATGAAATAAGTTTTTGCTGTAAAAATTAAAGGGTTATTTCACAATTTTTCTACTGTTAAATTATACCAGAATCAGTTGATATTATAACTCTTCAAAATAGTGCATTAGAATGCTGCAATCACTAAAAAAAAAAATTAAAGTGGATTTAGTTTTAAATTAATAACTAAGGTCTAATAACAAAGGTATATTTACAATTAATTTGTAAAATTGCTTTTGTCATATCAGTATATTAAACATTTTTTACAAACGTATAGTATTCATTTTTATATCTCCTCAATTCACTTATTTATCTTTTTATTCTTTTTTGTGTTATTTTATTATGTTTTCATAAAAATTCCTGAAGTTTGCAATTTCTCCTTCATTAATAACTAAAGAGGTTTTATCATCAAACAGTCAAGACTTTTGTTGCTACTAAATTCACATTTAAAAAAAAAAATTGTTTGTTGGAAATCATTAAATATTATATGAATTATTTTTATTAAATATAAAAATTGTATATTTATATCATCAAAAATTTGAAATAAATATTTTTAATGGGAATGTTTAAAATTTAAAGATATTAATATATTTAAAAATTTGATGAATGTAAATTATATGTATTGTTGTCATTAATTTAATCATTAATTTAAATGAAATAATTCTGCATACTCTAAAACAACCAATAGTTTTTTTTTTATTTTTTCTATTTTCTTTTCTTACAAAAGAATTCTCATTAGTTCTTACATTTTTTCCTTAAATTATATTCCTTTGATAACTTTGATATTGTTCACTTAATTTCCCAGCATTCTTTTTAAAAACATTTTAATATGCTCATTTCTTTAAATAATTTCTCTTAATATTAATAGAATGCAAAAATTCAAAATCTAATTATACACGGGAAAATTATCATTATTTTTTTCTTAGGTGAAATTTAGTGAACTTACCCTTGATATGTTTCGCATGCTACAAACTTTGGAAAGAGAGCCTCAAGAAGAAACTACTCAAATGTTTGATGCTCCTCCTGCTCCAGGAAGAATTCCATTTGTAATTACTTTGTTTATATTTTATAGATACTGTTTTAACTAAACTGTTATTTAAAAAAAATTTATTGAAATTTTTAAATCATTCTCCTATTTACAAATTGAAAACTGATTGAATTATTGTTAATGATCCTTAAATATTATTAAGTATATAAACTTAGATTTTTAAAATATTTTAAACATAATCTTTATAACAAAATTATTGAAATTATTTTATAAGTAATATAACAATTTTACATGATTTCAAAATAGAACTATTTTAAAATTTTTGTGTGATATCTTTCGATTAGAATGCATACAATAATACAATTAATAATCTATTCTGGTTAGATTTTTCTTACAGGTTTATAATATTATGCTTTTAATATATAATGTGCTATGCCATCTATTGAAAATTGTTAAAGATATAATTTCTGTTATGAGACATAAAAGCTAATGTTTTGGTTATAATTTTTTCTATTATTGCTTTTAATTTTTTCGTGCTCTCTTTTATTGAATGGTTATTGCAGAAAAATATCAAAATACTTTATTTCTTAAGTTTGAAAGAACAACTATTTACTTCAAAAGAATATCATTTTGTGCAATTATTATTTGTAGTAAAATTTCTATACATATAAATTTTATTTTGTAATTGACTGAAACATTTTATTGAATGTGAATAAGGCTGCAATAATAGTAATTATTACATTAAAATGTAGTGACATTTCTATATCTTATTTGATGATACGTATAAAATCTATCTATAGGTAAACTATATGCATGAAAGATATATATGTAGTACAAAGGATTTATATTAGTTACTTACATTAAAGTACAAAATTCGTATTCAATGTAATAATTTGTCTTTATTCACTCCTGTTACCCAGACTTGAAAGTTTTTATCTTAGTACCTTTAATACGTATTCACAAAATTATGCTTAGTCTTATTTTTTTGTCTTCTACTTTAAATCAGAATTTTAATTTGATTACAAATTACAAAATGTAAATGAACTTGTAATAATACATAAATGAATATGTTAAGGTATCTCAGATATTAGCATTACTTATGAAAGATCAATTTTTCATGCAATTCACTATATAAGTACTTTAATGAATGTTATAAGTTGTACTAAGAAGTACTTGTTAATTTCTTATAGGATTTTAAAATTACAATTTTTTTTATTTCATTCCATTTTCATATAATTTAATTTTCATATAATGTTAAATTTATGAGTACTAAATAAATTGATTATATTAATAATTTTAGCATTTAGGCCAAAATAGGAAATGCTATTATTACATCATCACGTATTTAAAGTAAGATATTTCTAATATGCTTTCAATAATAATGGTGTATTTTATAAAAAGTTAGGAAATATTGAGAATAATTAACTATTTATCTGTAAAAATAACATTCTAAGATATAAGGAATAGTTTATATATGTTAATTTATTTCATTCATTCTAGATGTATATGGAAAGGTGATTATAAATCACCTATATGTTGTATATAATACATAATTTCAGTTTAAATGATACTTGTATTTTCTGTTTGAAAATTAATATTTTTAGATGATTTTTTTTACAAAATGCCTAAAGAATTTTTTTTATTTATTTTAGAAATTTCCTTAAAGATATTTTCTAAACAAAAGACATTAGGTTTTTTTTTTTTTTTTTTTTTTCTTTTCACAATTGCAAATTCTGGTTTTTAATTTTATAACTTCCTGATTCTAAATTTTTACTTTTCCTAATTCTTTCCATGTATTTTTCACCTTAGAAACAATAGTTCTGGTAGCATTAATGTCAAATAATTCTAGACACTATTTTTTATCAGGTTATATATTAAAATTTCTTTTCTAAAAAATGGTTCCTATAAATTTTGTAACATTCTATTGAAAATGACAATACCTAAAATCCCAACATTATTTAAAATTATGTAGACTATTTAAAACTATACTCACCATATATTTGAAAAAATTTATTTTTATTTCTGCTTTGTAGTCTCAGGATAATGGAGATCAAAGGCCAGCTAAAAGAGAGAATCCCCATAAGTATCTCCTATATAAGCCTAACATCAGTCAACTGATAGTTTTTTTGAGTTCAGGATTTAAAGAGTTACCTCCGAATGGTGTTCTGCTTTTGTATATGTCTGCAGATGGTTGTTTTACAAATGTCAAACACCCTGATGATGGTAAATATAAATTATACCCCTTTGATGTATATATTTTATTGTTAAAATAACTCAATTTGTTTTAAAATATATTTTACACTAATATTACAATAATAAATTTTGTTATGCTCCTTCAAAAGGTTATGATTATGGTGGAATTGCCACTAACAGCAAAAGAGAGCCAGACCATATAAGCAAAAGGAATGTTCAACTTAAAGATATTCATTGGTAAATATTATATTTTGATATTCTATTAAAGATTAAAATTCCATAGTATGTACAATTTGTATCATTAAGTTATTGTCTGAAGTGTTGAACATTCACCTTTTGTTAAGTTCAATAAATTGTAATACAATATGAAATTTAATCAAAATTATGTCTTTTGTTGCATTATATGTAAAAAATATTTCATTTACATCTTTTAACAAAAGGAACAGTAAAAATACTGCTAGTGAATATTAGCAAATTAAAATTGTAATTTTTTTAACAATAATTCTTAACAATTTAAGTATACACAATCCATTTTAAAAAGTCATAATTTTTTATTACTTAATTCTTTATCATTTATTAGTTTATTTATAAAATGTCAATCATTTAGATATATAATTGCTATTGAATTTCATTATAAATTGAAACAATTTTGTTAGGATAGCCATTAGCCCATATTTATACCAGAGTAGACATGTTTGAGTGTTCAAAATATGATAAATTTTCCTTTCCTCTTGAAATTTTGTAAATATACTATTTTCTTTTCTTTTGAAAAAAATTTTTTTTTCCTTTTGATTGAGGAAAAACTCTAATTTCTTATCAGATATTAACCTTTCAAAGTTTATCACTTACCTTATAAAGGTATTGAATTTATATTCTACCTCACTATGTATAATATTCATAATGTTAAACTGCCATCTGCCTATTGCTGAATAATCACCATTAATGTTAATTTTTCTCTTCTGAGAGCTTGACATAGATGCTTGGCACTGTGGGAAAAGGTACAATACATTTAAAAAGAAAAGCCCTTACTTAAATAAAACAGTAGCCAAAGCAAAATTTAGCATGCATTTAATATAAATATCCTAAAATCTAGGGTTCAGTTATAGTTTAATTTGGATGTTCTTCCATTCTCAATTACAAAACGGACAAGAATTTTGTATGTATGCAAATTTGAAGTAATTATTTATAAACTAGTAAATATTTTTTAGAATCATTTAAAGTTTTATAAGTATCATATTCTGATGGGATAGTGGTAGCGCTGCACAGGCATAGGTCTGAAGTTTGATCCTTAGATTTGTGTCAACTCAGCCTTTCCTCCCTGCACTAGGTTGATGAAACTGAGTACCATGCATGTTTGAGAACTAAACACTGGAGGTTTCACATTAGGTTGAACACCTGATTGGAGCATATGTCTCCCATCCTGGCCCCCAGTTAGGAAAAGATATGGACACTGTAGGACTTGGCGAGCATACGAGCTGTTGTGCCACTGAGTTTAAAATTTTGAATTGTCAATGCTATTTGTATGTCAGTTTCAACCAATCACACTTTTGTTCCTGTTAAAGATCTGTATAATTTGCTTAATATTTTTGGCTGTAATAGAATTAGCCTTTGTAAGGAAGCAGAATTGAGCTTATAATTTTAATTGTAATGTAAAGAATGACATTCTTCAATTGGTCAACAACCATTTCCAAATTTGTTCTGAAGCTAATTTATTAAAATCACCATGTACTAGTTCTTTTAACCCTTAATGTTTGGAATCCTAGTCAGTTTTCCTTGAGTTTCTATCTACATTTTCCAATCTTTTTGATAGTTGAAAAGTTAATCTATTGACAGTTAAATAAGTGTATTTCCTCTGAAACTTTCCAATCATAAATAAAGTCACCATATTTTCTTATAAATGAAGTTGTCAGTAAATTTTTTTCTATCTACAGTGATGAAAGTTGATATATTACCTTTATTGTGAATAAATTGATTATATTACAAAATATTTTTTGACAAATCCTCACTGTGAGGGCGCGCCAGTCAGCGAGAGGAAGTGAAAGCGTGGGCGAGGAGAAGGAGGGACAGAGAACTGGGAGAAAAAGCAGAGATCTCCGGACGATCAGAATGTGACAGTATCAAAAATATGTATTTACCATTTTATGTTTTGTGTTAGTCCGTTAATGTTATAATAAATATTTGTGCGTGTTCATAATTCATGTTAATTCTCTTATTTAACACCACTGAAGTTTTCTGCAGCTCTAAAGCGTTTTAAGTCACGCTTGGTACGTTACAATGGTGGCAGCGGTGCCATGCCACAAAAAGGAAATATAAAAAGGTCCATCATACGAAGCGGGTGAGTGATGTTTGCCAAATATATATATTTTATTAGTTGGGATCCTCTATTAAGATATCAAAATAAAAAATATTGTTTTTAGAAAAAGTATGCTTAAGTTTTAATAATATGATTATTAATTTAATAAGGATCTGTGTTTTCTTGAACAGTAATAATTGTGTGTACCACGTCAGTGATACATGCTAAAACTGTTTGCGTCAGCAAATGAGTACAAATGTCTCGTCAGCAGAACTGATTTGAATAATTTGAGAGTGTGGTATATAGGTATCACGCCAGTGATAAGTATTATACTGTATAAAATTGTTTACATGAGTAAGCGAAACTAAATTTTACGCCAGTAAAAATAAATTAATTTCTTTGTCAGCAGTACTGAATTTAGCTGTATGATTGAAGTGTGTCACGCCAGTGATAATTATTTTGAGGTATAAAACTGTTTACATTAGTAAACGAAATTAAATTTTTACGCCAGTAAAAAATAAATTTATGCGACAGCAGTGTTGAATTAAATTCAAAATTGATAAATGATAATATTGTATATTAGAGTGTATTGCTTTTTAAAATTGTTTTTACGTCAGTGAAATAAATTTTATTGTATTGATCCTTGTGTATGTTATGATTATTTTAATTAGTGTTATTATTCTTCATTTATATATGGATAAAGCATTTCTCTAGAAACTGTATGAATTCATATGTTCTTGTTCTCTAATTAAAAAAAAAAAAAAAATCGATTTATTTAAAATAGAGTAATACCTAATTGTATCATACGTAATAAAAATTTGTTTTGATTTCGATTTCCGTTTGGAGTCGAAGTCTGTGGGTGTGGTTGAAAGAAAAGAACCACAGGAGTAAATGCTAAATCGTTACACATTTTTTTTGTTGCTTTTGATTTCTGAAAATAAAATAGAGTAAAGAATATTACTTGATATTTTGTACTTTTTTTGTACACTGTCATAAATATTTTCTTTATTATAGAACTTTTGTTTTAAATAAAAAGATATGAAAGTTTGATTTGAATAAAAATAAAGGGTATATTTATAGAACATATTTTAAAGTTTTGTTTATGTTAATAATTATTATTGTTTAATAGAATGGCATATTTTTAAATAATTTGATTAAAGATTTGAAAAGTAATTAACGTTTGGATTTTAAATCTATTGTTGCAAATTGTGTTTAATGTGAATGTGTATACTATAATAGAAATAACTGTATAAATTAATGCTAATTGGTAATTCATTTGAAACTAAGTTGATCACTATCTATTTTATAACTGAAATGCTATTATTATAAATGAATATATTGATATAAATGTAAAGCGAAAGTATTTGCTTATAATTATTTCCAATTTATGTTTTGGTTTCTTTTTATTTGAAATTCTAAAATGATTGGGTTTTAATTCACTGTGTGCTTATTTTATCATTTTAATGAGTCATTTCACTTAGTAATTCAATTAGTGATTTTTAGTTTGAAAATCAAAACTTTGTCAGAATTTGTTATTCTTGAAAGTTTAATTTAATAAATTCACTAAGGCGTATTAAAATATTTAGCATTAAATATGACTTACTTGTGAAAGGAAAAAAGTCAGATCTTTTAGACTTGGCTTCAGAGTTAGGTATCGCGTTGGAATCTGATGTCACGAGTGAAAATCCGAGAGCTCATTACTGGAAGTGCTTCATATGATGAAGAATTTACTAAAGCATTGTTAGAAACAATCATCAATACCAGAAAAGAGTTAGAAGCAAATGAATTGGTTAAGAAAGAAAGAGAGTTGGAAGCAGAGAAGTTGCGATGTGAAAATGAAGTAAAAAAGCAGCAAAATGGAATTTGAACTGGAGAAATGCGAATAGAATCAGGTCTTTATGTGCCGAAAACAGAAAGATTAGGGCCAAATAATATACAGATGGAACTTACCAAGTCGATGCCTCGTTTCGATGCACAGGAATGCGATATTCTGTTATATCTTTCATTATTTGAAAGACAGGTCAAAAGGATAAAAATCGAAGAAAAGGATATGGTTTCATATCTGTTACCTCTTATGTCGTCAGACATTGTGGAATTAATTGCCAGAATTCCAGAAGAAGAATTCGGAAATTATGAATATGTGAAAGAGGTATTATTAAAGAAATTCAAAGTGAATGCAGAAGGATTTGGCAAAATTCGTTCAGCACCAACTAAACCCGATAAGACATGGCGAGATTTTGTTTACGAAGTGACAAACTATTTCAGGGTTGGATCGACGGGCTGGAAATAACTGATTTTGAAGGACTTAAGGATCTTATAATCACCGACCAAGTTAAGAAAAGAGTTCCTATGGAAATAAGAGACCATTTCGTCGATGAATGGGGAAAGATAGGAAACCATCACTTTTAGCTGACAAGCTTGATGAATCTGAAAGTGTACGCATAAGTCATTTAAGAAGCAAACAGGTGCACTACCTAAAGTTCCGACCCAAATTTATAACAAATATCCATTACAACGGGACAGTAGAAGGTATGAGAATTATGGAACGTCTCGTACGAAAACAAGCGTGTGAATTTCAAGTCTCAAGAAGAAATTTCTAAAACTCATCCTAAATATGTGTGCTATTTTTTGTGGTATGGACGGACATGTGAAGAAGTTTTGCCCAAAACTTTCAAAAAACAAAACTGAACAAGATGTAAAGAAGAAGTTTAACGTAAATAGAGCTGCAGTGGAGATCCGTTGAAGAAAAGGAGGAAACAAAGCAATCGGGAGCAGCTGTAGTGGCCAAAGTATTGGCTCACAAGCGAAACATAATTGGTGAAAATTTCTGTAATTTAGAAAGAATACAGATAAATGTTAATGGAAAACGAGCAACCGCACTGGTAGATTCAGGAACTGAAATCACGGTGGTTAGAAGTAATCTGGTAAAAAGATTTCACTTTAGAAAACAAGCCATCCATTTATATAAAAGGAATTTTCGGACCTGCAGAGAAATGTCCTTTAGTAAACATACCAATGAGTTTATATATAGGAGAATGCAGGGTGGCGTCGTGCATCAAGATGTTCTTCTGTGCAGTTGCTCCTTCCCTCGTTGAAGAGCGTTCTCTTGCACTTAGAAATCAAAAATGTGCTAATGGGAACTATTGTTTCTGAATCAGAAAATATCCGTAATAGGCAATCCCAAAGGTGAATGTGAAGAATTTGATGATATACGCAAAAAAACAAGAAATGGAAGATATCGTTACTGACGAATTTACAATGAATGAAGCTTGTGTTGCAAAATTGGAAAAAGCTCGGTGAAACTTACGAAAACTGAAGAATTTCTCAAAGAACAAGAAACTTGTAAAGATCTAGAGGAAGCAAGGAAAAATGCAAAGGAGGAAAAGGGAGGATTTTTATTTCAAAGATAAATTTTTGTTCCATAAAGAAAAAATTTTGGGAGAAACAACAAACCAATTAGTTTTACCAAAATGCCGAAGAAAGGAAGTTCTAAAACTAGCTCATTGCTCTGTATTTGGTGGTCACATGGGAGCAAAGAAGACTGCTCACGAGAGTAAGATATTCTTTTATTGGACTGGTCTTTCAAAAGACATAAAGAATTTTTGTGAAGCTTGCAAAGACTGCCAATTAACAAGGAAAATTAAAGTTAAAGATAGAGCTCCTATAACTCCTGTAGCAAGACCCGAATTGCCATTTCAAGTGGTAAACGTGGATATGATAGGACCAATTGAGCCACCGAGCTCAAAAGGTCATAAATACGTTCTGTGCCTGGTAGATCAGCACACAAGATGGGCTGAAGTTGTTCCATTAACAAGTCTTACAGCCAAAACAACATGTGAAGCTCTGTTGTCAATATTCATGAGAACTGGAGTGCCTAATGTCATTGCATCAGACAATGGGACTAATTTCAACTCTGAGCTAACTAAAGAGTTTGAAAAGAGAATGGGATCAAGTCCGAGATTTTCTACGCCCTTGTATCCGCAATCCAATGGACTAGTGGAGCGTTTTAACCAAACTTTAAAGCGAATGCTGCATCATGTCATTCTCGATGAACCTCGAACATGGCATACCAAAATTCCTTTCATTCTCTGGGCTTACCGAGAAGTGCCAAATAGTACCACTGGTGTTGCTCCATTCCAGCTGTTGTATGGGCGCAAAACCTGAAGGTCCACTCTCAATTCTAAAGAATACATGGACTGGAGAGTTAGAAGGTCTTCAACATGATACAACTCCGATTTCAGTATATATGGAAAACCTCAAATGGAAATTGGAGGATGCTGCTTTGAGAGCCAAAATAATCTCTCCAAATCAAACAAGATAAGATGGCGCATTATTATAACTTGAGATCTAGTTCAAAGACATTTAAACCAGGTGACAAAGTTATTGTCCTTTCTTCCAGACTCTAAGAATAAGTTATTAGCTCGCTGGCAAGGTCCAGGGACCATTACAAAAAAGAAAAACGAACATTCATTTCTTGTTAAAATGCCGGATAATAGTTTTAAACATGTGCATCAAAACAAGATTAGAGAATTCATCGCTGAATCGAACACCGTCAATGTTATCTTCGAGGGAGAAGAAGAGTTTGGGGATGTTCAAACCGTTCCAACTAATCATGCTGAAAGATTATTCCATGAAAATCTATATTACTTAAAGATGTGTAATTTGACAGATATTCAGCAAATTCAATTGATAAAGCTTCTTAGAAAGCACGAGAAACTGTTTACAAGACCCTTGCAACCAGTGAAGGTTGGAGAACATAGGATAGAACTTTTATCCAATACCACCCGACACAAACCACATTCTTACAGTGTTCCTATGTCATATCGAGCAGAAGTAAGCAGACAAGTTCAAGAACTTCTTGATTTGAACCTGATCGAGCCATCCGAAGCTGAGATAACTTATCCAATTGTGTGTGTAGCAAAGAAGGATGCATCAATCAGAATGTGTGTGGACTATAGAGCTCTAAATGCAATTACAAAGGTTGCGAGTTTCCCCATGAAAGATATGAAGGAAATGGTATTTACTGCGGGTATGGCTCAATATTTAACTTGTCTAGATTTACAAAAGGGTATTATCAGATAAAAATGAATGAAAATTGTAAAGAGCTGACTGCTTTTTCCACTCACGATGGAATATACCAGTGGAAAGTTATGCCTTTTGGGTTATCTGGTGCATCTGGTACATTCCAGAGGGTTCTAAACCAGGTATTGAGGGATCACTCTTCATATGCTCAAGCATATATTGACGATATAGTCGTCTATTCGAAAACCTGGGATGAACATTTATTACATTTAAAAAATGTCCTTACAGAGTTAGAAAATTACAAATTTTCTATCATACTCGAAAAAGGTACCTTTGCAGCTAAGGAAATAAAATTTTTAGGTCATAAAATAGAAACGGTAAACACGCACCCGATAATGATAAAATTTTAACCATAAAGAAGTTGAAACGACCAACCACCAAAAGGAGGTTAAATCAGTTTTAGGATTGATGGGGTTTTATCGAAGCTACATTCCAAATTTCGCAGAATTAGCCTCACTGCTAACGGAGATAACTAAAGGGAAAAAGTCAAATAATGTTAATTGGGGAAAAAGAGAAGAAGAATCTTTTCAGCACTTAAAAAATTTGCTTTGTGAAGTAACTGCATTGTCGACCCCGACTGCAGTAAACCTTTCCAGATTCATTCGGACGCATCTAACTATGCAATTGGTTGTTGTCTCACACAAAGGGATGTTAAGAATAATTATAGACCTATAGCCTTTGCTAGTCAAAAATTTAATAATACTCAGAAAAACTGGTCGACGATAGAAAAGGAAGCATATGCGGTTTTATTCGGTCTGAAAAAGTTTGACAAATGGCTACACGGTACAGTGGTCGAGATCGTTACTGACCACAACCCTTTAAAATTTTTGATTGAAACTACTCCTAAGAGTCCCAAACTAACAAGGTGGGCACTAGCGTTACAAAGATGGAATTACAAAATAATTCATCAACCTGGTATTTTCCATCTTGGGGCAGATGCTCTATCCAGGTTAGAAATGAACGAATAAGATTTTTATGTTATCTCTTAATGTTTATTATGTATTCTAATAATAATTCTTGTTATGTATTTGAAAATGTATAATATCTGTATGCAAATGATTGGTAAGTTGAATTTGTTGTCAATATTTTCTGGATCCCACTAACTTTTAAGTATTTAATAAGTTTTTTTCTCTTTTGGCAAACATCAACTCATGTCAATGGTTTATTAATTTCAACTTTTATATGGGACTAAACAATGGTTTTTTTTTTTGTTTCTATCTGCAAGTGAATAATTCCATATCAAGACTGTTTAAGTAAAACAAGCCTCTGCAGAAGCTAGTTTTACTCTTGGCGGCGGCGTGTGAGGGCGCGCCAGTCAGCGAGAGGAAGTGAAAGCGTGGGCGAGGAGAAGGAGGGACAGAGAACTGGGAGAAAAAGCAGAGATCTCCGGACGATCAGAATGTGACAGTATCAAAAATATGTATTTACCATTTTATGTTTTGTGTTAGTCCGTTAATGTTATAATAAATATTTGTGCGTGTTCATAATTCATGTTAATTCTCTTATTTAACACCACTGAAGTTTTCTGCAGCTCTAAAGCGTTTTAAGTCACGCTTGGTACGTTACACTCACCTTGTTGATTGCACTTTATACTGTTTAAATCTTTGCATTACATATGATGATTACGTTATTATTTTTAATGAAAATCATAATTTATATCATGCGTTATGATTTTTTTAACGCATAACGCATGATATAAATTATGATTTTTTTTCAAATTAAATTTCTCTGTTTTGAAAAATTGACAATTTGCTTTTATAATTTATCTTTGAAAGGATAATAAGCAGCCATAAAGATGCTTTCATCTTTGAATTCTTGCAAGAAATAAGATTATTTTATAATAATATTATCCCTATTTAGATAATTTACAAAAATAAAAACATTTAACTCATTGCTAACAACAATGTGCTCTGTTTTAAAGCAACATTTGTCCTGAGTGATGTTGTTACTTTAAATGCTAGACTGGGAATAAAACTGTTGTGAGTATATTGTTCTTAAATTATTACAGTGTTACCTTATTTCTTATCATTTTACTGAAGTTAATTGACTGTGGGGAAAGTTGATCTGTGCTATATTATTGTAAGCCATTGTGTTTTCCAAAGAAAGTAAAAGTTTCTTATTTGAATTTTCTGCAAAACTTTTTTTAACGTGTGCTCAATTTATAAGAGCAATGCTGCCTGGTTGTATCAGAAGCAGTTAGATAATTTGCTGTCTCTACTAGAAGTAAGAAGATATTGTATTGTTTCTATTTCTACTAGTTTATTGGATTTTATAAAATTTTAAAAATCTTTAATCCAAAGGTGTTTTGGCTCTATAATTTACTTGCCTTGAAAATTCATCTTATAGAATAATTCACAGATTTCTGTTGAACAATTTAAGTTTAGTGGTGGAGGTGTTCAACAAAGCAGAAGAATCCCTTATATAGTTGTCCTTCACTTGTAAAATGCTACTTTTACAGTTTTTCTGAATTCAGTAAGAGTTCTTAGACCTGCAGTCCTGAATGTATGCTAACCACTATCAAAGGATTGTTTTAATCTATTTCACTATTCACTATCATCACTTTAGAGGATCAGTGTTCTCAATTCTAAAATTGAAGCCAAGGACATTCAACAAAAGATCACATCAATCATAGCTCATTCTCAATTAACATCCTTTGTAAACTTGTTGAATGAGAATCAAGTCTTTACTGTGGCCGATTTGAATATTTCAACAACCTGGAAAAAAGAAACCTTGTTAAATTGTTCTCATAGATTTCTTGATGGTAGTGATAGTGGGAGAAAGAATTGAAACTTGAGATCTTTGAATCTATTAATTTTTCCTGCCCTCTGTACAATCTGATCCTATTCCTTTTGTCTGTTTCTATGCCTTAAGTTGCATTTTAAAGTTTTATTTAGAACTCTCTACTTCCTAACTGTGATCTCTGCTTACTGACTTTTGACAATTATACCTCTCCAGTAGAAAAGTCACTTATATTCTCTTTTATACCAGAATCCAGTTTTTTAGGAACTACCTCACTGTGGTTAGCAACATACAGGAAATTAGTCTTGTTTCATTGTTTATTTTATTTAAAAGATAAATTGACTGCAAAGTGAAAGGAGTTTTATATTCACCACTTCCATATTTCTGTACATCTAGAAGGCTAACATTTGAAAAGTTTTGGCTTGTGCTATTCTTTATTTACACAGGATCTAAATCTTGGATTAGGACATTTTTCTGTATTGAATAGTATCTTTATTATGAGTAACCTTATAAAAAAATTTAAAATAAAAAAATGAAGGTTCCAGATGTGTATCACTGTGCAATCCATTAATAACATCTCGCCAGTTTAAGTCTTCAGAATAAAATTTTGAGAGAAAAAATAATCAGTTTGTATTGTCCATTCTTTAAGATTGAAAAAATATTTGAAAGACTGCAAATTGCTTCATTTTAAAAATTATAATTTCATATACATTAAATTAGTTATTTTTAAACACACATAAAATTATGTAAATTTGCGTTATTTTTTGTAGTTTATACCCTGGTGACTTATACCCATTGACAAGAAAGCCTCTTTTCCTAATAGTGGATAGTGACAATAGTCATGCATTTCAGTATATTCCACGTTATTTTGGCCAACCTGTTTTAGTTCTCATGTCTCCTGAAGATATCCCTCCATCATTTCATGGTAAGATAACTTCAATTATGGTATGGTAAATAATTTTTTCAACTGTTTAAATAAGTAATTTAAGAAATTTGCAAATAGAAGAAATTTCAATTTTTTATTTAATTGTGTCTTTTAATTTTATTTTTTTAAAGAGTATTTTATTAAGTAATAAAAATGTATGCTTGCAAATATTGCCAAAGAAATTCATTTCTTGCAACCTCTTTGATAAAAAAAAAAAAATTACTTAGCTTTTCATGCAAAAATGAAAAAAAATTCAAGTTTTTATCTTTTTATCTTTTAACACATTATTTTTAAACCCAGATTAAAATATTTGGAGCTATAAATTTTTCTTTATTTTTTTAGCTGTAACTACTGAAATATCACATATTTGTCAAACCTTTGTGTACTACAATAGAAATTGAGATAGAAAAGTGTTATGATGCCAACACAGTTGGAATTCATGAAATGTACAAATTTTTCATTATTTAAACTTTCCTTTTTTTTAGATTAAAGAGTGCAAATTTATGCACATTTGTCATAATTTTTCCAAAAGTTGTCCGCAAAATGTTTATTTTCAGTATTTAAAGTACCCTTGTATGAAAAACTTCTTGATTCAACTAAGTTCTGGGTAATTTCTGATTATAAAACACCATTCTATATAAAAAAAATTTAATTTAAAAAACCTTGTGCCCCTCAAAATTAAGTTTTGGTATTTCTTTATCTACATAATATTAATTTTTGTATTCGTTTTTTTAATTTGCAAACTTGGAATATTTTGCTGTTATAAAAAATTTTTATATTACAAATGGATATTCATTTCTTTTTGTATTACAATATTATAAATTATTTACTAAATGACATTGAAATTTCATTATTTATACTATTGTAAATTATGAAAATTAATTTTGAGGATGTACATGGTATGAAGCTCTTAGATTTTTCAATCGATAGTATTTGATTCAGATTTAGTCATTTTAGAATTGAAATTGCTTTATATTAGATTCGCAGTGAGTGATATCTTTTAAATAAATATTTTATTTTAAGAGCATTGTAATTTGGTAAAAATAGTAATAGTTTAATAGTAATAATTTCATTTGTATGTATGGATTGTAACTTACATCAGAATTACAAGTAAACTAAGTAATTATTTATTACAAGTAAACTTTAAAATTAATTATGATCTAAGATTTGACAGTAAAATTTTTATGTCATTTAATATTTATTACTGATTAAATTTTAAGTTTAATAAAATTGTTTGAATATATACAGAAATAAGACAATATAGTCTTGCTATCAATTATTATGTTAAATGAATGATAGGATTGTAAGTTCTGTATTAAATAAATTCTGTATCTTTGATTAATTTCATATAATTTAATTTTTTTAAATTTTATTTTCTTCATTCTGAATAACATACTTTAATTTGCTTAGTTTTCAAACAAAAATTCAAATTTCTTAATATTCTTTACGATTCTATTTCTGTTTTAGATATTGTTTAATAGTGCAAACATTATAATTTGACAACATGCTTTACAATACTGATTTGTGGTACTATACGGCCATTTAGCAAATTAACCTTCTTTTTATAATAAATTTTTGACGAAATTATGAATTACTATTCTGTTCATTATGTTTCATTTAATTACACTTTATATTGTGTAATTAAATGTTCAAATGCATAAAATATACTTAATTTAATATAAGAGATTATGATTGAAAACAAATGATAATTTTTATTAGCTATTCCTTGTTATTTAGAAAACAAAATACTCTTGTGATAAATATTTGACATTTATCTAATGTAGCAATAAAGTTGTTTTTGTAAATTGTAAGATTTTACTCATATGTGAATAAAGCTTTTAGTTTGATAGTAATTTTGCGTAGTTTTCAAGTTACAAAGAATTAATTTAATAATCTTTTGCCAAATTTTCCTAGTGTATAAATAATTGTAAATATTTAAAATTTTTCAGACCAACAGCACAAAGGAAATTTGTTTACTCTTTTCCTACACAGTCCACTCACTGCTGTTTGTTTCATATGTAACATTACTGACATACCTTGCACACTGTGGGAAAAAGGACAAAGTCATGTTGATCGCTTTATGTCAGAAGCTAGCAGACTTTTAGTAAAGTGCCGTAATATTGGTAACTGATTTTCCCCCTTATAGTTTTACTTCAAAATATACTTCATATTCTGATTTAACAAAATTTGGTTGTTGAGAAAATCTATTAAAACAAATGAGATATATTTTAAATATTAAGTCATATTATATAAATAAATTTATTTTAAAACTGTAAGCATACTTAAGTTTTTTATCAAATTTAAAAAAAAAAAAAAAGAACCTGAAAATATGATTGTTTTATAGATCCAGCATTTCTTCAGTTCTACGGGGATGACTTTTTAAGACTTCTAATCCTAAGATTTATATTTTGCCATGTTGTTTTAAAATTACACAGACTTTTTATGGTAAGTATTCTTATTATACATGTCATAATTAATATGCTTCACTTTATTTTGCTTTAATATATCAATTTTGTCAAATCAAGAAATATTATCCTACATTATTAATAATATTAAAATGATATACAGTTGGCAGTGATTTTTATGAACCTCTAATTTATGAACACTTGTGAAACATGCCTGGTTCATGATATGGTTCCACAGATGGAATGTTAGTTTTTACTCCCATTTAGGAACTAAAATTCTGAAAAACCTCTTGCAAACTCCTTTTTATTACTTTTTCAAAAATTTTTTATTAGTTTTTGATTGAGAAACATAGATTGATGGTTTTGTTGGGAAAATCTGATTTTAAAATATAAGTATTGAAATTAGAAAAAAATAAGCAATTTCTTGATTTTTCTTGAATAAAATTAGAGATTTGATTTTAAGAATAAATTTAATTTTGCAGATGTTTTTTTATCTAGTGTGTACTGAATAACTTTTTCTTATAAACTTTATTCATGGAGAAAGCATTTTGTAAAAAATTTAGTTTTAAAATCCAAAACTTATTATTTTTTATTCTAGAAATTTTCAATTTTAGGAACTATTTTACTAATCTCTACTCTTTGCAGAATCTTTTTGTTTGAAATTTTTTAGAATGAACGTCTACTATATTTGCATTCAATCTCAATATTATATCAGTGTGAAAAATTAAATGTTTTAAGTAAGTTAAGAAGCAAAATAGGCAAAAGTTTTCTCATTTAAAAATTTCTCTTATTTCTTTGTTGGATTGAAATTTAATTAATAAATACATTGCTAGTTTAGAGTTGATTGCACAATTCTAAGTAGAAAGGATTTATTTTCTGCATGTAACCTTGTATTTTTATTAATAATTTATCACTTTTATCCTTATCCTAAAAAATAAAAATTGGGCATGAAAATTTAATAAAAGGAATACAATGTTTATAATGGTATCTTCACAATCATTCACCAAAGACTTCATCATAAAAATAAATACCTGTAGATGTTAAGTGAATAATCACTGCTATGTTTCATTTCATTAATACTATTTTTGGAAAAAAACATCTGATACTAAATATATTTTTCAAGTATAAGTATTTCTAGTATATTAATTTTTGGTTCTAGTTTTGTTGTTTTATGACAGATTTTAGTTATGTAATCAACTACTAAAACTGAACTATCTATGTAACTATTTCCACATATGCAAATATTTTTCCCCTATAGGTAGTAGAATCATTTAATTTATATTTAACATACAGTCAAAGATAGAAACTAGATTTTTAAATTATTAAATTTAAAAAATTAGAAGTTTCCTGGTTTTTGCTATTTAAGCAAATTTATAGTAGATTTTGCAGTTAATGTGTGTACTTGTTGGTTAAGAATATAGTAAAATATTATTTAAATATCTTTAAAATACAATAGTTTCTCTATTTTTTTAACTTATATAAATATTTTCAATAAGAATCTAGTTTTCGATTTTATTCTATGATTTTTTAAAATAATTTTATTCCTCCTTTGAAATATTTTAGAATAATAATTTTTCACCAAGATCTCATCCTCCATTATCTGAACCAGAAATATTAGAGCAACCAAGCTTAAAGAAAGTCATACTTGAATTAGTAACTGTACTAGATGTACGGAATATGTTTAATGAAATTGAAGAAACTGACTGACAAGTAGTAAAGTTCGTCCTTGCTTGAGGCTCAAGTGCTTACACTTTCATCATGCTATGTGGTCTTAATTGCATTCTCAATTTCATTATATTTTTTGTTTATCATAAGCATAGATTTATATTGTTTTGCTCTTTTTAAAAATTTTCTTTGCTGAAAGTCAAGGTAATATATTTCATACACTCATTATTTAATAGTGTTTAATATTTATCCATAGAATCTTAGTTCAGTGATTTGTTTTTAAATTTTTAATATTTCTAGGTATAACTTCTATAAGTGTTGGTACAAAAATTCATTTATTGATAAAAGTGTGATTTTTTTTTAAAGTGAAATGCATTTCTCTAATAAAATAGATAAAATGCTTTAATTTAAATTTATTGCTTCATAAATTTTGATAAATCATTAAATCAAGTTCTTCACTTTTATTTTTAAGATTTCATGTTCCATTCTATGTTACAGCAAAAGTTAATTTGCTAACTTATATTGTGATCTGATATTATAAATGTGTAAATAAATACTAATTTATTTGGCAAGTAAGTTAGTATTTATTAAGTATAAGATAAATGTTTACCTATTTGTCTTCCTTTATTGATTTTATACATAAATTTAACTCTATTTTATTTTTCAGTTTAATAAAAAGTTATAATTTGTATTTAAAGTATTATATTTTGATAAAATATGAAGGGGTGCATCTAATATCTTCATGTTTATTATTGCAAGGCATGTTGATCATTTTCATTGAATTACTTTTATGTATATTTTATTGAAGTTCTTGTTGTCTTTGTTATTATTTGAAATATATCTAGTCACATCTGTCACTAAATTTATGTGGCAAAGAGTGTCCTATCTTATAAAAGTTTATTATTACTGTCTTTATAATTTTTAAACATAAAAATTCCTTTTATATCTAGGAAAAATGAGAAATGCTTAAATTGAAATGTTTTGACACTTTTGTTTTTCATTTAAATTTATTGTTATAAACATAATATGCTTGAGTATTTGTGGACAATGCAATATAAATCTTTAAATTAGTACTTTATTTTTTATCTGGAAAATTTTGTTTAAAAGATATATTTTCTTGTTTCTTTCTTTCTTTATTTTTATTTTATTTATTTATTTATTTTTTTAATAAAAAAAAATTTCTTTGACTGTTTAGGAACTCAGGTGCTCTTTAACTTATAATTACGTTTTTAAATTTAAATTCTTCAAAGTTTGAAAAGTACTTTAATATATTAAAACATTTTAATCCTACATTTTTTTATAATTTTATTTACTGCATATACAATATCTGGAATTAAAAATAAGATATAAAAGTCCAAAACATTTAAAGGGATATAGATTACATGTGATTCATTGAATAAGCTACTGGAATTATATTAACGTTTTTTTTTCTAATGAAAATATTAAATTCTTCAATATTGTTTGATTAATATTAATTTATTTTGTAAAATAAACAATTTGTTTTTAAATGTATTTGATATTCATGACATTTCTAATGTGAGATGTCTTGAAAAAGACAATAAGCTGATACATAATATTTTGTCAGAATATTGAAAGTAAAGAAATGGTTATTTTCTTGAACTTAAGGAATAAAAAATAATGTGTGTATACACACTCATATATATATATACACACACACACGTAATATCTTCCCAATTATAACACCAAGCAAAACTACTAAGCTGCAAAAAGAATTCAATATATTAGCCAAAATTTAGTTCAGATTACAAACATGGTTCAATGTTATTATTCAGTAAGGTCTTAAAAATGAATAAAAGTCAAACAACTTAATGTACCATCTAAATATTTTATGGAAAAAATTATAAATATCATTGAAAGTATACTTTATTTAATTTGCAAAATATTCCTTTTTGCATGTGACAGATGCTCAGACACTCTTGTTTTTTGATCTTTAAAGAGACAGTTTGAAATTTCTAATATGAAATTAGAAATGTTTTGTTTTTGTAAATAGTTATGCCAAAAATAATTTATTGCAATAATTTATCAGTTTATGCATGAATGATTTTAATGTGGATCTTTAATAATTTATACTTTTATTGTGTTAATAACAAAGTATTCTAAACCTATTTTATTAAATTATTATGAACATATTAAATGTAAATATTTTTCCAATCTTTAGAATTGATATATTTAATTGAAAATTTGAAACAAAATTTTAAGATATGTATTTTGAAAAGAAGTTAAGTAACTTATAGGGGAGAATTTTACCTCTCTTATGATTTTACTTAAAGTTATCTTATTATTTTTTAAAACAAGCCTCAAGTAGGGAGGAACTTTAAAATATTAATATTATTAATCATATCAATTAAAAAATAATTCACACAATTATAAAAATTGATTCTTCTTTTGACTCTTTTTATCTGTACATATTAAAACGAGCACAGGTCAAATTATTACTAAAAATTTTTATATTGTAATAAATTATAAATTTCTTTTTATTTTCTACTTTTCAAATTTAAAATATTTTTGAGCTGTTTGTAATATGAAAATTGTTTGATACTATTTTAACTTTATAAAATTAAATCATATTCCCTATTAAAAATATTCTTCTAGAACTTTAAAATTTAAAGCATTAAATTAGATATAATGCACTAGTGGAATATGGCACTTGAAATATATAATTATATTTAATAATTGTTCTTAAATTTATATATAAAATAACACTAAGTAGTAGAATTTTAATCACATAAATCTTTAAAAGTAAAAAAAAACTAGGAAAATTTTTATTGTAGGTTTTAAACATCATGATTTTTTTTTCCACTATCAAGAAACTATTTTTTTTTTATCAGGATCTTTAGTGTGATATTTTTTGCATGTTCTTTTTCGATTTTTTAATATAAAATTACAAATTTAATTTTTAATCATCAAGTTACACTATTTCTTAACTAATTAAAGAAAAATATATACCTTTCCTATTTTTTTTCTTGGATGAAAAACTACTTAGACATTATAAATGCTATATACTTTATTAAATGGTTTATTTTTATGTAACCTTTTAAATTTAAAACTAATCAAGAAATATTTGAATAGAGTTTTAAAAAATTTTCTTAATTCAAAATTAGTTATATTTATTGCATACTTCATTGTTAACTTTTTGTTGTATGCCATACTAAAGCATTTGTTTTGAAAGAAGATGAATATTTATCTTCTGTTTTAAGAACACTGTCAATAATCACTCGGTGCTCTTTTTATTGTGATTTGCATAAATTTTTGTGCTTTGACTGATTTTTACTGTGCAAGCATAATTGTTTGTATAGTGTTAACTTTATTGTTATGTTTTTGTTTTAATATTTATTTTTTTATTTATTTGCCAAAATAATAGATATTTACTGTTTATCTATCCTGTCAGATTCATTTAATATTTATGTATATTATTGATATATTTTAAATATTTATTTAAAAATTTAGTAATATATTTATTGTTTATTTTATAGCAGTATTTTTATTGTTATATTAATGCATACACATTTTTATTACGTGGTCAACAATCTATAAGCATTCTACTAATATGCTGTGCCATTTTGCCTAATATCTTTGAATTTTATATTATATAAGTTATTTCTCTATTGAAATAGAGAAATTTCACAACTATGCAAATATACTATTGTTATTACTTGTAAATGTTCATAATAAATAATGAATTTAAATATTACTATTACTTACATTTAAATATCACTATATTCTTTTTAGGCCTGATATAGTCTTTAGATATAATGCACTATCACCTTGCTTATATGTGAGAATTTTAAAACTGGTAATAAGTCTTTATGAAGACTAATTTTCAAAGCAATAGCAAAATAAAAAATTGTTAATAAAAATTATCACTATATTTTAATGTGTGATTATCTTTGTGTGCAAGTAATACATATAAATATAATGAAATTACAATTACTCTAGATTTGTTTCATTAAATAATAATATTCTTTTAACTTCAGATATTTTTGTAATTTAATGTTATTATTAAATGTACCTAATAATCTTCTAATTATGTGATTATTGCTAATTCCAAATTCTTAAATAACTCCATCTAAACTATTGAGTTTATGGCATTTTATTTAGGCAAAAAAGTGTTTTATGTATTAAATTTACTTATGTAAGGAAATATATGTTCACTCACTATTTATAATTCTTCTAATTATTTGGAACTAAACTATTTTAATTTCTGAATATATGTATATGTGTGTGTGTGTGTATGTATATACAGTGATGGCCAAAATTGTGGACACTTTTGGAAATTTTTATGTTTTTGAACTTTGTATGCTTATAGAAAATGTTACTTTTTGCAAAATGTAAACTTGTATATATCATTTTAAAGAGAATTTATTTCTGAATTCAGTACAAAACACAAAATTTAGCTATTTGCAATAAAAAAAGTTAAACGATAATAGTTATCGATATACATTAGATAGTGATGATTGCAGTAAGTTATCAGTACTTAGTAGAGTACCCTTTATTTTTGATTACAGCTTCACATCGACGTTTCATTGAGCTGACAAGAGTTCTTCTTTCTTTATTACATGATGCCAGGAAACAATTATTGCCTCAATTAGTTCCCTTTTATTTGATATCCGCTTCATTTTGACGAGAGTTTTCAAACCTGTTTCTTATACACTGCAATTAGAAGTAGGAATTTTTGTAAAAAAATTTTAATATTTAAGAAGCAATTACATCAAATAAAAGAGTAGATTGGACACCTAGAAAGGGATGTAATATTATTGTCTTACGAGAAAGTGGTCTTTCCTATGCTGAAATTGCAATGCAGGTGGATGGTTTAGTGACTACATGTGGAGTCCGAAAGTTTTGTTTACGATATCAGGAGACAAATTCAATAAAAAACAAAGAAGGAAAAGGCCGAAAAGGGTCCACCACATCTATTGATGATAGAATACAAAGACTATGTCTCCAAGATAGAAGAATGTTATCAGCGACCATCAGAAGTGATCTGAATGATGTTGGTGTTTCTGTCAGTTCAAGAACAATCAGGAGAAGATTAACAGATGTTGGACTGAGAGGTAGAATTCCACAAAAAAAAAAAAAAGCCTTATCTTAATTTTCAGCAACGAAAATAAAGACTACAGTGGGCAAAGGAATACATTAATTGGACAGATGATCAGTGGTCACAAGTTGTATGGAGTGATGAAACTAAGCTAACATTATTCGGTAGTGATGGTCGAAAATGTGTAAGACGTAGAATAGGAAAAGAGCTACATCCTGACTGCATTCAAGCAACTGTGAAAAACCCAGTTAGTGTTATGATTTGGTCATGCATGTCAGCAAATGGTATTGGTCGCCTTCATGTCATCGATGGGACACTGAATGCCAGAAAATACATTGACACTATTCTAGAACCAAACTTCTACCTTCCATCAGAGATCTCTTTCCCAACAATATTTTGTTTATTTTCCAGCAGGATTCTGCTCCTTGTCACACGGCCAAAATATCTAAAGAGTGATTTTGTACAAAGAGCATTAAATTTTTTATCATGGCCGGGAAATAGTCCTGACCTAAATTCTATCAAAAATTTGTGGCACCGTTTGAAAACTCTTGTCCGAATGAGGCGCGCATCAAATAAAAGGGAACTAATTGAGACTATAATTGTTTCTGCCATCATGTAATAACGATAGAAGAGTTTAAAACTCTTGTCAGCTCAATGAAACGTCGATGTGAAGCTGTAATCAAAAATAAAGGGTACTCTACTAAGTATTGATAACTCATTGCAATCATCACTACCTAATGTATATCAATAACTATTATCGTTTAACTTTTTTTGTATTGCAAATAATTGGATTTTGTGTTTTGCATTGAATTTAGTAATAAATTCTCTTTAAAATGATATTTACAAGTTTGCCTTTTGTGAAACGTAATGCTTTCTATTAGCATACAAAGTTCAAAAACATAAAAATTTCCAAAAGTGTCCACAATTTTGGCCACCACTGTGTGTGTGTGGGTGAGCGAGTGAAAGAGAGAGATAGAAATGAATTTAAAATTACATGACTCGCTATAAAAATAGTATATTTTATATTTGATTAATAAAATATTTTATATTATACGATTCAAAAACTCAAGAAAAATTTGCTTCACAGCTATTAAATTTCGAAACTTTAAATTTTAACAGCAATAGTTCTTTGTGTTCGCATATATTTAGATAATTCTCTATATGATTTATATTGTTCCTTGATCAATAAGGTCACCATAATTTCAACTAATTGAAAATATCTAGGATATCGGCTAGCCTCCAGATTCATATTGCCTAAAGTGAGGAGTATCTTTCTGGCACAAAATCCAAAAGAGGGTATACTGTTGCGAACGAAGCTTGAGAATTTTATCAAATGAGAATAAAAGATGTTGAGTGTCCTTTATAAAATTGGCAAAACACAGGTTTGCTGCCATAAAAAGTTGTAAATTTGAAGCTTATTTAAAAATAAAAATTGTACAAAGAGAAATGAAGGCGGTGCAAAATTCCGATATTCGTTAAGACAGCAAAAATATTTGGATGGGGGTGTTTCCCCAATCAAGTCTAGTAAATTTAAGACAGTGTGTTGTGAAAAAAAGTAAGACGAAGGTGGTTAAAATTAAGACATTCAGTTAAGACATGATATATAATTAAAACTATTTTACAATTCGAACGTTGAGGTGCAGGCTCCTTAGGTAAAATATAACTATGCGCCAAATGAGTGTGACCGATCTGTAATCGAGATAACGTCAGTACGCCTCTTATGAGATACTAGTCCAATGAAAAGTTTGTATCCTGCTGATTCCAAGAACTCTATCAAATAGAATGGGTATATGCAAAGATTGAATGCTTGATGTTGCCATAAGGGATTGCTTGATTTATAGGTTCTTTATCTTCCTTAACAGCGAAGCCTGGTAGTTTATTGCCGATAATAATTAGGTACCCAGCAAAACAAAATTTCAAAGCCGTTATGAGACATTTCGTTTAGTAAAATTAAGATTTTATTAATCACGGGATGGAAATGCTCAGGAAAATTAAGCTGCTTCACAACGATCATACTATCAATGTAAATGCAGAATTTGCGAGAGCATTTATGTTAAGAACTTTCAAAATGGATACAGTTTCAGCAATGTAAATAGAACAGAGAGAAGGAAGACTATAAGTATATTTATTAGTGTCATAAACTGTAGCATAGCAGACACGTACTTCTGTTTAATTAAAATCTATCAGTAAAAATGGGGTATTAATCATGGAAATAATGCGATGAAGGCCATAAATTTGTTTGAAAATAGTGGGAGCTGTATGTTCTTTGTTAAACAGAGCTAAGTTGTTGAAACCACATTTATAGAAAAGCACATGGAGGTTACTGTTGTACACTCTTGTCCATAAATTAAGGATGATTCAGAATCACACAGAAATTGAGCTCTAAAATAAAAACTTTACGTGTAGAATTATCACACACATCTTGAAGAATAGCAATTTACAAGAAACCACCAGATGGCGAAGATAGTACGTTACAATGACGAGAGTGTGAGGAATGGTTGAAAGGCTGTAAAATTCACAAGCGCTTTTAAAGCCTTTCAGTGCAATAACCGCTTAGTTATGGCAAAAAAAGCATTTAGATGATGTTTTGCATGGTAGAATTATCAGCCGTCTGGAATGCGAAAGTATCCGAGGAACTTGGAATCGCCCAGAGTGTCATCTCCAGGATTTGGCAACAGTTCCATGATGATGATAACGTGAGTAGACATTACAGCACGTGTCGCCCCCACTGTACAACGCCGAATGAGGACTGGTATTTGGCAGTTACTGCCAAAAGAAACAGGCAAAGCACAGCATCAGACCTGTCTCTTCAGTTACCGGTACAACAGTTTCAAAGCAGACTGTGTACAGAAGCTTAGGGCATGTTGTTTTATATGCTCGTAGGCCTGTCAGATGTGTTCCACTTACCGCAACTCACTGTCGCCTGTGGTTAGCCTGGAGTAGAGAGCATGCATTGTGGACACTGCAACAGTGGTCTTGTGTGATATTTTTGACGAGTCCAGGTTTAGCTTTCAGTCTGATTCCCGCCGGACTTTCATATGGAGAGGGCCTGGTACCCGTTACCATCAAGAAAACATCAGTGAACGACACCGTTACTGTGGTGCATGATTGCTCACATTTGTGGAGGAATTATTCTGGATTTCAGAACTAACTTGCATGTTCAGAATGTAACCAGGACAGGCCACATCATTCGGCATGTCACTCTGAAACAGCATCTACATTTGTTTCGTGGCGCCATGGGTGCAGAATTTCTGTTTATGGATCACAACGCCCGTCCTCACCGTGCAAACATTGTAGACGAAGGAATCAATCCGAAGTTATCTCGTGTATAAACTGGTCAGCATACTCAACGGTCTTGAATCGAGTAGAGCATGTGTGGGACATGCTTGGCCGACGAATTGCAGCCCGTAAACTCCCTCACATTTCTACTGGAACTTCGGAGAGCATTGCTTGATGACTGATGTAATATTCCTCAAGATCAAATCGATAATTTGATACTCGGCATACCTAGGCGTTGTACGGCCTATATTGCATCGTCTAGGGGACATACTATGTATTAACCATTATACCAACAATGTTATATTGGTTTTTTTTAAGTAGGTTCTTTTTTTAAGTTTTGTTTAATAAATAGACTTTACAAATAAGTTACATTTGTTTTGCTTGTCTCTTTCTTTGCCTGAACTTGCATTATCCTTAATTTATGGACACGAGTGCAGTTAGCAGTCTCAACTGGAGTTAAATGAAGATTAGCCTGCTCTAAAAGAGGTTGAATCCATGCTTTAAATATTCAATATTTAAAGAATGGTGATATTTAAAGAATGAAAATTTCAAACTTAAGATAATTAATATAAGATAAGAAATTATATATATATATATATAATAAAACAAATTTAAGAGAATTGTGTATATATATATATATATATATATATATATGTATGTATTGCCGTTGTTTCTTAAATTTGTAATTTTATTTCAAATATTGTTTATTTTATAAAAGTATCTGTATTAACTTGTAACTTCTGTAAATCTGAGTGCCACTAAAGAATAACTTTCCCTCATTTATCATTAATTTCTCGGAATGCTTCAAGAGAAAAGTTCATTAATGGTGAAAAAAAAAATATTGAATGTTTCATTAAAGATTAAGTAAAGAAAATTATTAAAAAAATGCTGGTAATTTTTTTTTTTTTTTTCAAAAAATGCGAATTTTTTAAATATTTTCTTAACTTGTGTCACTGAAATATTGAATTGTCATTGAAATATTTCTTCGTTTTTATTAAAAGCGTAATGCTACTAGAAATCATTTTCTTCTATTCGGAATGAGCTGTCAAAATGACCGATGATATTAGTTTTAAAATACAGGAACTACAATAATGCTACAAGTTTCAATATCAATTAAAACGCGTTTTCAAAGTGTAATAATCTTGGGATAGAACACCGCTTTTCAAAGCAAAGGACCCATGTTTGATACCAGCTACTGTTGAACAATGGAAGATAAATGAAGCGTGTACGTCTGTTATGGTGGGTTGCTTGGAAGTTTTCCGGGTGTCCACAAATGTGTTAGGTGAATATGGCCCATAGTCTGTGAGAAGTCATTAAGGAAGGCAATAACTCAGTGGACATTAAAATGCCTTACAACAGCACAAAAAAGAAAAAACTCGTCCACTTGCGGTGTTAAAAATATAAGGACATATTTTTATTTTTTGTATGATGCTCTCGAGAATTTTTGAAATTTGCTATATTTATATTTCATTTTGCGATTAAGAATTTTTCAAACTGTTTACAGGTTATTTTATTTATTAGAAATTTATAAAAACATACACACAGCAAGATTTAAATATCAAAAATATTACCCTTGTGAACATTTAATAAATGTACCACTTGTGAAAACATGTAAAACAAATCATCTTTAAAATTATAACGTTGTCTCACGGAATTTTATCGATTTTGGAAATATTTGTCATTAAAAATTATCAGAACAGCTTTTGGTCATAAATAAAAATATTCATTAAATTGAAATATTGGAAATGAATAAAAAGCTATTTGATTTTCAAATATAGGTAATACTCCATGACCATTTTTTCCTTAAACGAACTTGGCATGTGATCATGAAAAAATTTCAAAACCCTCTCTTTACCCTGATTTAAGAAATCAGTAGAAAACATGTGAAACTTAATCAGTTGAGGTAAAGTTCACTCTTTCCACACAAGAAAACATAAATGAGTAATCGTGTTTATTTTTCTTGATAGTTCGAAAACATCTCAACCAAAAATTTCGGATTCGATTTAAATGCTTTTCTTTCTTGTATACTTATTGTTAAAACAGAAATCTCTCAGAAAAGAAACCCATCATTTTAGAAGAGGAGAAAAATTAAAATTACTTTTCAATACAATCACAAAAAAATTTAAAATATTTCAAGTGATTTTCTTAGAAAATAGTATTTTAGAATAGGCCTTGGAGATTTAGCACATGATACAATTCCCCCCCCCCTTCCTTTTTCGGTGCATATTGGTATAAGAGATGGGGGGGGGGGATTCTATACTATTATTTATAATACAGAATTCCATTCTCTACACCAGCGGTGCCCAACTTTGTGCTCAACAGCCCAATTAGGTACTAAAACCGAAAAAAAAAAAAGTTAAGCATTTATAGTCATAAGCGATATGTAGTAAGATGTTATAAAATAATTGAGCGCAAATTTCTTCTTATACATTCGTCATGTATGCAGTTTACAACTCATAATAACGTCAAAGTTTAAATAAATAAAAAAAAATACAGTACATCTTTAAGTAATTTCAGGATTTCAAATTGGTTTTATGGTGAATTAAAAAGAATAAAATTACTACAATTTCAATAATGTATTTATTTTGAAGTTTGTGATAAAAATGTTTTTCAAATTGAAAGCAGACAATTTTTTTAAAAAGGAATTTTTTATATGTATATATATTTCTCTCAAAAAAATTTATAAAATAAAAACCTATTATGAAATAGCTGCTAATTTATTTTAAATGGAAAAAAATTCTCAAATGTATATACATGCGCCATCTATTGGTGACCGACAAGCATCTTATGTATGGCTCGCTTTCAGTTTTTGAATTCGAAATGTGCCCGCGATAGGCCAAAAGTTGGGCACCATTGCTCTAAACCATATACATACTAAAATTTAAATTACTCTTAAATATAATCACAAAAAATTTGAAAATATTTTAAGTGAGTTTCTTATAAAATAAATATTCTAGAACAGTCTGAGGAGATTTACCACACAGTACAATTTTCCACTTTGTAGAACATATTTTGGAAGTTCTAGAACACTCTAGATTTCTTCGAATAAGTCTTTAGCGTATGATATAATATTCCAACTTTTTTATTTATTTATTTTTTGGCTCATAGTTGTATAGGGAATGAGATTCTATACTATTATGCAATTTCTTCTAAAACTGCAATATTAAGTAGAACGATGCAAGGTCAGAGAGAGGGTTCTTATTAAAATAATATTCTAGAACAGGATGAGTAAACACGTTTCTTTCATTTGATTGTATACAAAGAATACTTATGTCCTTAATTTTTCTTTTAATAAATGCTTAAGAAATACATAACTCAATTTTAATAATGCTTAAAAATACACAATAAATGTAATTTCTTTATTTAAGTTAAAAGAGAATGTAATATTTTGTTATTTATTTTTAAATAATGTATACATATTGTTAAATAATGTATTAGTGTATGATGAAACTCAATATTTATATTTTTTTCTTATAACTTTGATATCTCTTTGTGGACTACCTAACACTATTGTAAGGCATTTTCTTTTACATTCACTGAGTAATTACCTTCCGGGTGAACCTCTCATTGATAGTAGGTTGAATTCACTTCCGCAAGGGAAGAAACCAGGAAAACTCCCAAGCACCTATATTGATAGAAGGCAAAAATCTACCATCCATTTCTTGTTCAATAGTGGATAGGATCGAATCTAGAACATTTCGCTTAAAAAAGCGACATCTACTAGGGCGCAGTAATATCCTATGTCCTAACTTTGAAAAAATTGACATAGAACTCGAGTTGTTTAAGATCTTTTCTATGGAAAAGCAGTCTGAATTATATTAGTAGATTGATTAATCTCAGCCCACAGATGCAAGGTTGCCGACTCCTGCTTTTGACAGCGAACTTATGTTTCATATAAATCAAAAATCTTTGAGTCTATATTGATAAATAATAGAGTGTGTATTGTGCAACATCCTCAGTTTTAAACTATTCTAATTTTTTAATTACGTTGAATATATATAACTTTTATTATTAGCGTAATTCTTCATGATAAAAGTACATTTTCTTTATACTCTTAAACTCATAATGATTCGTAGATTTCTCACTCATTGATTCTTAATTTCCTTATTTTAAATTAAAAAAAAAATTATTTATATTTTAGAATGTAGACTAATAAGGAAGAAGCTCATTTGTTTCTATTTTAAGTAAGGAAATAATTCTATGTTATACTTGTAGAATTAATATTAAAGTAATCCTCCTGAATTAAAATAAATTGTTTATCTTTAGGAATAAGGGGTGAGACAGCGCTTTTTAAAAGTATTGCGTACGAACCCAGGCACTGCTGAACTACGGGAGATGTGCATTACGCTTTTGTTTCCTAAATGCATGTCTGATAGGGTAGGCGCTTTAGAGTTTTGGGGTTTTTTCCTTTGCGATACTCAAAAACGACACACTGGAAATATAATGGCTCCATTTTTGCTTACTATATCCACATCAGTCAAAACAAATACTTTGATATTTTCCTCTTTTCCCAGGAAATCTATGAAAAGTCCTCTTTGAAGACAGTAAGCAGAGAATATTCAGATACTTTTCTGCAACAATACATTCTAAAGTTGTTTATATTGATTTAATCCATCGACTTTTCCTTAAAATTGTACAATATTTTCGTCGAAACATTTTGAAGATTTCCTAAGAATAATGACTTTGATCAGCCCTTAATTATTCATATAA
This sequence comes from Latrodectus elegans, assembly GCA_030067965.1. NCBI lineage: Eukaryota > Metazoa > Arthropoda > Arachnida > Araneae > Theridiidae > Latrodectus > Latrodectus elegans. The sequence continues at coordinate 100,442,321 of CM057813.1, forward strand.
AATTTGAAGAATTGTTGTGGTGCTTGTGTAATTATCTTGATATGATATACATTACCCAATTGGTTCACTCCATATTCAACATTAATTTTAAACGTAAATTATAAAATTCACACTCCAAAAAATATTTTTATGAATATAAAATAGGAAGTCCTTTTTAAACTTCCAAATTTTTTTGATTTCTTTTTCTACGATACGTGAAATTTGATAAAATTATTCTTAACTACTTTTTCGAAAGGTCATAACTTTTACAGAATTTCTTAATCAAACTCAGCAAAAAAAAAAAAAAAAAAAAAAAAGCAATAGATGTTGCATTTCATACAGAATTAAAGAGAATTATTTATTTTGAATGTTTTAATTAGAAAATGCATTAAATTTTCTAATTAACGTTAAATACATGTAGTTCCTTAATGCAATTCAACCTCCCATTCCTTAATGCAATTCAACCTCCCATTCCTTAATGCAATTCAACCTCCCATTCCTTAATGCAATTCAACAATGTATTCATATATCAGCTTGATTTTTTAAAATCTATTTTCCTTCTCAAATATGCCAACAATCTTAATCAATTTCTTATTTTTTGTAACACGAGTTTCCTCTAAGGAATCCATTATCAGTTATAATACAAATAAGATTAAAATTTGATTTATTTTGTCTGAGATGACGAAGTCTGGTCCCGAAATTATTCTGTTCAGAAGACTTTTTACAGGTCAGGAGGATGTTCTTTTCTGTCCTGTTTGTCCTTGAATTGTCATTTCATTTCCTCATTCACATTTAAAATAAAATAAAATTATTTTCATTGGAATATGAAGAATTTTAGACATAAAATGAAGAAGTAGATTTGACAGGCCAATTTGTAGAGTTTTAATGAGTAAAATATGCCAATTATTTTCCTAAGAGATGGTTCTAGGATTAAAATAGAAGTGAACAAGCTCAATTGTATAGTCGTTTATTGCATTCTCTCTCTTTCACAGGAAATCATTCAGGCTATTTTATCTCCTTTTATTCATTGATAGGATAAATATTGACACAATGAATATACCTTTACTGATGATTAGTCAAACTGCTGATAAAGCTGCTTGCACTTTTAAAGATCTCGAACAATCATAGAACATTAAAACAGATAGTGATTTGTCCAAAATTTCTTCCACTGACTGCCAGATGCTATTTGCGAAGTTCTTATGAGGAAAATAAAAAAAATTGTGACCAACAGCATTAAACACCATAGTTTAAATTTTAAATTGATCATTCACTACTTGTTCTTCAGGCGAACAAGTGTTAATGATCAATAATGATTAACTATCAACGAAGTGATAGTTAATCATCATATTTGATTATGGTTACACATACCTTCCTCATAAGATTAAAATACATAAAATTTATTTCTCATTTAAATTCTACTTTATTTCTTACTTTCCCTTCTCTATCGTGTAAAATTTTAACTATACATTCCTAAGTAACTTTACTTATTTTACATATTTTTTAACATATTTGGTTTAATAAATTAAATAATATCAGATTTAAAAATATTCATTTTATATTTCAATTAAATCTTAAATTTTATATGATTACATTAACTTTACAAACTTGTATTTAGAAAAAAACTTATCTAGAAAAAAAAAATTGTAATAACTACAAAAATCTTTCCTACATTGAAAAAACTGAACTTTTTTCAATTTTTGCATTTGTGTGTTAACCTTATAAAATTTACCATTATAAAAATAAGTTTTATTCGATGTAATATTATAAATATTAAAACCAAAATATTTAGTTCTATCAACACAAATTCTAAGCTTTATTCATTAAATTATTTTTAGTGAGTAGATCAAAAAATATCTAATTTTAAAAGTCTTTGTTCTGAAATTAAATAATGATGCTATTCATGATTACATATGTTCATAATTATAAACAAAAGTTATAAATTATTAATCTTTGTGAAGTATTTTTTAATGGTTCATATATAATATTTAATTTCTTACTTAAATAAATTTTTTTGACATCTAAATAACTTATAGCACCTGGAATATGTATATAATCTGAAGGTCACTGGATATATGGAGATGAGGATATATGGAAAATATGGAGGTAAGTGTTGCTTCATAAGCTACTCGGGCTACAAAACTTTTTTTTTTAAAAAAATGACTCCACGTTGGTCTGGATATGATGTTGTGAGGATAAAAATATATTGTTCTTGTGACCAGAAGAAAATGAGTTCTATATCTGTCCCAATAGAAGATCTGTCGTGTTCACTAATAGTGACTAGAGCAAGTAAAATATGTCGTGGCTGATGTCCTTCTATTGGAGCCGTGAAGGATGAAGAAAATGCCATATCAGGTGTTGACCACGTCACTGGACTGCGTTTCAAAATTATGTGCCGATTGCTATGTTTAGCAGCTTTACAGTCAGCATAAATAGGCAGCCGGAAACGTATTGCAAGCAAACAAACAAAGAAAACATAGGAAAACAAATCTTCAAAATTTCCGGCATAAATGCTGTATAATCCAGGATACCAAATTCTAAGTTTAGGGATTTTTCAGAGGATTTTCTTATATATGTGACAACCTGGTTTTTATTATGAAGACCTATAATTATGCAGAAAACTCTATTTTAGTAACCCTAGTATTTACGTCATTGCACACGTCATAATACGTCATCTTGGCAAAATTTCTTCATCGCTAAAAAAATTCAGAATTTAGCATCCTGGATTATACGGCATTTGTGTGAAATTTCCAAACAATTGAATGATTTATTTCAAAATCTAACCGATACAAAAGGAGGAAGTCAATAATGCGTTTATCCACTTCTGATCTGGATGCAAACTAGTTTGGATTAGACTAATAAAGTTTATAGATCATGTCCTGCGGAACTTCCTGCCAAATGTTCTGCTAAACTATTAATATTCAGGTTACAAACGTTCTCCTTGTAAAGTTCTATATACTCTATGGTAGAGACATCAGGGGACCTAACTGACTAAAAAAGTCTAGATGACAATTAATGACAATTTGTGTTATGAGTGGCAGGGAATTACCATGTTGCAAAGGAAATTGTGGATGTCGCGCAAAAGGAACGGCTACAGAATCACTTGTAGAATTTCGTTAATGTACCTCTTTGCAGTCAGTGTGACAGAAATCCTTACGAAAGTAACACAGCTATCGAAACGGTTACCACTCCAGACCATAAAGGCCTGTTGTGATGCTGGGTAACGTGCAATAGTCTGTGATAGCGTGCAAAGATAAATATCCCTAAACTATCTTTGGCTTCTTTAGGAAAACTTCTTTAGGACGATTGTCGTTAGGACATACTTGGAAATTGAATTCGCATTAAGTACAGCAGGTCCTTAGTCAGCACAATTTCACGTTGATCAAATTTGGTACTATTGTATTCGGGATCCCGTGGGTTGGGGGCGTGTCCACGTTAATTTGTGACATCCAAAGTCCTGCTGCTTGTGTGCCTTGGACATAGAGAGAATGGTAGCTTCTCAAGTGTGATCTTATCACCTGATCGTGGCTCAAAATTACGAGACATTTGGTGATGGGTAAGTATTCCAAACCCATTAACCTCAAAGTACAGTCCGGGGCTCACATGTACTGCTATGTATGTATGTATTCGGGACTTGACGATATACAGGCATGAGAGGCAAGTGTCATAATGGTTATTGCCAAAATAAATTCCGCTTACCTCTGTTTATGAAGGATTATATCAGATACATGTGTACAGGTTTAATGATGGATAGTGGATATATCTTTGTTAAAGCTGATAATGGTAAACTCTGTATAATGACAGGGCTATTCTTATAACCGCTCTGTCTTTCTGTTCTGTTATTCTCTTCAGTTGAACTCTGTCATTCTTAACATTGAAATCTGCCGCTGTTCACATACTCTTATTAGATTCGTCTAATCTCCGTAGTGTTTCAACCCATATGGCGAACGATTGTTCGATTCAATAAACCATCCTCTTTCAATCTGATCAAAAAACTTCTTTCAAACTTCACATTTGTCGTAAAGAAATTGAATACTTTGGCAAAGCATTGTTACTGACAAGTAAGATATTTCCATCGAAATACAATCAAAATTTTGGAAATAGGTTGGTGTATTAACTTACTGTAATAAGTATAGTGAAAGCCAGTTTAGTGACAGTGAATTCACTGGCACTATATTGGCTTTTTGTGTGCTATAATGATTTTATAACAAGAAATTGTGAAAATTTGAAATGAAATCATAAATTAAATTGGGAATGATTAAAAAATTACTGCTTATAATACATTTTGATAGTATAAATTGAAATATTTCTATAAGAAATATTCATGTAGAAAATTTCCCATCTAAGTTTTCTTTTTTAAGTATTGTCTATTGAATACTTATTTCTTAAAGAACTTAAGCATGATGATTAATTTGAGTACACAAGCTTCCCCAATTGGCCTGGAAAGTAAGGAAAAATTTGTTGGAATAAGGAATGAGAAAATTTAGCCAGTAATATTAATAAAATCTCTGAGAGTAGATACCAAATAAAGTGTTAGTCTTGTTTCCCCCTTCTCACAATTAAACGTCAATTATAGAATAAGACGAGAAATATTGCTACATAAGTTTTCCTAGTTTAAATAAAATCAAGCATTATGGCAAAATCATTATATGAGTTTCTTTTGGTTTTCATTTTGCCAGCAGACATGCACAAAAGTGTCTTTAATCGCCAGAAATCTAAAAGTTTTTGAAGCGCCATCTGTGAATATTGCTCTTTACTACGTCTTGAAAAATTAATGCGATAGCTAAATTTCTTTTGTTTCTGACAAACTGGTGGAAATTTCAAATTTTCTCTTGTTTCGTCTGCACATGTGTTGAGGAAAGTTCTTCTTTCTGTTTGTATTCACTCTATTGTCTGTAAATATGCCTTTCCTGAGTGTACATAAATGACTGGCTATCGCGTTTTGTAAAAAGAAAGTTTACAAAAGATCTTATCTGAACTATTGTTTTCTGTCTGATTAAAGATCGTTAAATGCTACTTCTTACTCATTAAAATGTCTTACTTTCTTATACGATAAGCTCATTTAATAATGATGTCGAATTCGAAAATTCATGCGGCTATTTTTCGTGAAAAAAAACTTTAAAGAAAACTCTACATGGTGAACTAATTTAAAAGTTTTGTCTTCCGTCAAAATAATTTCAAATTTTAATATGAATATTTACACTTTAAAATGTTTTGTTTTTGTTTTAATACTCGTTGAATGTGGTCTTCCATCATTTTGTATTGGACAAGTTGTTTCTTATAATATTGGCCATTTGATGGAAGCATTTGCGAAAAATGTCCGTGCTTCTGATCATCTGAATGAAGTGGCCGTATATTTAAGAAATAGTAGTTTATTTCAAGACACCCTTGAAAAAGATATCAAGTATGTTGAATTTTCCCTGTTGCATGAATACCAAGAATATTTGAATGATACTTGTTTTCACGATCTGTTGTATGTTTTACAAAATCTTAAGCCAAAAGATAAAGATGCTAAAAATGAATGGGCCTTAAGAAGTAAGTTATTAATTTAATTTATACTATTTTTTAATTATTTGGGTGTGTTTAATTTCTATTTTAATTTAATTTATCGCACAACAAATTATAAGTTTAAAACTGTTTTAAAAAAATCTATGAAAACACTATGTCAAGTTCAAAACGTTAAATTATAATAAATTCGTTAAAGCTTTTTCAATGAGGTTCATTTCAATTGTACATAACTTTTTTTAATTTTTCAGAATTTAATGCTTGTTTTATTTTGCTGTTTTTATATATTGATAAATCTAGTAGTTTCAAAATCGTTCTTATGAATGTCAAAATTTTTAATAATTATTTATTAGGAAAAGTAAATTCTTGTTTAACTTTAATAAATTTTCCTTTCATGAAATGTCACTTATTCTTTCTTAACTTCCAGAAAACATAAAAGTCATTATCAACAAAAATAATGGATGAATCATTTGTAAAAATATGATTAAAAGTTTTTTACATAGCTCTAAAAACAGCATTTTGCTTTTAACTAGAAAAACATAAAATGAAGTCTTCTTTTAGTAGCTTGGGATCATGATAGACTAATATATCAAACTATAGTGGTTGTTAACCATTCAATATTATAAAAAAAGGACAAAAAACATTTACTTTTAAAGAATAATTGGGTATTCTGAAATTTTCACTTGAAACTTGAAAATGTATTTTATCAAAAAATTATCAAGATCATTACTTATACTCTCTCTCTCTCTCTCTCTCTGTAAAAACTTTTATGATGATTTTTAAAAAAGTCAATCTACTGAAAAAGCAATAAAGAAATCACTCAAAATTAATATCATTTCACAATATTGTTTATATTGAATCAGTCAGACAATCTGTTTTTCATTTTCAGAGTTAAATATTTATTGAAGTATTCTGATGAAATACCAATCAATACCAGAAAAATTAACATTTTAGTAAAATATTATAATAAAATTTTAAAAAAATTGCTCTAAAAATGAAAATAGATCGTTTTTAAATAACATTGTACATTATCATTTGAGTTAAAATAGTGTAAAAATGCATTCATAGATTTGATCAATAATTTTAGTGCTGTGCTCACAAATATTTTTTCCGTCATTTACAGTTCAAATAAATAATGCAATTTTTTATATTAATTTGATTATTTAAAAATATTAAAAAAATTTTGATGCCTAATTTATCTTATTTGTGTGTTTTATTTTGTGCAGCTGATTCTTTTGATTCTGAAATGCATTATTGTAATTGTTTTTTTATAAATGAATTCACTCTATTATTAGATATTTGTTTTAATTATTACTTTTAAATTTTAAGTGCTTGATTCATACGGAAAACCAGCAAGCAGCATTCTAGATGGCAATTTCAAATGGTTTGGGGATTTTAATGAATGCAGAAATATCAGTGTTTCCAAGCAGAATTTTAGTCATGTTGGGGAATTCATTGGAAAATATTGCAGCTTAATAGTTGATATATATGACAATGCGGTAATATTCTTAAGTAATTGATAACTATATTCTTGTGGTACAAAAATGTTTAAGTATATATTTATTTTATTTTCTAGTTCATTGCATTAAATATTGGAGTATGCTTACCAGACTCCTGTGACCCATCTTATTTGAATTTTAATTTTACAAAGTTTGTAAACATTTTAAGTAAGTACTTCAAACTTCTTTTTAATTATTTTATTAATATTATAGGAATTAAATATATTTAATATTCCTGTTATTTTTCCTGCATTACTGTTACATAGTACTTCTGGACAAAACATGTGCTTTTAATTTTTCTTAATTAAAGGCAAAAAATCTGTCATAATTTATTCGGTAAGGTAAAAGTAGTTTATTGATTAATGATATTTTTGTATTAATTATTTTTTAAATACTTAATAAGTACATAATTGTTTCTCACAAGATTAATACACATATATATAAATTCTATTTTATTGCATTTATTTATTTATTCTCAATAATTCAATTTTAAGGCATTATAGCATTTGCATTATGAATTATTTTAGTATTAAATTTTTATTTCCTGTACAATTATTAAATTATATTATTATTTGAATACTATAAAAGAATTCAAATTTATGTATTATGTAAATAATTACATGATACATATTTTACATTGACTTTGAAATTTGATAAATGTATTCTTAACTATTTAAACTTAGCAATCACTATTTAAATTACAGCTATAAAATAATTTTCTTTTTCTTTTATTTACTATGTCATTTTCGAAATTTTATGAGATTTACAACATTAACTCTTAAGTTTCAGATTCTTTTCTCTGTATCATATATTTTTCTCAAAGTAAACCTGAAAATTAGAAAAAATTATGATAAGTATCTTGTGGAGATTAAAGATTTATTTCCTTTAGATAGTTATCATTACTTATTATTTTAAGCATTTCATAGGAACTGAAAATAAAGCTTTTCATTTTTTGATTAGTTTAATGGTATATAACATATATCTTGAGTAAAATATTGTTAAATTGTTCTTGTATCCAAAGATGCACAAATTAGTTTCTAACTAATGACTATATATTACTCAATAAAAAGCCAAATTTGTGATGCAGATGTTTATGATAGATATTGCTGTGCTTAATTTCTTAATCAGTTTTTAAGCTGTGTAAGTCTAATTCTAAAATAATTCATTTCTTTCAAACAATCTAAATATTACAAAATAATTATAATTTCTGTATTTTAATAATCTTTTGATATATTTACTATCTTTTTGTTGCTATATATATAATTTTCCATTTGTTACTCTAACTATATTCTTTAATTTTAAAAATAAATTTTTTAATTAGAGAATGTACCTGCTTTGAAGAAAATTATGTCAGTAGCAAATTCTACTTCTTTATCTTGTAAACCCAACTCAAGACAACTAACCAAAGCTGGTTTAGCCACAATGTAAATTTATTTTTCATATTAATAATTAATTATGCAATTAACATTTTCATGACTTTATATGCTCTAAATTTTAAATGTTTACTGCTATTATATTTAAGGTTAAAAACCAGCACTTTTTGTATTGTAAATGCTTTTATAATAAAAAATCTATTTTTAATTAACTATTTCTGAACAAATCATAGAAATTAATTTCAAAAATTGTCAAATACTAATATTTTGTTAATGCATTTAATTCCTGAAGTACATCACACAAAAAGTTATAAGAATTTTACATTCTTCATGATTTACATATCTAACAAGTGTGACTCTACACTTGAGTGAATTACTCTTGAGTAAAAGATGTGTATTTAATATATTTTTAAATATTTTATTATATATCAATGCATTGTTATTAATTAAAGAGATGATTAGACTATTTTTTCTAAGTATTGAAGTGAAGTTATTGGGAATTAAATGTAACATTCTCTCTAGTGTTTGATCATATCCTCTTGTAATTTTTCATATTTTTGTATTATTAAAATTTTTGAATAAATTTAAGTGCTTATTTTTAATTTCATATTTCAATTTTTAAATTTTTTTATTGATAAAAATATGAATTATAATTTTTTGTTTCTTGTATTTTTCTAGATGTATTTTGTCAATATTTATCATACTAGCTATGATAGGTAGTTCTATAACTGTTTTTAAATACATTATGAGATGTTATATTATAAGCATAAAGAGACATAAGATTTCTAGTTGTAACAATTCATCACATGAAAATTCTCTTGACTCAGAAATTGAAGACGATTTTGATGATGTTGTTTTAATAAAACAATATTCTCCAAACAAATTTCATGGTTTGTATTAATTATTTACTAATTCAAATTTATTCTGCAAATTTTTATATTTTTTCTTGTTTTTGTTCATTTTATATTAAGTTTTAATAAAAATACAAATTGCTATGAAACTACTGTATACATATGTTACTGTTAAAGTATATAATTCTATTATATTGTAGAATAACTAAGTAATTCATAAAATAAATATATAGCTCAGTTAAAGCATGTAATAGATGATAAAATTTATATGTTATCTAGTCATTTTGTTTTATGAAATAACTAATAATAGGCTGCTATAGAGTGAAAAAAAAATCAAAGTATTTGATCATAAATAACTACAATCTCTTGAAAAATGCATTTAATCCTTATCATAGATTATTGATAGATAAGGAAAAAACATTAAGCAAAGGTAAGCAGATGTATAATATAGATTAAGGAAAAGCAGAAGATATAGTTTGTTACTACTTACATTTCTAATATTATCTAAACAGAAAGCAAAAAAAGAACAATACATTGTGGAAATAGTTATATTTATACACTATTAAAAATGCACATATTGTAAAAGAAAAACTTCTACTTCATAAAAACATTGTGTAAACTTTTTCAAATAAAGATTTAAGAGAATATTAAATTTTATCAATTACTTTTATTTTGATTTTCCTTATTTATTAAAGTAATAATTTATATAAAATCCTGTGGCATGCTCCCGAGAGACGGGTACAAAGTTTGATTCTCGGGTTGTGCGACATTGACTCAAGCTTTCATTCCTTCAATAGGTTGATAAACTGAGTAACCAAGCATGCTTGGGAACTAAACACAGGGATTTCCCATTAACCATTTAATTGGGCCATATACTTCACACTCAGGGCTCATGGTCAGGAAAACAGACATACGTATTGTAAATCTTGGCCCATTTATGCCCCGTCATGCTACATGTTTAGTTTTAAAGGATTCATGTACTGATATTTTTAATTTCATTCAGTATTTTTGAAAGAAACACATTTTTTAATATTACACATTTTTTTTATTCAAACACTTTTTAAATCCTTGTCTGGAGCCGCAACTTT